>JAHIAL010000022.1:1381477-1831477 GCA_021605145.1 Aegilops bicornis
CGGTTTTATAGGGCTTATCTCAAAATTTTAGTTTTTCCATTTTATAAGGCTCAATTTGGTTGTTCCCCAACACATGTTCAGATTCCAAGGTGCATTAAATCATTGCATGCAAGTATTAAGAGAAAATTGACCAATGCATGTACTTTATGCATGCATGCATTGCAATTAATGCATTGATAAACATAATTTTTGAGAAAAACAAGAGCATTAATTAGGTGCTTTTGCAAACTACAAAAATATTCCACCACTCACCATAAACCGGAAAGGAGGAAGTACTGCTGTAGTACGTGCAATAATCGGCACCGTCAGATACATAGCTTACGGTTAATGGGGCGTTCGGCTGTGAATAGCCATGGCGAGCTCTAGGCTAGTCCTTTTTTGACGCATTATTAAACCTATCTCTCGGGACTTCTCAAGACGCACCATCGTGCCACCCACAAAACTTGTACTCTGAGTTTTGTAGTATGTTATACAGAAGAGAAGAGGTGCATACGCACTCGTCCTCTCACACACGCGTCTGTTGTTTCTCGAAAAGGAGGATGCTGACCCCTGGCCTCTGCATCTGGGAGTCACACACGCATCTGTAGCTACGAATTGTAGTGTTCTCAACCATCCGATTGGCTCTATCAGGGATGTACCTATATACTAAAACATGTCTAGATACATTTATATTTTGACAAATGGAAGGCATGTAGTGTGGAACGGAGGGAGTGCTTGTCATCAAAATGGATAAAAAGGGACGTATCTAGAACTAAAATACGTCTACATACATCTCCTTTTATCCATTTTGATGACAACTAGTACTTCTTACCCAAAGGAACTTTATATCCAACAGACAGAAAATATCCATCCGACTATTGGAAATTATTGATCTGATGTCGAAGTAATTGCTACATCGCCACCAAAATCCACCATTTCTTAAGCTAAAGTAGACCAAGGTAATCCCTATATTAGCATATTACTGAGATAAACAGAAGGCACTGTCGAAACATTTAGGACGTGAGCTTGTCAATCTGAATGTGGAGGGACACAAGCTTAGCCCGGGCCAGCAACTTGGGCGGAACTGTCAAGAAGGTCAGCTCCTACACGCCAACGTCAGGGATCCTTGCTGCTTGTCACCTCCATTTCCACCTTGGCGGCGTCGGTCGTGCCTTTGGGCTCCCCAGTGGCGTTCGCCTGATTTGGCCAAATAGTGCGGCGGTGGGGGCGCCCCCGCTCGATGCAGACGACCGACACGGCGATAAGCGGCGCCCGATGTCGAGCAGGCCGCCGACCAAAGAAAAGCGCTACAGCGGTCCTCCTCCATGAACAGACAGTCTTAGTAGCTCCGGCTGTGGCACTTGCGGTGAAACACCTTGCCGTCTTGGATCTGTGCACGGCATGGGATGCGCGTGTCTTGATGTGGTGGTAGGCGCGGCGGGCCATCGTAAGCCGAGACGGGCATGGGGCATTTGCAGGCGGCGAGCGGCGGACACGCTCTGGTGATCGGCGAGCTTGTGGTAAGTGACGTAGAGCCCACAGCCTTCGTGCGGGCACTCCACCCTCACCGACGGAAGGACGGAGTCCACCGCCGTGTTCCGCACGTCGAAGCCACCGCCGCGCTCGCACTTCTGGCACTGCCGCTGGTTCCCGGGGCGCTCGACGCGACAGTCCACGCAGGCCAGGTGCCCTCCCTTGCACTGCAGAAATCAATCGAACAGCACATCAATCAAGAAACCTGCACCTTGCTCAATCAGCCGAACGGATGAGGTGTATTCGAACCTCATACACTGGAGGCGTCAAGGGGCGGAGGCACAAGGGGCAGTGGAGCACGGTGAGGTCCATCGAGACCTTAGAGAGCTCCATCGTCGGGTCCTGTTCCTGTTCGGTCTGCATGATCTCGCCCTCCTCGTGCACAATTATCTCTCGACTTGGGCCGGGGTATTACAAAGCTTTACCATTAACATATTTCATTTCCCTCGTTTCCTAAATATAAGTCTTTATAGAGATTTCACTAGGTGGACTACATACGGAGCAAAATAAATGAATCCACACTTAAAATGCATCTATATACTACATCCGTATGTAATTCATAATGGAATCCCTACAAAGACTTATATTTAGGAACGGAGGGAGTACTACTTCAAGGTGCATTAAATCAACACATGCAAGTATCAAAAGAAGAGTCACGGCATGCATGCATGCATTGTATTTAATGCATCGGTAAACGCAAATTATTGAAATAGATCGAGTGCAGTGCTTTGATGTGTCGCGTCAACTCGTACATCAACGAGAAGTTTGATTATCCTCTCCCTCGCGGACTTAACTGCACCTGCCTTTGGGCGTATGACAGGTTGGCCACACACCTGTCGGGCCCACTGTCATACACACGCAGGCGTGAGCGTCCTCCCTCGCCCATGAGCGTGGTGGCTGGCAAGACTAGGAGAAGCTTTCTACACGCTCTCTGTCGGTGTCAAAACCGGCGGATCTCGGGTAGGGGGTCCCGAACTGTGCGTCTAGGCGGATGGTAACAGGAGACAAGGGACATAGTGTTTTTACCCAGGTTCGGGCCCTCAAGATGGAGGTAATACCCTACTCCTGCTTGATTAATATTGATGATATGGGTAGTACAAGAGTAGATCTACCACGAGATCAAGGAGGCTAAACCCTAGAAGCTAGCCTATGGTATGATTGTTTTTCTGCCCTACGTACTAAAACCCTCCGGTTTATATAGACACCGGATAGGTTAGGGTTACACAGAGTCGGTTACAATGGTAGGAGATCTACATATCCGTATCGCCAAGCTTGCCTTCCACGCCAAGGAAAGTCCCATCCGGACATCGGGACGAAGTCTTCAATCTTGTATCTTCATAGTCTTGGAGTCCGCCGTGACGATAGTCCGCTTATCCGGACACCCCTAGTCCGGACTCCCTCAAGAGCTCCCGAACCAGGCTTCAATGACGATGAGTCCAGCGTTGATTGTCTTCGGCATTACGAGGCAGGTTCTTCTCCAAATTCGATATACTTGTCGAATAGTGTCCGCTTCGATAAATGCTGCGCTCCTCGGCTTCTATGCCCAATAATGGCCATCTTCAACGTGTTTGAATGAATGCGAATAGCCAGGGTATTTTTATAATTACCCCCCTAGCCGCGCAAATGAGCCGCCCATAAAAGGGGCAAGGATCTAGATCTGAGTCACACCATCCCCCCTTTTGCAAGTTTTCATCGAGGCGCCTCGACCAAAGCCCATTCCATCATGGACAGTCGACGGCTCCTCTTCTCGCGCTCAGCCCTCAGCCAGAAATTGGGAGAGATGCTCACCCCGCATAACGAGCTAGTTATACTCCAAACGAAGGGATTCCTCCCCGGGCCTTCTTGATTCCGGTTTGAGCCGGACTTGCCACCTACAAGGGCGGAAAGCAAGCGGAGAGCGTCCCCGATCCCTCTAAAGGAGAGCGGGTATGCTTCATCTCTTATCTAGTAAGAGGCCTCGGATTTCCCTTCCATCCGTTTCTCCGGGGGCTTTTGGAGTTCTACGGCCTCCAATTGCACCACCTTACTCCTGCCTCCATCCTGCACATCGCGGGCTTCGTGGCCCTTTGCAAACTATTCTTGGGCGTCGAGGCTCATTTCGGACTGTGGAAGAGAATATTCTGCCTAGTACCCCGTTCTCATGAGGGGTCAATATATCAAGTGGGTGGAGCCGAGCTATGTCGCATCGCCGACCGGATACCTATCCGAACCCCAAAGAAGCGCCCAAAGACTGGCCTTCGAATGGTTTTACATGGAGGACGTCCGCTGCGGATCCTGTTCGGATCGGCCTTAGGAGTTCAGCAATGCTCCTGAAGAAAGCGCCTAAGCTGGCACCCTCGGAGCCCCGAAGAGAAGATGACCGGGATGTCCGTTATTTGATGAGCCGAATAAGGTTACTGGCTCATGCCGGATTGACCATGACAGGAGTCATGGCAATCTGCATTATGAGAGGAGTGCAGCCGCTCCAATACAGGGGCACCCCATATGGGACTTCAACTGGGAGGACGGTGCCACCCGCGATGGCCGCAAAGGGCCAGGATCGGTCACCGAACTGGTGAAGATCTTATCTGCCATGTACAAAGGAGAGGAGGAGGATTTCCACCATCTCAACCCGCTGAAGGAGTTTTCTTCGAATAATCCTCGAAGCTGGGTAAGCAAACATCTTTGTGACCTGTCCGATCCATGTTCCCGTAGTTAAATATCTCATTTCATGGTTTTTATGAGGAACTGCGCCGGACTGTGGAGAAGATACACAGCCCGGCCACACAACCCGAGGATCCGTGAACGGTCCTCGATCCGACCTCCAAGAGGATCCGGATATAAAGGTGGAGTTGATCGACGGGGTATTCTACCAACTTAGCATCGACAATCGTTGGTCGCCATTACGGCTAATTACCCGGAATATTTCCAGCCTCACGTAAAATGAGATCGAGATCCCAAGACCACGATAACGACCCATCCATGCTTATTTTTATCACCGTATACCAATGGTGCTTCATAGGGGTACCTTCGAGGCAGGAAGTCGAAATGCGCGGCTGGCCAACAAAGGCGATGCGGCCCATGAGCTAAAAAGAAGTGCGGTCCGGATCGAAACTCCGCCGCAACGGTATGGCATGTCACCATACTCCCAGGATTGATTCCTGGAAGGCGTACTAACGCTGATACCCTTTTTAGGAAAAAGAGCGCTCGCCGGACTGAGTCCGGAGAGGTTGCCGATCGAACCTTCACCGGACAGGCTTCAAAGCCGGGTCCGGAAGCTGAGGCGAGCATGAGACGTGTGTCGGATGCTCCTCCGACAGAGGATGCCGACAGGTTGTCCGCCACCAACTCCGAGGTGGAGAGCTCCTTGAACCACAGGCGCCGCCGGACAGTTCTTCGTGACACGTGTTTCTCCCAAGAGGCCTTGAATGCCTTTGATTCGGGAGATGCGCACCTCGTGCCGCCTCAAGATGGACTAGCTGTAGCCACGGAGCAAAGTATGTGAAGGACATAATGGTCGATAGAATTTGACAGTTATATATGCCAAGTAGCCCCGAGACTTAAAATAGTTAGAATAACTGATTTAAGGATCATTTGTTATGCAGGATCTTACAAAAAGAATACCCGACTGTCCCGAGAGCTTGAAGAGTGCAAAGCCCAACTTGAGGCCGCACTAGCCGCCATGTGGGGAGCTACAGGCCCCCTACCGGTAATATACGCCTTCAAAAGATAAATAATTTAGGAAGTGCGCGGGTGTGTAAAGTCGACAAAACATTGCAGATGGCGCCGACTAGATCCGGACAAGCAACAGCTCTTACGCCAGTTAAAGGCCGGGCGAGAGCGTGCTTACAGGGTGCGGCAGGAGAAGAATAACCTCCAAGACGCCAACACAAAGCTGGGTGAGGAACTCAAGGACGTTCGTGCCCAGTTATCTGACTCCGTAAAGGAGAATCGGCGGCTTCGTCGCGGCATTTTCAGTAAGTGCTTGAGCGAACTTTGAAAGAGTTCGGCGAGGAAGGCGACTAACATAAACATGTATGTAGGTTTGCTCACAGGTCGTCCTGAGGAGGAGATGCCCAATTCTTCGGGTGATCTCCTTCCCGAATTGCGTCAGCTGCACGAACAAGTCCGGCAGGTGATGAAAGGCATCGGCCAAGCCTTGTGGCCATCTATCTCCCTGCCCGAAGGCATTGGGGAGCTGGCGGAGCGGCTTCAAGGGGCACGGCGGCGCTTCCGGCTATGGAAGATATCGGCCTGTCGTCAAGGCACCAGGGAGGCCTGGGCCATGGTGAAGACGCGGTACACGAAGGCTGACCCAAACCACATGGCCGAGGTCGGACCTGTGGGGCCGAATGGGATGGAGATCCTCAGAAAGTTAGTGTACGGACCAAGTAGAATTGGCCGCCAAGTATTCCCAGCAAGATTGTAAATTAGATAGCCTATTAGATGGCATTGAGGAGGAATACAATGAGTTGAGTTGACTATGTAAAAATATGACATGAAAGAAATGTCTTCTAGACGGGATTGTAGATCGTTTGTCGTAGCGGACCTTTTCGCTTCAACCTCCGGACCCAATAGTCTGGAGTGTGTCCGAATAACTTCGTGGTTATATAAGAACCGGGGTATGCATGGAGACAAGGCGTAGGGGTCATTGTTGCTGTATCGGACAAAGTGCCCAACTAGTTATGTTATATTACATGGGTAGTAAGAAACATCTTCCGTGGAGAATAGTTCCGTTAAGGGTTCCTTTCATGGGATAAATGCCCTAAAGTGCATGTCAAAGCTGCTATGAAAGCAGAAAATCATCCGGGGCAGGTGGGTAAAAGTTAAAATCATCTTTCAATTCACCGACCGAATATTCTCTTAAGAACGCTAGCTTTCAGCTTCACCCAGTCTGAGGTACACATCCGGCTGACCCGGCAGTAATAATCGCAGAGGTGCTCCCTTTACCACCTAGCCGAACAATCGGGAACGTAGGGGTAAGCACATGAGCCAGGCAACCTAGCTTGGCCAAAACTTAAGTCATATCGATGCATATAATGGTGAATAAAAGGTACATGCGGAAGTTTAACACATGTGCTGGGCATGAAGCTCAGATAAATAAGCTTCATAAAGAAGCCCCGTGTATAATGAGCGCGGATAGCGCGTCAAGTGTCTCATGCGAAAAAGCGCAAACGAGCCTCTAAAGGCTACAAGAAGAAGAAGGAGGAAGGAGAGAAATAAAAGACAGCAAAAAGCAAAATTAAAGAATGCGGACGGAGGAAGGAGACGAACTTGGAGTCCGGCACTTAGGCGTAGAATCTTCGTGGACGGGCTGCGTTCCATGGGTTCGGCTCGAGTCGGTTATCCGATGCGTTTCGCGGACGGTATGCTCCGCCGGTCAGGACCCGGTCGATGATGAAGGGACCTTCCCATTTGGGCTTGAGTTTGTCCTTTTTCTTGTACGGCAGGCGTGAGAACTAGTTCGCCAACGTTATAAGCTTTGGCCCGCATTTCCTCGCTTTGATATCTTCGAGCCTCGCTGTTGATAGAATGCGAACGAAGCTTTTGCAACGTCAAGGCCTCCTCAAATGCGTCCAAACTGTCCTGCCGATCGAAGTTCGGGCTTCTTTCTTCAAACATGCGCACGCCGAGGTGAGTCATGAATTATGTCGCAGGGCAAGACTGCCTTCGCGCCAGACACCATAAAAATGGTGTGAATCGGTAGTGCGATTCGGCGTGGTCCGCAGCCCCTGTAGTACGGAGTCGAAGCCTCTACCCAAAGGCGTGTTAGATTCCTTGAGGGACCGCACTAGTCCGGGTTTAATGCCGCTCATGATTAGACCGCTTGCCTGCTCGGGACTTGACCATTAGTTTGAGGGTGATAGACCCAGGCGAATCGAGCTTGATGCCCATGTTTTTGCACCATGGTTTGACCTCATCGGCTGTGAAGTTGGTGCCGTTATCAGTGATGATACTGTGGGGGACACCGTAATGGTGCACAACCCCTGATATGAAGTCTATCACCGGTCCGGATTCGGCCGTTTTAACAAGCTTGGCCTCTATCCATTTGGTGAATTTGTCCACCTTGACCAATAGGTATTTTTGCTTGTGGGTTCCTCCCTTAAGGGGTCCAACCATGTCAAGCCCCCAGACCGCGAACGGCCAGGTGATGGGTATAGTTTTGAGGGCGGTGGGTGGCATGTGGCTTTGGTTAGCAAAAAGCTGGCAACCGACGCATCATTGGACTAAATCCTGCGCATCTGCTCGGGCCCCCGGCCAATAAAATCCTGTACGGAAGGCCTTGCCTACAAGGGCCCGGGCTGCGGCGTGGTACCCACCCAGTCCGGCATGAATTTCAGCCAGGAGGTTTCGCCCTTCCTCTTCGGAGATACACCTTTGAAGGACTCCGGTAGTGCTTTTCTTATAAAGCTCTCCTCATGGACCTTATAGGCTTTAGAGCGCCAGCATTTGCAGCGTAGCCTCATTTTGGTCTTCGGGAGTTCACCGCCTAGTTAGGTAGGCTAGGAACGGTTCCATTCCACGGGCGATAACCGCCATTATTTCGTGAGCAGAGGGTGTTATCTCGGGGCGGAGCCTCCGGTTGTGTCGAGTGTTCGGCGTCAGCGCGGTGCGGTTGGGTCCGGATTGTTATTGCCGCACTCCCTTCCATAGTAATCGATGGCTTGAACAGCCGCTCCAAAAGATATTGGGTGGGACGACATCGCGTTTTGCACCGATGTGTGCCAATATATCCGCCGCCTGGTTGTTATCCCGGCTATATGATGAAACTTCGAGCCCTTCAACTGCGGCCGACATTTTAGGACCGCATTGCGGTATGCTGCCATTTTCGCATCTTTGGTGTCAAAGTCTCCGCTTATTTGAGATATTGCGAGGTTTGAACTCCCCGCACCTCTAGGCGTTGAATGCCCATGGAGACTGCCATCCGGAGGTCCGTGCGAAGGGCCTCGTATTCGCCGCGTTGTTGAGTCCATATACATTATCTCAAGGGCGTATTGGACTGTGTCCCCGGTTGGGGACGCTGTGACGACGCCAAGACCCAGGCCAGCCAACATTTTGGAGCCGTCAAAGTGCATGCTCCAATTGGAGTATGCGCCATTTCTTTAGGGAGTTAAACTTCAGTCCATTCGCCACGAAGTCGGCCAAAACCTGCCGACTTAATAGCTCGTCGTGGTTTATAAGTTATGTCGAATGGAAGGAGCTCTATGGCCCATTTAGCAATCCGCCCGTCGCTGTCAAGGTTGTTTAATAATGTCGTTGAGAGGTACTTGGAGGCTACCGTTATCGAACACTCTTGAAAGTAGTGTCGCAGCTTCCGGGATGCCATGAACACCGTGATATGCTATCTTTTGATAGTGTGGGTACCGAGACTTGCATGGAGTTAGGACAAGGGACACATAATAAACCGGTTTTGAACAGGAACCGGTGTCCGTCCGTTTCTCGTTCGACAACGAGCACCGCGCTGACAACTTGATGTGTTGCGGCAATGTATAATAGCATTGGTTCGCCCATGTTGGGCGCGGCCAGGACGAGATTTATTGCCAAAATGGCCTTTATTTCTTCGAGTTCGGCCGTGGCGGCATCCGTCCACTCGAAGTGTTCGGTGCGGCGGAGGAGGCGGTAAAGAGGTAATGCCATTTCTCCTAAACGGGAGATAAAGCGGCTTAGAGCCGCTACACATCCCGTCAATTTTTGTATTTGTTTGAGGTATTTTGGAATATCCAATTGTGACAGAGCTCGAATCTTGGTTGGGTTTGCTTCAATTCCTCTACCGGACACAATGAAGCCCAGAGCTTTCGCAACGCCGAAGACGATTTTTCCGGATTGAGCTTGATGTCATATTTTCAAGATTGTCGAATGTGAGCCTCAAGTCGCCTACTAGAGTTTCGACGTGCTTGGTTTTGACGACCACGCCATCTACATATGCTTACACCGCTTTTGCCGATCTGGTTGGCCGGACATGTCCGAATCATGCGCTGATATGTTGCGCCGGGCGTTTTTGAGCCCAAAGGGCATTGTGTTGAAGCAGAGCGGGCCGTATGGAGTGATGAATGCTGTTGTAGCTTGGTCTCCGGCTCCGCCATCTTGATTTGGTGGTAGCCAGAGTACGCCACGAGGAAGCACAATGAGTCGTGTCCTGCTGTATGGCGTCAATGATTTGATCAATTCGCTGGAGGGGAAGGGATCCTTTGGGCAAGCCTTTATTAAGGTCTTTGAAATCAACACATAGGTGCCAGGATTTATCCTTCTTTGGTACCATCACCGTGTTCGCTAGCCAGTCCGGTGTTTTATATCTCTGATGAATCCGCCTCCAAAAGTTTGGCCGGCTCCTCTCCCATGGCCTGTCTCTTGGGTTCTGAAAAGCGCCAAGAGCCTGCTTGATCGGCTTGAATCCTTTTAGGATATTTAGGCTGTGCTCGCCAATGACGTGGGATTCCCGGCATATCCGAAGCGGTGCCAAAGCGAAGATGTCCCGCTTTTCTTGTAGAAATTCTCGTAGTCTTGGCGTCTCTACATCGTGGTGTAATTGTGCCCCGATGGAGGCCGCCTTGCGGTGGTCCGCTGGTGGACTTGGAATTTGACTATTTCATCCGCTGGTTTAAAGAGGTGGACTTGGATCTTTTATCAAGTATCACATCGCCCCTGCTTCACCGTGGGAGCGCATCGCGGTGAGTTCCTCGGCCGCTAGGGCTTTTGATAGTGCCTCGAGGGCTAGTGCGGCTGTCTTATTTTCGGCAAGGAGTGCTATGCTCGGATCACTAGCGAGAGTGATGATTCCGTTGGGACCGGAATTTTAAGCTTCATGTACCCATAATGGGGTATAGCTTGAAAAATTGTGAATGCCTCGTCCTAGTAACGCATGATATCCGGCTGTTGAACGGGCCACTTGAAATGTGACCTCCTCGGACCTGTAATTGTCCGGCGAAATAACACTACGTCCAGCGGGATTTGTCCTGTGCAGCATGCTTCCCGGCGGGGGATTATTCCTCTCAAGGTTGTGCTGCTTCGCTCACTGCGGTTCCAAAGTGTATTTCCATCTTTCGAGGGTTTCTCATAGATGAGGTTTGGTCCGCTACCGCCATCCATGAGTACCTTTAGTAAGGCGTAAAGCCGCCTACTATCGGGCCGAGAACCAATGCGGTCCGTGCCCGGCAGTTCGGAATTTAGGTTCGCCACCGGCATTGAAGGTAATAACCGTGTCACCCATGGATTTATTGTTGCTACTTGGTGGGCTTCGCAAGGTTATGGAGTCGCGTTTGCATGTTATTTGATGCGAAAGTCTCGAAGACTGTTAACACCGTCGGTGTTGCTGGGTTGGGGTTCGGGCTAGAAGCTCTTCGCCACTTTTGGCCACCTCAGAGTATCCAACATGCTCAAGGCTATTAGTTGGAGTGGCACCTCTGTGCTATGAATTTTGCAGGGTCCGCTTAGCCAACCCTCCAAAGACGGTTCCGCACTTTAGGGGTTTTGGTTTTTGGTATTCAACCCAGGTGCTTGATAATGATGCACCCTTTGTTCGGACTAGGGATGTATTCGGGGCGGATTATCCCAAAAGTTACTTTCGCTTTCTGTGCGCTTCCATCGCGACAAAGATTTCTTTGTACTACTATGGTCACCAAGTCAGCAAAGCGTGTAATTTCGATTTACGACTTATGGCATTTAGGATTCCCTTGTCCGCAATTATTGCAAAAATTGGGATTATGCCCTCCTCTCGGCAGTCCTTTATCCTGCTCATAACCAGGAGGAATCGCCCAAGAATGATGTAATTGTTTCAGAGGGCTCTTGCCGAATTCGAGAGAGATCGCCAATGTTTGGGTGGGCGGATGGCACTAAATCTGGAGCCCCGCCCAATCTCAGGACTCAAGGGCCGGTAGTTTCCGAACTCGGAAATTTGGATTTTTGAGTGCAATCCAATGAGTCTCGCCCGCCGCCTCGACTTTAGGTTCGTGGCTTGATCGACATCCGTCCCTCCGCAGAATCCGCATGGAGGGATCGAATCCGACGTAACTAGTCCTTAAGGTAGAAGAAGAATCGCCGCATTGCTCCTCTATCACAAGTAACATGATGGGTAGCTCGGGGAGAGTTGATCTCTCTCGTGATCAGTTTTAGGCCCGATCCGGCCGTAAATCAGTGGCGACTCCTGTGGGCGGCGATATGCGATCCAAGAGCTCGCTTATGGCGGAGGAGAGCTCGATCGATCTAACTGTTCGGCAAGTTCCAACTAACATGGAGATTGGTTTCGGCGACTCGAGAGGTCATCGCTTACCGGGCGGCAACTAGCGGTCATGAGAAACCGCCAAGTCAAGAGTTCGACCAGTGGCCAAGGCTTCTTTGGCGGCGGTATCGCCTTTAAAGACGAGGCGAGGCATCCTACCCGACGACGACGGCACGGAGGAACTCTCAATGAAAGCACCAATGTCGGTGTCAAAACCGCGGATCTCGGGTAGGGGGTCCCGAACTGTGCGTCTAGGCGGATGGTAACAGGAGACAAGGGACACAAGAGTTTTACCCAGGTTCGGGCCCTCTCGATGGAGGTAATACCCTACTCCTCGCTTGATTAATATTGATGATATGGGTAGTACAAGAGTAGATCTACCACGAGATCAAGGAGGCTAAACCCTAGAAGCTAGCCTATGGTATGATTGTTGTTCGTCTCCACAGACTAAAACCCTCCGGTTTATATAGACACCGGATAGGTTAGGGTTACACACGAAGTCGGTTACAATGGTAGGAGATCTACATATCCAGACGCCAAGCTTGCCTTCCACGCCAAGGAAAGTCCCATCCGGACACGGGACGAGGTCTTCAATCTTGTATCTTCATAGTCTTGGAGTCCGGTCGTGACGATAGTCCGGCTATCCGGACACCCCCTAGTCCGGGACTCCCTCACTCTCCCTCCCGCACGCGGTGGACATGCAGCAGTTCAATCGGTGTCAGATGGCCAGAAGCGTACTATAGTACTCCTCCAGTGCAGTAGTACTCCATCATTGTTCGACTTCAAGAGGCGAAGAGCCAAGCGCAGCCCGGACGCTCGTGTGGCAGTTTCATGTGTACAGTAGTCTAGGATAGCGTGTACCATGCCTGTAAGCTTAAAATCGTTGGGGTCAGCTCCATGCTATGTGGCCGTCTCGAAGTTTTTTTTTAAATTAAAATAGTCTTCTGGCCCTACCTGTCACCCTGGTGATTGTAGTTTGCACGCTCATCTGGTCAACACAGGAATATATATTTTAATTTGTTTTTTTAAAGGGGGGATCCCCGACCTCTGCATCAGAACGATGCATACAGCCACATATATTTTAATTTTTGGTGGGTAAATGTTAGAGGTTGCAGCAAATATATTGTACACTGCGGGTCTTTCGGCCAAGTTTAGAGGCAAGCATGTGGCGCCAGTGCTATGATGTGTCGCGTCAACTCGTACAACGAGGAGAAGCTTGATTTTACTACACGCCTTCTCCCTCGCCCATGTGCGCGGTTGCTCGCAAACGAGGACATGCTTTTGCTTAGCAGTACTTCTATTAACAAGCTATCCGTCCCTTCGCGGTGGACGGACATGCAGCAAGGATTCGACATCAGAGAAGCAGTAGTAGTAACATCATTATTCGTCTTCTCGAAGAAGCGAAGAGCCAAGCGCAAACCAAACGTTGCAGTTGCGAACATTGGAGCACGCATATAGCCAGGCTCTTGCATTAGACAAAATTGCTATTTGAGCCCACTATTGTACTAGTAATGCATTACAACTACTTGCTAGTATAGCCCTCAGAAACCGTGAAGGAGTATTTGCCCTTCTAGAGATTTCAACAAGTGACTAGACTACACCGAGACGGAGTACATATGGAGCAAAATGAGTGAATCTGCACCGTAAATAAACACGCATACTAGTTCTATCGCTTTCCTCTCGTGAGGTGCACAATATTGAGTATACTGACTAGTCTCTTTTTGACACTCATTTATGTTTTTTTACACAGTACAGATGCAAGCGCTCATATACACGCGCATACACTCACCCCTATGAACGCACACACGCACGGCACTATCATCTTGAAATTTAGGAAGTCACCATAGGCACCTCGTCGTCGACGGGTCCATAGGTGCTTGAATGCCAAGGAGGAAGAGGGTAGCGGTTCCTGGGACGTTGAACGGTCAATGATGCATCCTCAATTACATGCAGAGGGAATTAATTGGAGAAGCAGACTAGGGCCAGCATGATGTGAATGCAACAGAAGTTTGACTCTCATATAATAAAGGCGCCCACCACTCCAATCCATCTACTCCCAAGTCTCTCGCAACACTGCTTCACTCCAATCCAAGACCAAGTGACCGTAAGCCACAAGCACCTATGGAGGCGATGACGCGAAAGCGGCAATGTCATGCCAAATCATCCATAGCGCCGCCTGCGCCCCACACCGCGCATTGCTTCCAGACGGTGTCAAGGCGATCGCAGTATCAGAGTTCTTCGCCGACGCCGGCCGCTTTCCTCGCATGGACGACATGATGGTCATCTCCATCCGCAAGTTCACCGCCGCCAAGAAGCGCCGGACGACCTTGTCATACTGCTCCACCAGCGCCCAGGCTCCTCCTTGCCTGCCACCCTCATCGGCCTACATGGTGACGAACTCTTTCAAGCCCTGGTGGCCCTGGAGGTGCCCGAGGTCGCGAAGAAGAATGTGCACCTCGAGGCCGCGCTCGCCGCGCAGCGCCTTGCCATGCAAGAAACCGGCTGACCTGCACATCCACGCTCACGTGGAAATCGTCTACATAGGCCACTACAAAGCAAGCGAGACAGAAAGACGCTGGCCTTCTTCCAGCGGCTGGAATCTTTGGACGCCATTGTTCGGCACGTCGACCTGGCCACGAAAGCGGCTGCTACTTAGGCGCGGTTCGGTGGGCCGGCGCCCTGAGTCGAGGAGGTGGACGTCGTCGATGGATGCATCTCTTCTTCTTGCCTCCTGTAACCAGCACTGCATCGCCTCGTGGCCTTAATGTTTTATTAGTATAGTACTCCTCCGCTCCCAAATATAAGTCTTTCTAAAGATTCCAGCAAGTGACTACTACATACGGAGCAAAATGAGTGAATCTACACTCTAAACTATGTCTACATACATCCGGATGTTGTATTCCATTTGAACTAGTATCTAAAAAGGCTTATATTTATGAACGGAGGAGTATATGGCATTTTATTCCAAATAACGCTTTTCACTGTGAGGTGGGGCCATGCAGCTTGAGCAAACCCACCCCGCCCACCGGGAGTAGAAGAGAGAAACGAGGGAGGAGAGCTAGTCTGTAGCACTGGACGCTGTTGTCGAGATGGGACCTGTGTTTATAGAATAGAGTACCGAGCACTCGTGCTCTTTTTTTGAGGGAAAAATTAGTCGTATCTCTAGTACTACCACTAGTTGGGTGCGTGCGACCTATAGCTGTCATCACTTTAGGTCTCCTTTTCGAACAACTGCCACGCTTCACAAGACATATTTTTTCACGCATTTATCCTCCTATATGTACTCCTAGGCTATTTCCACGCGTTCCCATTCGCCGACATGTGGGACATAGAGCATTTGGGTCGAGAGTATGCACAACTCGAGCATATGCCCGGGTACTTTACATTTCAGACCTCACAATTACATGCAAACCCCGTAGAAGAATAAATAAATGAATGAATTACTACATGAAACCGGATTATTTTCGTGGAAACCGGAGCACGTTCATTAAATTTTGGACATAAAACGTTTATAAAAAATGACGGGACCTAAACCAGTCTAAGGGCCTCTTTGATTTTTCCCGCAAAAAAAGGCCTCTTTGATTCGCAGGATACTGAAAACACAGGAATGAGGAGTAACTCAGTTAGAGGTTAGAGTTAGATTCTAACCCTGAACTAACTCTAAACCAAAGAGGTATACGGATGGCAGGGTTAGATTGACAATAAATGCTCTATCTCAATCATTTGACTACTTTGGACCCTATTTTTAGTCGGCACTAAAATAAGTCCCTTGGATCCAAGCACCCTCTTGGTGTGGTCGGCTCTTCCGTGGCCTCCTCCGCTTCACAATTGACATAAACGAATCCATCTATACAAATCAAGCATGCAAACATGATAATTTTTACTTTGTCCATACAAATGAGATATCCCACTTAAACATACAAGTCGCCAATCAAGCTTCTCGCAAAATAAAAAACACTTCATGAAACAAAGAATGAGCTAACTCATCACGGAAGTCATTCACGATAGGGAGGGAGCCCGGAGCCCTCACAAGACCAAGGGAGGAGCTCGCCATCTTCGCCTCGAGGAAGGCTCAGAGAGCCCAAGCCCCGGGAACCTCCTCCGACGCTGGGCCCTTGCGAAGTTGAGGTCTACACCGGCATGGGTAGTGGCAGCTTGTCAGCCGATCGGGAACTTAATCTTTGGGCCTCTAGAAATAATGCAAGCTCAGAATTAAAATACCTAGAAAGGTGAACTCAATCTTTGGGCCTCTAGAAATAATGCAAGCCTAAAACCCAAATACCTAGAAAGGTGAACTGAATTTTTGGGCCTCTAGAAATAATGCAAGCCCGAAACTAAAATATCTAGAAAGGTGAACTCAATCTTTGGGCCTCTAGAAATAATGCAAGCTCGAAACCAAATACCTAGAAAGGTGAACTCAATCTTTGGGCCTCTAGAAATAATGCAAGCCTAAACTGAAATACCTAGAAAGGTGAAATCAATCTTTGGGCCTCTAGAAATAATGCAAGCTCGAAACTGAAATACCTAGAAAGGTGAATCAATCTTTGGGCCTCTAGAAATAATGCAAGCCCAAAACTGAAATACTACAAAGGTGAACTGAATCTTTGGGCCTCTAGAAATAATGCAAGCCTCGAAATTGAAATACCTAGAAAGGTGAATCAATCTTTGGGCTTCTACAAATAATGCAAGCTCGAAATTGAAATACCTCAAAGGTGACCGAATCTTTGGGCCTCTAGAAAGATTTATTACCTCCTCAAGCAAAGCATCAAACAATTCCATGCGTGCACCACAAATCTATAGCAAGGTTGATCAGATCTACTTTTTCCAAATCAGAATTAGCGCTTAGAGCAAGCAAGATCAATGATATGACCGTGAGATGTGAGAAGGAACGAACAAACTCACCCCTCTCGCGACCTCCATGGTAGATGCGCCACTGGCCAAGCACGACAGAGAGAGAAAAACGACTGTGAAGGCGGAGCGGGCGCGACTTTCAAGGCCTGAGGAGAGGGCAGCTGAGTAGGGGCGGAGGCCTAAGGAGAGGGCGGCCGGAGGAGAGAGAGGCAAGCGGGCGCTTGGGCGGGCCCCATGGGGGAACAAGAGAGGAGTCGTGCGAGAGGGGGAGTAATCAAAGTGTAAGTGTGAGATATTTTTAGGGAGCGATCCGGTAAAAGCAAGGTGTGAGATTTTTTAGTTCTCTTTTAGTGGGCCCGAGGATAACTAACCCATTAGAACCTCTCCACCGGCTAGTTTTTTAGCTGGGTTAGAGCAAACTAGCTCAAACTAACCCCTCTTGTTTTGATAATTTAAGGCTATTTCAACCCAAACTAGCTCTAACTCAGGATCCAAACAAAGAGGAGTGTTATCAGACATGCTACAAAGGTGGACCGTAGCACATTGTTTTTATGTCCATATCAACACATTGTTTTCTACTGCTGGTTCACTGGCTACCGTGGTTCGCGCCGCTGGTTCCTTTGAAATCGGGCTGCAGTGGTTGCAGATTCTCCTCAGGCACGAGTAGTACTCCCTCCGTTCCTAAATATAAGTCTTCGTAGATATTTCACTGTGGACCACATACGGATGTATATAGATGCATTTTATGTGTAGATTCACTCATTTTTCTCCGTATGTGGTCCATAGTGAAATCTCTCCAAAGACTTATATTTAGGAACGGAGGGAGTAGTATAGTACTAGTATATACCGCATCATTCTTTGCTCCTTCTAACTACTCCTACATGTGGGAGAGCCAGAATCCGGGTCGACGTGTCATGCACCCGATTAGAGCACTCGAACGGAAGGGGGCATCACCCCTGGTCGGAGCGCCAAGAATTCATGACTATAGTGAGTGGTCATATCACAAGTCTTTCCAGCAGAACGCCATTAAATCGCATGTACCCACTCGCTCACCCTCCTTGCCTCTTTGTCAAACCGCCTACCAAAATCTGCCACAGATCGCCTCGAAAAGCCCCGCCCTCAACTTTTAACTATGCGAAAATAGTTCAAGCTTGTTCGTTCTATATAAATACAGTACTTACTGTATGTTTATTCACTAGTAGTAAGTAGGAGTCGTAGAGTAGTCACCTTAAATAGAGATTTTCTTTTCTTTAATGCCACGTACACAAATTGAAACGCTTGTTGTGGAGAGAAAAAAGATAATCACTCCACTATATATGGACGCAGGGCCCGAGCGCTTGCTTTACTAGGGTTGCTCTTCATTCTCTCATCCTCTCCAGATATAAACAAGACAACGGTAGCGACATTTTCTCTCTCGCTTTCACCGCTGGTCACAGATCCGCCGGATCCCTTCGGCCGGTGTGTGTTGAGGACTAAAAGGTGCATCGTTCACGCTGTCATCGCCGCCGAGGGAGGAAACCCATACCATGCCGGAGGGGCCCGATCCTCCGCCTGCGCTGCTCTTCCAACACAGCCACTGCTCGGGAGGTCCTCCGACCCTTCTTCCTCCCTCGCCAGATTGTCCGCAGATCCGACCTGCCACGCCGACATCCCGGCGACTCAGTATAAGTTCTTCGAAGCGGATTTGCTCTACTGCCCCAGCTCCCCACGTGTTCCAGCATGTGCATCTTTTTCTACTCCCATCAGCTCTTCCAAAGCCACCTAAATTTTTAGTATTATTAGAGGTAAAGCTACTTCATGCATTCGAATCTATAGGGCTTTGTTCAAACAACGAAGAAAGGGGGGAAAGTTGTAGCATGAATCTAGGACTTGATTCAAAGAGGAAATAATATGGTGAAAGTAGTAGAGACCAGATACCCAACCGGTCTCTTGGTTGAAAAGGGAAATAATGGGAAAACGCAGTACAAACGGACAAACTGGATAAGGAACAGATATATTATTGGTTGAAAAAAGGATAGAAAGTGGCGGCTGGTGGACAAGTCAACAGAGTATGTCCAGGATTAGATTTGCTGCCATCACATATTAAATGGTCTCCATGATTAGTTTTGCTGCCCTCACATATTAAAATGTCTCATGATTAGATTTGCTGCCCTCACATAGTAAAAGGTCTCCAGGATTAGATTTGCTGCCCTCACATAGTAAAAGGTCTCCAGGATTAGATTTGCTGCCCTCACATAGTAAAAGGTCTCCAGGATTAGATTTGTTGCCCTCACATAGTAAAAGGTCTCCAGGATTAGATTTGCTGCCCTCACATAGTACAAGGTCTCCAGGATTAGGTTTGCTGCCCTCACATAGCGTGAACAAGCTCGGCATCACCACTTTATGCCTCCTTGTAGGTACATTGTGCTGATGCATCCACTGTCGCATGTCCTTATACCAACCTTTTGCTGTTGTTAATGTAAGGGCGCATGTAAAATGAAGCGATCACACTGTTACCTTAGGGACATGTCTAACCAGTGTTATTGTTAATCTAATGCCTCCAGTGATAAGATGCAATTAAACTGTGTTACAAATGGCACTCCTGCTGTTTTCCCCAGTGTGATAAGTAAGTTGCTCCTTTACGCTATTGAGTGTCCTGGTGTCCCCACGGTCCCATGCCCTTAAACCAACTCTTTAGCTGCTGTTGATTTACTGTGTCTGGTAAACAAGCAATGCCACAATTAAAGTAATCCCATATTTGAGGAATCTCATTTTTGATTATAATGCTTCTGGTAACATGAAGCATTGCTGACGTTTTAAAATTTCTACTGTCCTTGCGTGATTGCCATGAACATAATTAATATGCTTCTTTTCATTTTGTATATGTTTCATATATTCTTATTGACCAGCAAACTGTTTACTTTCTATCATTTTGTGCGTATAGGGATATCCATTTCACCTTGTTGCTATTGTGACCTTTTGGTGAACTGCACAAAACACTTTTTGAATGAGTGTCTTGTGCAGTTCAACTAAAATGTCACGTGGGCAACATCTCTCAATTTTGGTGGAATCAAGACAAAATGGTGATTGAGTTTCCAAAATCTCCATCAAGTTCTCACGTAATCTCGTGCAACATTTTATTAGCCTTTGCAAGATGGAGCCGTCAATGTCACCACAATGGCACTTTATTTTAGTGGAACTGCACACAAGCATAAGAAAATTATAGTTGCACCAACTGAAGAGGAAATTAATGATGATGATCAAGGTACTTCGGATCAAGTTACTACCGAACTTCAGAGGGTCCAAGAGGACACGCTCCACACCGTGAGTGGTATGGCAACCCCGTCTCGGAAATCATGTTGTTAGACAACGGTGAACCTTCGGACTATGAAGAAGCGATGGCGGCCCAGATTCCAACAAATGGCTTGAAGCCATGCAATCCGAGATAGGATCCATGTATGAAAATGAAGTATGGACTTTGACCGACGGTTGCCGATGATCGAAGTAGCCATAGAAAATAAATGGATCTTTAAGAAGAAGATGACGCGGATGGTAATGTGACCATCTATAAGGCTCGACTTGTCGCTAAGGGTTATCGACAAGTTCAAGGGGTTGACTACGATGAGACTTTCTCACCCGCAGCTGAAGTCAAGTCCGTCTCAATCATGTTAGCAATTGCCGCATACTATGATTATGAGATATGGCAAATGGACGCCAAAACGGCATTCCTTAACGGCCATTGTCGGTGTGTCAAAACCGGCGGATCTCGGGTAGGGGTCCCAACTGCAAGGCCTAGGGCGGATGATAACAGGAGACAAGGGACACGACATGTTTTTACCTGTGTTCGGCCCTCTCGATGGTGGTAAAACCCTACTCCTGCTTGATTAATATTGATGATATGGGTAGTACAAGAGTAGATCTACCACGAGATCAAAGAGGCTAAACCCTAGAAGCTAGCCTATGGTATGATTGTTGTTCGTCCTATGGACTAAAACCTCCTGGTTTATATATAGGCAATCAAGAGGGTTAGGGTTACCATGTAGTCGGTTACAATGGTAGGGGATCTACATATCCAGACGCCAAGCTTGCCTTCCACGCCAAGGAAAGTCCCATCCGGACACGGGACGAGGTCTTCAATCTTGTATCTTCATAGTCCAAGAGTCCGCCAAAGGTGATAGTTCGCTATCCGGACACCCCTAATCCGGGACTCCCTCAAGAGTCTCGAACCAGGCTTCAATGACGAGGAGTCCGTGCGTAGATTGTCTTCGGCATTGCGAGGCGGGTTCTTCTCCAAATTCCATATACTTGCTTTAATAGTGTCCGCTTCGATAAATGCTGCACTCCTTGGCTTCTACGCCCAATAATGGCCATCTTCCACGTGTTTAACTAATGCGAAAAGCCAGGGTATTTTTACACTTTCCCCCCTAGCTGCGCAAATGAGCCGCCTATAAAAAGAGATGAGGATCTAGATCTGAATCACACCATCCCCCCTCCGCAAGCTTTCATCGGAGCGCCTCTGACAAAAAATCCATTCCATCATGGGATACGACGCGGCTCCTCCTCTTGCGCTCCCAGCCCCCAGCCTAGGGATTGGGAGAGATGCTCAGTCCCGCATAGCAAGCTAGTGACACTCCAAACCAAGGGATCTCTTCCCCCAGCCTTCATGGTTCCGGTTCGAGCCGGACTCGCCACCTATAAGGGCGGAAAGCAAGCGGAGAACGTCCTCGATCCTTCCAAAGGAGAGCGGGTGTGCTTTGTCTCTTATCCGATAAGAGGACTCAGATTTCAATACATCCGCTTTCTCCGGGGCTCCTGGAGTTCTACGCCTCGCACCGCACCACCTTATGCCTGCTTCCATTCTCGCATCATCGCGGGCTTCGTGGGCCCTTTTGGCGAATAGCAGTTCTGGGCGCCGAGGCTCATTTTGCGCTGTGGAAGAGATTATTCTGCTCGTGCACTTCGCTCTCATGAGGGGTCAATATATCAAGTGGGCGGAGCGAAGCTATGGCGCATCGCCGACCGGATATCTATCAGAACCCCAAAGAAGGCGTCCAAGACTGGCCTTCGAATGGTTTTATATAGAAGACGCCTCACACGGGATCCCGCTCGGATCGGGCCTCCCGGAGTTCAGTAATGCTCCCTTTAAGAAACGCCTAAGTTGGCGCCCACGGAGCCCCTGTGAGGGAAAACGACAGGATGTCTCTTACCTGATGAGCCGAATAAGTTTGCTAGCTCATTCCGGACTGACCATGATCGGTGTCATGGCCACATGCATTATGCGGGGGGTGCAGCCGCTCCTGTATAGGGGCCACCCCATGTGGGATTTCAACGGGGAGGACGATGCCACCTGCCACGGCCAGACAGGGCCGGATCGGTCAGCCGACCGGTGAAGATCTTGTCCGCTACTGTACATAAGGGGAAGAGGAGGATTTTCTCCGTGTCGCCCATTGAACGGATTTTCTATGAACAATCCTCGGTTGGGTAAGCGGACATTTTTTGCACATCCGATCTGTACTCCCATGGTTAGATATCTCATTTTTGATTTCGACGCAGAACTGCGCCAGTCGTAAAAGATATAAACAGCCCTCCGCAACCCGAGGATCCGAATCTGTTCCTCGATCCGCCTCCCAAGAGGATCCGGACATATTGGTGGAGTTGATTGATGGGGTATTTCACCAACTAAGCATCGATAATGCCTTGGCTGCCATTACGGCCGACATTACTCGGGAAGACTTCCACTCACAGTGTGTAATCGAGATCAAGCCCCAATACTTTGATAATGCCCCATCCGTGCTTATTTTTGATCACCGATACCAATGGTGTTTCAGAGGGGGTGCCTTCGAGGCGGGAGGCCGAGCTCGCTGCGGCTAGCCAACAAGGCGCAAAGACGGCCACGCAGGCTAGAAAGAAGTGCGGTCCGGATTGAAACGCCGCTGTAACGGTAAGGCGTGTCACCATATTCCCGGATTGATTCCGGAAGGTATATTAACACCGGTGCTCCTTTCAGAAAAGAGCGCCACGGGATCGTGCCCGAGAGATTGCCAATCGAGCCTCCGCCGGCCAGGCTCCAACGCCGGGTCCGGAAGCGGAGGTAAACACGAGGCGTGCGTCGGATGCTCCTCCGACTGAGGATGCCGACAGATTGTCTGCCACCAACTCCGAGGTGGAGAGTGCCATGAATCACAAAAGGCCACGGACAGCTTCTTCGTGGACGCATGTTTCTCCCAAGAGGCATTGAATGCCTTCAATTCGAGATGCGCACTGCGTTCTCTCAAGATGGTCTAGCCAGAGCCACGAGCAGTATGTAAAGGACGACGGGTGAGGAAATTTGACAAATATATATGCCAAGAGGGCCCCGACACTTAAAATAGTTAGAAGAACTGATTTAAGGATCATTTGTTATGCAGGATCTTACGGAAAAGAATACCCGATCGCCCCAGAGCTTGAAGAGTGCAAGGCCCAGCTTGAGGTCAAGACTAGCCGCCACAGGGGAGCCACAGAGACCCCTCCGTAATATATACTTTGAAAGATAAGTAGTTTATGAAGTGCGGTGTGTATAAGTCTGACAATAATATTGTAGATGGCGCCGACTAGATCCGGACAAGCAACAGCTCTGCGCCAAGTTAAAGGCCAAGTAGAATGTGCTTACAAGGGTGAGGCAAGAGAAAATAATCTCCAAGATGCCATCACCCAGCTGGGTGAGGAACTAAAGGATGTTCGAGCCCAGCTGTCTGACTCCGTTAAGGAGAATTGGCGGCTTCGTCGCGGCATTTATAGTAAGTGCCTGAGCGAACTTTTGAAAAAAGAGTTCGGCGAGGAAGTCGACTAACAGAAATATGTCTGTAGAGGTATGCTCACAGTGTCGCCCCGCAGAGGAAATGCCCGGTTCAACGGGTGACCTACTTCCCCCGAAAAGCGTGAATCAAGACGAACGAAGTTCGGCAGCGGCGAGAGGCGCCGCCAGCCTTGTGGCCATCCATCTCCCTACCAAGGCCTTGGAGAGCTTGCAGAGAGGCTTTTCCAGGAGCACGGCGGGCGCTTCCGCTATGGAAGATATCGGCCTGCCGTCAAAGGCGCCAGGAGGCTCGGGCCATGGTGAAGACGCGGTACATGAAGGCTGACCCAAACCACATGGCCGAGGTCGGACCTGTGGGGGCCGATGGAAGGAAATCCTCAGAGTTTAGTGTACGGCCAAGTAGAGTTGGTCAAAAGTATTCTCAAAGGATCGTAAACTAGATAGCCTATTAGATGGTATTGAAGAGGAATACAATCAGTCAATTTGACTATGTAATTTAAAATGACATGTAAAATGCCTTCTAGCCGGATTGCAGATCGTTTGTCGTAGTGGACCTTTTCGCTTCAACCTCGGGACCCAACAGTCCGGAGTGTGTCCGAATACCCTCGCGGTTATGTAAGAACCGGGGCATGCGTGGAGACCAGGCATAGGGGTCATGAGTGCTTTATCGCATAAGTGCCCAACTAGTTATGTTATATTACATGGTTAGTAAGAAACATCTTCTAGGGAGAATAGTTCCGTTAGGGGTTCCTTTCTCGAGGCATGCCCTAAAGTGCATGTCCGGACCGCGAAAAAGCAGTAAAAACATCCGGGGCAGATAGATGAATAAGTAAGAAATCGCCTTTTAGTTCACCGACCGAATATTCCCTTAAGAACGCTTAGCTTTCGCTTCACCCAGTCTGAGGTACACGTCCGCTGACCCGGGCGGTAATAATCGCAGAGGTGCTCCCTTTACCACCTAGACGAACAATCGGGAACGAGGGTAAGCACAGAGCCAGCAACCCAAATTTTGGCGAAAACATAAGTCATATCGATGCATATAATGGTGAATAAAAGGTACATGTGGAAGTGTGACACATGTGTTGGGCATAAAGTCTGGTATGAATAAGCTTCATAAAGAAGCCCCTGTGTATACCGAAAAGCGGATAACGCGTCAAGTGTGTGTAACGATGCGCAAACGAGCCTCAACGGTTTCGTAAAAAGGAGGAGAAGGAGAGAAATAAAAGGCAGTTAAAGTATAAAATATAGACGGAGGAAGGAGACGAACTCGTAGTCCGGGCGCTAGGCGAGAATCTTCGGAGACGGGCTGCGCTCCATGGGTTCGGCTCAAGTCACGTTATCCGATGTGTTCCGCAGACGGTATGCTCCGCCGGTCAGACTTGGTCGATGATGAAGGGACCCTCCCATTTGGGCTTAAGTTTGTCCTTTTCTTGTCCGGCAAAGCGAGAACTAATTCGCCAACATTGTAAGCTTTGGCCCGCATCGCTCGCTTTGGTATCTTCAAGCCTGCTGTTGATAGAATGCGGAACGAAGCTTTTGCCACGTCCGCTCCTCCTCCAAGGCGCCCAACTGTCTCCGCCGATCGAGCTCGGCTTCTCTTTCTTCGTACATGCACACGCGAGGTGAGTCATGAATTATGTCGCAGGGGCAAAACTGCCTTCTCGCGCCGCATACCATAAAAAATGGTGTGAATCCGTAGTGCGATTCGGCGTGGTCCGCAGCCCCAGAGTACGGAGTCAAGCTCCTCTACCCAGTGACGTATTAGATTCCTTGAGGGACCGCACTAGTCCGGGTTTAATGCTGCTCATGATTAGACCATTTGCTCGCCGACTTGACCGTTAGTTTGAGGGTGATAGACTGAAGCGAGTCGAGCTTGATGCCCATGTGTTTGCACCAGAGTTTGACCTCGCCGGCCGTGAAGTTCGTGCCATTATCGCTGATGATGCTATGGGGGACGCCAGAACGGTGTACTACCCCTGATATGAAGCCTATCATCGGTCCGGATTCGGCCGCCTTAACAGGCTTGCCTCTATCCATTTGGTGAATTTATCCACCATGACCAATAGGTATTTTTTGCTTGTGGGTTCCTCCTTTAAGGGGTCCAACCATATCAAGCCCCTGCATCATGAACGGCTAGGGTGATGGGTATAGTTTTGAGGGCGGTAGGTGGCATGTGGCTTTGATTAGCAAAGAGCTGGCATCCGACGCATCATTGACCAAGTCCCGAGCATTCTGCCCGGCCGTCGGCCAATAAAATCATGTAATGGAAGGCCTTGCCTACAAGGGCCCGGGCTGCTGGCGTGGTGCCCGCCGAAGTCCGCCTGAATTTCAGCCGTAAGATTCCGCCCTTCCTCTTCGGAGATACACCTTTGAAGGACTCCGTTGTGCTTTTTCTTATAAGGCTCTCCTCATGGACCTTATAGGCTTTAGATCGCCGCACTATGCAAATGGGCCTCGCTTTTGGTCCTCGGGAAGTTCCCGCCTAGTTAGGTAGGCTAGGAATGGTTCTGTCCACGGGCAATGACTGCCATTATTGTGTGGGCTGACGAGTTATTTTCGCTGGCGTAACCACCAACTATGTCGTAATGTTCGTGTGGGTAGTGTGTTTGGGTCCGGATGTTATTTCCGGACTCTCCCTCCCATAATAATGGATGGCTTGAAAAGCCTCTCTAGGAGAAGATGTTGAGAGGGACGGCATCGCGCTTTGGCGCCAATGCGCTAACACGCCCGCTGCTCGGGTTGTTCTCCCGGGCTATATGGTGAAATTCGAGCCCCTCAAACTGAGCTGACATTTTTAGGACGGCATTGTGATAAGCTGCCATTTTCGAATCCTTGGCATCAAAGTCTCCATTTATTTGGGATATCGCGAGGTTTGAATCCCCGTGGACCTCTAGGCGCTGAATGCCCATGGAGACTGCCATCCGGAAACCATGTAGAAGGGCCTCGTATTCAGCTGCATTGTTGGAGTCCGTGTACATTATTTGAAGTACGTATTGGAATGTATCTCCAGTTGGGGACGTCAGAATGACGCCAGCCCCTAGGCCAGCCAACATTTTGGAGCCATCGAAGTGCATAATCCAGTTGGAATATGCGCCGTACTCTTTAGGGAGTTCGGCTTCAGTCCATTCGGCGACGAAGTCGGCCAAAACTTGCGACTTAATAGCTCGCTGGTGGCTTGTAGGTTATGTCGAACGGAGGAGCTCGTTGGCCCATTTGGCAATCCGCCCATTGCGTCAGCCGGGTTGTTTATAATGTCATTAAGAGGTACTTCAAGGCTACCGTTATCGAACACTCTTGGAAGTAGTGTCGCAGCTTCCGGATGCCATGAACACTGCCAGTATGCTATCTTTTTGATAATGCGGGTACGGTGACTTGCATGGAGTTAGGACAGAGGACACGTAGTAAACTGGTTTTTGGAGAGGGAACTTGTGTCCGTCCGTTTTTCGTTCGACAACGAGCACCGCGCTTACAACTTGATGGGTTGCCCCGATGTATAATAGCATTGGTTCGCCCATGTTGGGCGTGGCCAGGACCGGATTTGTTGCCAATATGGCTTTGATTTCTTCGAGTCCGGGCGGCATCCGGCCCACCAAGTGTTCGGCATGCGCCAGAGGCGATAAAGGGGTAATGCCTTTTCTCCTAAGCGGAGATAAAGCGGCTTAGAGCCGCCACGCATCCACTAATTTTTGTATTTGTTTGAGGTCTTTTGGGATATCCAATTGTGACAGAGCTCGGATCTTGGCTGGGTTTGCTTCAATTCCTCTAACGGATACAATGAAGCCCAAGAGCTTTCCGTCTGGTACGCCGAAAACGCATTTTTCCGGGTTGAGCTTAATGTCATATGCTCGGAGATTGTCGAATGCGAGCCTCAAGTCGTCTACTAGAGTTTCGACATGCTTGGATTTGACGACCACATCGCTCACGATGCCTCCACCGCTTTGCCGATCCGGGTTTGCGGACATGTCCGAATCAAGCTACCGATATGTTGCGCCGGGCGTTTTTGAGCCGAAGGGCATTGTGTTGAAGCGAGAATGGGCCGTATGGAGTGATGAATGCCGTTGCGGCTTGGTCTGGCTCTGCCATCTTAATTTGGTGGTAGCCGAGTATGCGCCAAGGAAGCACAATGAATCGTGTCCTCATGGTGGCGTCGATAATTTGATCGATGCGGGAAGGGGAAGGGATCCTTTGGGCAAGCCTTGTTAAGCTCCTTGAAATCGGCTAATACACAGCGCCAGGATTTGTCCTTCTTTGGTACCATTACCAGGTTTGCTAGCCAGTCCCGGATGTTTTATATCTCTAATGAATCCGCCTCCAATAGTTTGGCTAGCTCCTCTCCCATGGCCTGCCTCTTAGGTTCGAGAAACGCCAAGAGCTTGTTTGATCGGCTTGAATCCTTTTTAGGATATTTAGGCCATGCTCGCCAGCCGGCGGGATTCCCGGCATGTCTGAAGGGTGCCGTGCAAAGATGTCCCAATTTTCGTAGGAATTCTCAGAAAAGCGCGCCTACATCGTGGTTTAATTATGCCCCATGGAGGCCGTATTTGTAGGGTCCGTTGGATGGACTTGGAATTTGACTATTTCGTCCGCCGGTTTAAAAGAGGTGGACTTGGATCTCTTATCGAGTATCACATCGTCCCTGGTCACCGTGGAGCGCAGCGCAGTGAGTTCCTCGGCCGCTAGGGCTTTAGATAGTGCCTCAAGGGCAAGTGCGGCTGTTTTATTTTCGGCGCGGAGTGCTATGTCCAGGTCACTAGCAAGAGTGATGATTCCGTTGGGTCCGGGCATTTTGAGCTTCATGTACCCGTAATGGGGTATAGCTTGAAAGATTGTGAATGCCTCTCGCCCTAATAGAGCGTGGTATCCGCTGCTGAACGGGGCCACTTGGAATGTGACCTCCTCGGACCTCTAATTATCCGGCATGCCGAACACCACATCGAGTGTGATTTTTCCTGTAGAGCATGCTTCCCGACTGGGGATTATTCCTCTAAAGGTTGTGCTGCTTCGCTCAATGCGGCTCCGGCCTATTTCCATTTTTCAAGGGTTTCTCGTAAATGAGGTTTAACTGGCTGCCGCCATCCATGAGTACCTTGGTAGGCGAAGCCATCCACTATTGGACCGAGGACCAATGCGGCCGTGCTCGGGCTGTTCGAATTTAGGTTCACACCGGGCGTTAAAGGTAATAGCCGTGTCACCCATGGATTTATTGTTGCTACCTGGTGGACTTCGCAAGGCTGCGGAGTGTTCGCTTCGCATATTATTTGATGCGGAAGTTTCAAGATTGTTAATACCAGACCGGGTATTGTTGGGCTGGTGCTCGAGCTAGAAGCTCTTCGCCACTTTTGGCCACCTGCCGTAGTATCCAACATGCTCTAAGGCTATGAGTTGGAGTGGCGCCTCAGACTATGAATTTTGCAGGGTCCATTGAGCCATCCCTCCAGTATGGTTCCATGCCCTTTAGAGGGTTTTGCTTTTTGGTATTTAACCCAGGTGCCTGGTAATGATGCACCATTTTACTTTGGACTAGCGTTGTGTTCAAGGCCGGATTATCCCAAAATTTGATTTCGGTTTTCCAGGCGCTCTCCATCGCACAAGATTTTCGCATTATGGACGCCAAGTCGCTAAAGCGTGTAATTTCGCGACGACTTACGGCGTTGCCAGGATTCCTTCTTCGTCTGCGGCAATTAATGCAGAAGAATGAAATTGCGTCCTCTTCACGGCAGTCCTTTATCCTGCTCATGACCAGGAGGAATCGCCCGGTAATGATGTAA
The DNA here is from genome assembly GCA_021605145.1 of Aegilops bicornis. Taxonomy (NCBI): domain Eukaryota; kingdom Viridiplantae; phylum Streptophyta; class Magnoliopsida; order Poales; family Poaceae; genus Aegilops; species Aegilops bicornis. The sequence goes on from JAHIAL010000022.1 coordinate 1,410,579, forward strand.
TCGCTTCAGCGGCTCTTGCCGGATTTGGTATATATCGTTTATGTTTGGGTGGGCAGGTGGAGTTAAATTCCGAACTCCGTCCGATCTAAGACTCAGGGGCCAAGAAGTTTCCGAACTTGGAAGCTTGGGTTCTTGGACGTTGTCCGATGAATCTAGCCCGCTGCCTGACTTTAGGTTCAGGGCTTGAGTGGTGTTCTCCCCTCCGCGGGAATCCGGCATGGAGGGGTCAGGAATCCGGACATAGATAGTCCTTAAAATAGAAGAAGGGTCGCCATATTGTTCCTCTACCACAGCAACGCAGGGTAGCCTAGGGAGAGTTAATCTCTCGCATCAGTTTAGGCCCAACTGGTCGTAGTCCAGTAGCGACTCCCAGTGGCGATGCGATCCAAGAGCTCGCTTAAGGAAGAGAGCTCCATCGGATCTAACTGCTCATGCGAAGTTCCGGTTGACGTGAAGATTGCTTTTGATGACCCGGTAGTCATCGTCGCGGCCGCAGCCTAACAAAGCGGTCATAAGAAAACCGCTTAGTCGGAGAGTTTGGCAAATGGCCAAAGCTCCTTTAGCAACGGTGCCGTCTTTAAAGATGGGACGAGGCATCCTTCCTGATGGCGACGACACAGAGGAACTCTCAATGAAAGCACCAATGTCGGTGTCAAAACCGGCGGATCTCGGGTAGGGGGTCCCAAACTGTGTGTCTAGGCGGATGGTAACAGGAGACTTGGGACACGATGTTTTTTACCTGTGTTCGCCCTCTCGATGGAGGTAAAACCCTACTCTTGCTTGATTAATATTGATGATATGGGTAGTACAAGAGTAGATCTACCACGAGATCAAAGAGGCTAAACCCTAGAAGCTAGCCTATGGTATGATTGTTGTTCGCCCCACGGACTAAAACCCTCCGGTTTATATAGGCAATCAAGAGGGTTAGGGTTACACAGAGTCGGGTTACAATGGTAGGAGATCTACATATCCAGATCGCCAAGCTTGCCTTCCACGCCAAGGAAAGTCCCATCCGGACACGGACGAGGTCTTCAATCTTGTATCTTCATAGTCCAGAGTCCGCCAAAGGTGATAGTTCGGCTATCCGACACCCCTAATCCGGGACTCCTCACCATCTTAAGGAAGAACTGATATGATGCAGCCGGAAGGTTTTATGTCGATTCCGAGAATGTTAATAAGGTATGCAAGCTCCAATGATCCATTTATGGGCTGGTGCAAGCATCTCGAGTTAGAACATTCGCTTTGATGAGATGATCAAAGCGTTTGGGTTTATGCATTTATGGAGAAGCCTCGTGTTTACAAGAAAGTGAGTGGGAGCTCGTAGCATTTCTCATATTATATGTGGATGACATATCGCTGATGGGAAATGATATAGAATTCTTGGAAAGCATAAAGGCCTACTTGAACAAGTGTTTTTCAATGAAGGACCTTGGAGAAGCTGCTTATATATTAGGCATCAAGATCTATAAAGATAGATCGAGACGCCTCATAGGTCTTTCACAAAAGCACATACCTTGATAAGATATTGAAGAAGTTCAATATGGATCAGTCTAAGAAGGGGTTCTTGCCTGTGTTGCAAGGTGTGAAATTGAGCTCGGCTGTCACATCCCTAGAGTTTTCTTGTAACTTGTGGCATTGCATCTTGGCATCATGTTTAAATTTCCTGAAATTTGAAATGGGGATTGATCCAAACCCTAGCACCAGATCAAATCAAACTAGGTCCAAGTAAAATATTTTCACAATGACCCGTAATGCCTTTTGAATGTTCATGACTTCGATAAAGGTGAAAACCTCTCGCCGTAAGTGGTGAACATATTTATAGATCATTCCTGGATTCTTGAGTTAAATCTTAAAGTATTTGAATTTGGGCATTTAAACACTATAAATAATTTAAATGCTTAAATAATGCTGAAATTAAATGTGGGCCACTAGAATAATCCATAGAGTGTCCACAAATTATTGCGGCATTTTGCAAAGTGCTTTAGCATTTTTAATAAAGCCAAAGAATTGCAGAAAATAGAAAACAGAAACAATAGAAAGGTGAGAGAGAGAGGAACCTCACCTGGCTTACTGGGCGGCTCAAGTGGCCGCCCAGCCCACCATCGCAGCTCCTCCGCTGCCTTCCTCCTGCCAAGAGGAGCAGCCATTGTCACGCACAAGGCCACCTCGCCACCTCCGCTTCTCTCCGCCTTCTAGGCGACACACGGGACGCCTGTGACCCCTTGCTCCCTCTCCTCACTCTGCTTCTCCTCCTGCGCTCATTCCCTCCTCGCTCTCTCCCCTCTCGGCTCGAAGCGCGCAGAAGGCCGCCAGCACCACCACGGCCACCGCCTCGCCTCCCCGGCTGCTCAAGAGCTCCGCCACGCTCGCCTGACCTCTCACGCCGAGCCACGCTGCACCGGACTTCAACATCGTCATCATGTCGCCTTCTACCTCGGGCAATCGAGATCGCCGCTACCGTCTGTCTGCCCACGGCACTCTCCCCGAGCCGAGCTCTCTCCCCGCATCCGCCATGAGCTCCTCCCCTAACCCCTCTCCTTTGCTTCGCTTTGCATGTCAGAAGCCGCCATCTACTTTGTGACCGAACGCGCCACCGTCAAGGCCGTCGTGTCTTGCCCGGTGACCATTTGGTCCCGGGCATGCGCCCATCGAACTCACCGCACCACGTGACGCCAGAGGTGCTAAACGCACATCGCCACGGCCACCACAACCGCTGCCCGCCGCGCCCAACTCCGGCGGCTACAACCGAAGCCCACCGCCGTTGACTCCGGCCACCCTGTGCCCAACACGCCACTCAACGGACGCTGTTGCGCTAGCCACCAGAGCCCAACGGGCGCCTCGAACGGTGCCCCTCAGAGGTGAAATCCAAGGTGCCCCCGTCACAGTTCGCTCGCCTGGCGGCTAAACGCCGCGAAGTTGACCCTGTTTGACCCTAGTTGACTCTGTGGGCCTGTGTTGACTTCCCCGACTCCATGACAGGGGCCCGATCCCTCAATTAAATTGGTTTTAGTGCTAACTAAAAATTAGTTAGGCTAATTACAACATTACCTTGGGACCCATAGGTCGTGGTTTGACCTGGACCGCCGCTTGATTGACCCGCTGACGTCAGTGACGAATGTCGACGCAAGAATGCCTTTTCTGGATTTATTCTTATTCGTGAAATTCCGGAAAATAGTATAAACTTCTAAAATTCATATAAAATCAACCGTAACTCCAAATGAAATAAATTATATATGAAAAATTATCAGAAAAATTCAAGGAATCTGTTTATGGCATTTGCATGCATGTTTGAACAACCTAGGGTTGCTGTACAGGGCAATTTGCATAATTGACATTTAAATAAGCACATATGGAGTTTGAATTTGAACCCTTGGTTCAAACCAACTTCATTTAACATGGTTGCTAGTTGCATTAGCTCAATCAACAGCATATTGCCATGATATTATCATGCATCATAATTGTTGCATTGCATTGATTGTGTTCCTCTTTGTTTGCCGGTATTTGTCCCCTCTCGGTAGACGTGGTTCCGACGATAAGTTCGATGACACTGAAGAAGAACTATACTATCTTCAGAAGTGCCAGGGCAAGCAAAAACCCCCTTGTTCATTCCGATACAATCCCACTCTCTCGCTTCCTGCTTCTCTTTACCGCATTAGGACAACAACGATTCATCTCACATTTGTCATGTAGTGAACCCCTTTATCCTTTGCATGACCTCGTCATTCCACAAAGAATAGATGAAACCCACTAGCATCAGAGGGACTTGTTTGAGCCTCTCACAGCCTACTCATTCATGCTTGTTTGTCATGCCTGCTATCGCTTAGAGTTGTCAGGTCTGATTCATCGAGGATGAATCGTAGGTGTGTGAACATGTCCTATTGTGTGTGTGAGCAAAGTGTGTGAACACGATTTCAGAAAGGTAGCGGTGAGAGGCCATGTAGGACTACATGGTGGGTTGTCTCATTGAAGCCGCCCTCGTGAACTGAAGTTCTGTGTTTGTGATCCATGAACAGCTACTACCACACGTTGGGCTCCTAAAATATGACCCCGCCGACTTATTAACCGCCTCGCCCTCCGTCCAGGAGTTGCAACTAGTTTCTCGGGTTTGTAGGATATGTGTTGGAGGCCGCGGCGAAGGCCGACCCTAGGGGTGGGCTATGATGCGGTAGATACACCGTGCCACGGTGTACCGGGCGCCTGCTTGGTGTCTCGGGAACCCTGCACACATCGTTTGGGGGCTGTGGAGCGAAACTCCGCCGGATCTCCTCGCGGATGGAACCCGAATAGGCGATAAAACCCGACTAGAGACCGTGTGGTTAGTCAGGTCATGGTCTACACCCACGCCGGCTTCGCTGAAGTCCGCCGAAAGCACATGTCGTGTGCAGACGCTAAGTGGTGGAAACATGTGTGAAGAAGTACACCCCTGCAGGGTTATAAATGATCTATTCGAATAGTCGTGTCCGCGGTAAAGGACTTCTGGGTTGCCTATAACAGTTCATAGACAAGTGAAAGTGGATACTCTAAAATGCGCAAGATAAGCGTGAGTGCTATGGATGGCATTCCCGTAGGGAGACGGGATCGAATCCATAGTGGTGTATTGATTGGTGAATATGTGGACTCGCAGCGCCACCTCAAAAGAGTTACTTGCGTTCGTAGTTCGTGATAGCCACCAGTCAAAGCTGGCTTGCTGCAGCTTAAACTCCACCACCCCTTGTTGATACCGATGCATATGTAGATAGTTACGATATAAGTCTTGGCTGGGTACATTTGTACTCACGCTTGCTTAATTTATGTTTTTGCAGAGAGACTTCCGTCTCGCTTAGTAGTTCCGCTGCGGACTTCGATGTTTAGCTTGATACCTCAGCTACGATTTTGTGCCCTCGGCAGATCTCGGTAGATAGTCGCTTCTCACCTTTTTCATTTGTAGATGTCTCTGTACTGAGACATGTTAAGCTTCCGCTTGTGCCTTGACTTGTATGTTTCGTATGTTGGGTCATGAGACCCATGTTTGTAATATCTCGCCTCCTGAGCCTAATGAATAAATACTTTGAGTCGAGAGTTATGTTGTGATGCCATGTTGTATTTACACATATTGAGCATATTATGGTATGTTTGAAATGCTTGGTATGTGTGGATCCGACAATCTAGTTGTTTATCCTTGGCAGCCTCTCTTATGGGGAATCAGTAGTCTAGTGCTTCCTGAGCGATAGTAGTCCGCCATACCCGGTTCACTGAGTCCTGCTAGCCCAAAGACTACCGCTTGCTCGACACCTGGATCGGGCCGGGCATGTGATTCACTTCGTTCGTGGTCTGCCCCTTCGGGAAATGTCACGCGGTGACATCCGGAGTCCTCGCTTAGCTCGCTACAGCCCGGATTCCTGAGTCCTGTTAGCCCAAAGGTTACAGCCCAGATTCACACGCCGCCGATCGAGCATGCTCGAAGTTGATTCATGTATGCCTGTCCCCATGGGTTAGTGCCGCTTTGGGTTCACGACTAGCCATGTCGGCCCGGTTCTTCATTATATGGATGCTAGCTTACACTATCATATAGTGAGCCAAAAGGCTTAAAACAGTCCCGGCCATGGTAAGGCGACACCATTGGGAATACCGGCGTGAGGCCGCAAAGTGATATGACGTGTTACCGCTAGATCGATGTGACTTGGAATCGGGGTCCCGATAGCGTTGGTATCAGAGCCCCGATCGTCAGAGGATTACCAAGCCAAACTGGTCGGGTTGTGTCTAGAAATGCTTTAGTTATGTAAGGGAATTGATTGTGGAAGGAACGTAAGGCTCTTTTACTCCTTATACCTCATGGCCTTCCTCGATCTGAGTCATCCTCTTCTTTGCTACGGGATTAAGAACTAGGCCTTCTCATCTATCTATCGTGATGACGTGTTACTAATCCATAGACTTTTAAGATTGTTGGTTTTACGCCCCAGCTTCAGTTTCTACTACTTCCGTGATGTTCATAGCTGGTCTTAGAATCTTGATATTGTGATGTTGAGTGGTTATGCCACCATTTTTTGGCAGATGTCTCAAATCTTTTGAGCATTTACGTACTGCTATGTCGTCCGAGTCATCCCAGGTCTCTAAATAGTCTGATGCATTTGCAAATCCTTACTTCCATTCCCGATGTCCTTTATGGTCAGAATAAGCACACTAACCGGTGCGTTGAGGTAATTTATTGCCTTGACATTTATGTTGGAGCTATTATTATGACCCTAGGTGTCTAGAGTATCGCCTAGTAATCCAGCCATGCTTTGTGTTCCCAGTGTGATGATTCTGGCCATCATTCTCGAAAGCATCCCATGATGCCATTTAGTAGTAGGTACTCTACTCCTGGGTTCTTGACCCAAAATTCACCCTACTTACCTCATGTTGATAGTGTTGCTCGTACCTTTAGGTTATTAGTAACTTTTATGATAGTCCCCGAGGTCCGTGGTATTTCCTTCTTCCAAATACCATGAACCATTTTGGCAGAAGTTCTCTTGAACCGAAAGATCACAATCAGAGTACTCTTGAGGAGTTCTCCATTCATAATTGTGAATCTGCCAGTTCTACCTTTCTGCATGGGTTATCCGGAAGAAACATGCTGAACTTGGTTCGACATATGCATCCACAACTCAGAAAGTTATATGCTCCTTGAGTTGCCCCTCTTTAGTTTTTTTCTGGCCCTCGTCTATCGATTGATAGTCAGGAGTAGTTATGTATTCGTGTTCATCGATTCCACTACTCTTGTGGCCCGTCAAGCCATTCTATTCAGGAATGACTAGGAGAAACAAACTCCAGTACCTCATCCATATCTAGGATTGGGTCAAAGCAATTATTCCATGGATCAAAATGCCAAACCAGCTTTGCTCTCATTGTACCTTGAGTGTTACCATCTTTATGTCAAGAGTGTCATGAGAATTGCACCATTTCTCATAAACTCTTGACGTAGTGATACTTCTCGCCATCATTACTCATTCCTCGGTTCCGTGTTGTCGCAACCAGAATGCCGACAAGTGAATCATGATGTGTGAAATCTATACTCCTAGCAACCTCGTTGCTTGGTAGTTAATGGACAATATTCTCATTCTTAGCGTGTTGGTTATTAAATCATCATCCTAAGATCGATCGTGCTACCTAGTCCTTATTTCCGGTGCACTCTTCGATCAATGAGTTAGGATTGTGTCAATCCCTCGCTCTTTTGATCCTATCGTCTTGCCCTGAAAAGCAAGATTGTTTTCGAGCCTAATAACATATCGGTGGTTCGTGATTTTCCGAATATCTTCTCGGAAGTATTACCGGTTGTTTCTCGATCATATGTTGAGCTCGTGATCATGTTGGTTTTCTTCCAAACCACCCATTCTCCAAGAATCTGTGTGGAATACCCTAAGCTAGTTGGTCAAGCTGAACAACCACTTGGAGAGTGGGAAGATAAAAGCTTGCCTAACTTACTTCGTTCCAAAGGGATATTCTTGTGTGTGTGTGTTGAAGAAAGATGATATCTCCGTCGATTGGTCCTCATGATCAGTTGTTGGATCTATTGCCTTGTCAAAACTTTGACTTGAGTATGGGCCATCGTCAAGTCAAATCAGAACCAACGATATTCGTAATGTTGTCTTACTCGCGGTTGTCCCTCGGCATACACCATTATATCTTTGGGCCTGACTCAATGCTATCACCGTGTTCACATGATGGTGGAAGTCCAAAGGATATGGAAATCCCGATGAGTTGTTGTTGAGCCCATCGCAAAGCATTTTGTCTCCCCCATGATTCATGTTGAACATCAACCTAGTGTTGGAAACTTTTGTAAGCAATGCCTTCGTGTTCGCTCATGAAGCCTATGCTTGGATGGAAGAGTGACTTCCTCGAATTCATGTGCATCCGTGTAAGTTGTCGCCATGAATTCGAGAAAGTTTGTTTTGCTCCGCTGGAATCATTCCAAGTCACCAAGCATGTGCAAAGTATTCTGTGGTTTGATAGACTGATCATCTCCATTCCATATATGTATTTCCTAGCACACCAAGCCACTGACCGATTTGTTCAAGGAAGAGAAGTCTATGCTTGGGATCTAATCCATTGACTTGCGTAAAGACTTCGTTATCCTTGATGATGGTTCCCCACCTGAACTCGGTAGTGTTTCATTATAAGACTACTGTGTGGTCATGCTTGTCTGGGACATTGTGTTCACATGTATGTAGCGTAACCAGCTCATGTTTTGGAGCTTACTATCGTAGTTCATCTCCGAGAATCTCGCAATATCATCTAAAATGGACGATTTGTGTTGCAACTATTCCTCTTCGGACATGTTGTCTGAAGTATCCTGTTGCTAACCAGATCTGAATCTCAGGCAGATATGATGGTTGGAACATTCCCAACAGTTGCATGTTGTTCCCAGCTCGCACCGCCATTGTGCCATTCTACCATGGGTCCCATCCATTTCCGATGATAAGCAAAATTCATCCATTGCGTTGTCTTCAACAAGGCAGTCCACATCATCCATTCTAGTCTCGAGTATCGCCATTTCTTCGAGCTCCGTCAAATGATCATTCCTAAATTGCCTCAGGCTGGTGAGAAGAGTTCCAATGATCTATGAATCAAAAGTAATTCTTTTTGCCACTTAAGGGAATAGTTCTTCGTGTCACCTTTTCCAAAGTGCCCTGTTACGGGATCATGGCAACTATTTCCTCGCCACCTTGACACCATCCACCATCTTTCTAAGCATGGAATTGTTGCCCACCAAATCAAACCCCGTCATTGTTCCTCCATCCCTCTCGATGTGTTTCGTGTCTCAGCTCGAGATGTTTCAATGTCTCACTTTCGATGAGTGATCTCGAGTTGTTCGATCTTCGAGAAGATCGATCCTTCGAGTTTTCCTTTCCTCTCATTGTCATGTGGGATGAAGTTCTCAAAGAAAGATGTCAAGATCAAGATGATGATCGAATCAACGCTCCTATGCAAGTGTAACCTGGATCGTGAAGACCGTGTTAGCTTGTGCTCCTCTGCCTTCTTCTTACCTACGCCTTGAATCTCGGACGAGATTCTTGTTTAGTGGGGGTGAGTTGTCACAGCCAGAGAGTTTGCTTGTAACTTGTGGCATTGCATCTAGGCATCATGTTTAAATTTCATGAAATTTGAAATGGGGATTGATCCAAACCCTAGCACCGCATCAAATCAAACTAGGTCCAAGTAAAATATTTTCACAATGACCCAGAATGCCCTTTGGAAATGTTCATGACTTCTAATAAAGGTGAAAACCTCTACCAGAAGTGGTGAACATATTTATAGATCATTCCTGGATTCTTGAGTTAAATCTTAAAGTATTTGAATTTGGGAATTTAAACACTATAAATAATTTAAATGCTCAAATAATGCTGAAATTAAATGTGGGCACTAGAATAATCCATAGAGTGTCCACAAATTATTGCAGCATTTTACAAAGTGCTTTAGCATTTTTAATAAAGCCAAACAGTTGCAGAAAATAGAAAACAGAAAACAATAGAAAGGTGAGAGAGAGAGGAACCTCACCTGGGCTTACCTGGCGGCCCAAGTGGTCGGCCCAGCCCACCACCGCAGCTCCTTTGTCATCTTCCTCCTGCCGAGGAGCAGCATTTCACACGCCGCTGCCGCCCTAGCCACCTCCTCCTGCTTCCTCTCCGGCCATTCTAGCGACGCCACGGGGACGCCCCGTGACCCCTCGACCCTCTCCCTCACTCTCTGCTCTCTCCCCGTGCTCTTTCCCCTCCTCTGCTCTCTCCCCCTCTCGCGCCCGAGCGCACCGCAGCGCGCCGCCAAGCACCACCACGCCACCGCCTCGCCTCCTCGCCTCCCTGGCGGCTCAAGAGCTCACGCCGCTTGGACCTCTCCGAGCCACGCTGCACCGACTTCCCTGAACGCCGTCATCATGGTCGTCTTCTACCTCGGCAACCGAGATCGCCGCGCCTTCACGCCCACGGCACCTCCCCGAGCCGCTGAGCCTCTCCCCGCATCCGCCGTGAGCTCCTCCCCCTAACCCCCCTCTCCTTTGCTTCGTTTGCATGCCGTAGCCGCCATCTCGCCTGTGACCGAACGCGCCGCCGCCTGCGCTCGTCGCCGGTGCTGCTCCGGTGACCATTTGGTCCCGGGCATGCGCCCATCGAACTCACCGCACCACGTAGACGTCGTAGGTGCTAAACGCACATCGCCACGGCCACCAAAACCGCGTCCCCGCTCGCGCCCGAACTCCGGCGGCCGCAAGCGAGCTTCTGCCGTTGACTCCGGCCACCCCAGCCCATCACGGCCAGAACGGACGCGCTTCGCCAGCTACCGTAGAGCCTAACGGGCGCCTCGAGCAGTGCCCTCAGAGGTGAAACTGAGGTGCCCGCCCTGGCTCGGCCTGGCGGCTAAACGCCGCGAAGTTGACCCCATTTGACCTCGCTTGACTCCGTGTGGGCCCAAAGTTGACTTCCCCGACTCCATGACGACAGGGCCCGTCCTCTAATTAAATTGGTTTTAGTGCTAACTAAAAACTAGTTAGGCTAATTACACTGACACGCGGGACCCACAAGTCAGGGTTTGACCTGAACCGCCGCAGTTGACCCGCTGACGTCATAGTGACGCAATCCTGACGCAGTAATGCCTTTTCTGGATTTATGCTTATTCAGGAAATTCCAAAAAATAGTATAAACTTCTAAAATTCATATAAAATCAACCGTAACTCCAAATGAAATAAATTATATATGAAAAATTATCAGAAAAATTCAAGGAATCTGTTTATGGCATTTGCATGCATGTTTGAACAACCTAGGGTTGCTGTACAGGGAAATTTGCATAATTGACATTTAAATAAGCACATAGGGAGTTTGAATTTGAACCCTTGGTTCAAACCAACTTCATTTAATATGGTTGCTAGTTGCATTAGCTCAATCAACAGCATATTGCCATGACATTATCATGCATCATAATTGTTGCGTTGCAGTGATTGTGTTCCTCTGTGTTTGCCGGGTATTTGTCCCTCTCGATAGACGTGGTTCCGACGATAAGTTCGATGACAATCAAGAAGAACTATACTATCTTCGTAGTGCTGTGCAAGCAAAACCCCTTGTTCATTCCGATACAATCCCACTCTCTCGCTCCTGTTCTCTTTTACCGCATTAGGACAACAACGATTCATCGGTTACTTGCTGCGGTAGCTGAACCCCTTTATCCTTTGCATGACCTGTCATTCCACAGTAAATAGATGAACCCACTAGCATGAGTAGGAGTTGTTTGAGCCCTGTTGTGCCTACTCATTCATGCTTGTTTGTCATGCCTGCTACTGCTTAGAGTTGGGTCAGGTCTGATTCATCGAGGATGAATCAGAGGTGTGTGAACATGTCCTACTGTGGGTGAGCTAAGTGTGTGAACACGATTTGGTAAAGGTAGCGGTGAGAGGCCATGTAGGAGTACATGGTGGGCTGTCTCATTGAAGCCGTCCCTCGGGAAGTGAGTTCTGTGGTTTGTGATCCATGAACAGCTACTACCACACGTTGGGCCCTCAAATATGACCCCGCCGACTTATTAACCGCCTCGCCCTCATCTGTCCAGAGTTGCAACTAGTTTCGGTGTTTGTAGGATATGTGTTGGAGGCCGTATGAAGGCCGACCCTAGGGGTGGGCTATGATGCGGTACATACACCGTGGCACTGCGTATCGGGCGCCCGTTTGGTGTCTCGGGAACCCTGCACACATCGTTTGGGGCTGTAAGCGAAACTCAGGCCGGATCTCCTCGCAGATGGAACCCGAATAGGTGATAAACCTGGACTAGAGACTGGTGTGGTTAGTCAGGTCGTGGTCTACACCCACGTCGGCTTTCGCTTGAAGTCTGCCGAGCACATGTCGTGTGTAAACGCTAAGTGGTGGAAACATGTGTGAAGAAATACACCCCTGCAGGGTTATAAATGATCTATTCGAATAGCCATGTCCGCAGTAAAGGACTTCTGGGTTGCCTATAACAGTTCATAGACAAGTGAAAGTGGATACTCTAAAATGCGCAAGATAAGCGTGAGTGCTATGGATGGCGTTCCTCAGAGGGAAGACGGGATCGAATCCATAGTGGTGTATTGATTGGTGAATATGTGGACTGCGTGTGCCACCTCAAAAGAGTTACTTGCGTCGTAGTTCAGATAGCCACCGAGTCAAAGCTGGCTTGTCTGCAGCTTAAACTCCACCACCCCTTTGTTGATACCGATGCATATGTAGATAGTTCGATGTAAGTCTTCTTGGGTACATTTGTACTCACGTTTGCTTAATTTATATTTTTTGCAGAGAGACTTCCGTCTTCGCTAGTAGTTCCGCATGGACTTCGACGCTTAGCTTGATACCTCAGCTCACGATCTTGTGCCCTCGGCAGATCTCGTAGATAGTCGCTTCTCGGCCTTTTTTCATTTGTAGATGTCGTACTGCATTCGGACATGTTAAGCTTCCGCTTGTGCCTTGACTTGTATGTTTCAGTATGTTGGGTCGTGAGACCCATGTTTGTAATATCTCTCTCATCGGAGCCTAATGAATAAATACTTTGAGTCTTAGAGTTATGTTGTGATGCCATGTTGTATTTACACATATTGAGCATATTATGTGTATGTTTGAAATGCTTGGTATGTGTGGGATCCGACAATTTAGTTGTTTATCCTTGGCAGCCTCTCTTATGGGGAATCAGAGTCTAGTACTTTCCCGAAGCGATAGTAGTCCGCTATAGCCCGATTCACCGGAGTCCTGCTAGCCCAAAGACTATTGCTCGACACTCGACCGCCGGGCATGTGATTCACTTCGTTCGTGGTTCCGTCTCCCTTCGGTAAATGTCACGCGGTGACATCCGGAGTCCTGCCTAGCCTGCTACAGCCCGGTTCCCGGAGTCCTCATAGCCCGATGCTACAGCCCGGATTCACACGCCATCAATCGACATGCTCGGGTTGATTCATGTATGCCTGTCCCCATGGGTTAGTGCCGCTTTGGGTTCACGACTAGCCATGTCGGCCCAGGTTCTCTTTCATATGGATGCTAGCGACACTATCATATACGTGAGCCAAAAGGCGCAAACGGTCCCGGGCCATGGTAAGGCGACACCCGTGGGAATACCGTGCGTGAGGCCGCAAAGTGATATGAGGTGTTACCGGCTAGATCGATGTGACTTGGAATCGGGGTCCTGACATCGGCTCAATGTCCGACCACGGCAGAAGATATAGAAGAGATGAGTGTCATCCCCTATGCCTCAGCCAAAGGGTCTATTATGTATGACATGTTGTGTACCAGACCTGATGTAAACCTTGCCGTAAGTTTGGTAGGAAGGTACCAAAGTAATCCCGCAAGGAACATCGGACAGCGGTCAAGAATATCCTGAATTACCCGAAAAGGACTAAGGACATGTTTCTCGTGGTATGGAGGTGACGAAGAGCTCGTCAGAAAGGGTTACGCCGACGCTTAGCTTCGACACGCATCTCGAATGACTCTAAGTCACAAACCGGATACGTGTATATTTTGAATGGTGGGGCGATAAGCTAGTGCAGTTGCAAGCAAAGCGTCGTGGCTGGATCTACATGCGAAGCGAGTACATGGCAGCCTCGGAGGCAGCGCATGAAGCACTCTGGTGAAGGAGTTCATCACCGACCTAGAGTCATACCCAATGCGTCGGGGCCGATCAAACTCTTCTGTGACAACATCGAGCTATTGCACTTGCCAAGGAGCCTGTGTTTCACAAGAAGACCAGGCACATCAAGTGTCGCTTCAACTCCATTCGTGAAAATGTTCAAGATGGAGACATAGATATTTATAAAGTACATACGGACCTGAATGTAGCAGATCCGCTGACTAAACCTCTCCCTAGAGCAAAACATGATCAACACCAGAATTCCATGGGTGTTCGATTCATCACAATGTACCTAGATTATTGAACTCTAGTGCAAGTGGGAGATCATGGAAATATGCCCTGGAGGCAATAATAAAATGGTTATTATTATATTTCTTTGTTCATGATAATTGTCTGTTATTCATGCTATAATTGTGTTATCCGGAAATCGTAATACACGTGTGAATACATAGACCACAACATGTCCCTAGTGAGCCTCTAGTTGACTAGCTCGTTTATCAACGAGATAGTCATGGTTTCCTGACTATGGGCATTGGATGTCATTGATAACGGATCACATCATTAGGAGAATGATGTGATGGACAAGACCCAATCCTAAGCATAGCTCAAAGATCGTGTAGTTCGCTTAGCTAGAGCTTTTCCAAATGTCAAGTATCATTTCCTTAGACCATGAGATTGTGCAACTCCCGGATACCGTAGGAGTGCTTTTGCGTGTAAGCGTCACAACGTGAATCGGGTGGCTATAAAGGTGCACTACGAAAGTATCTCCGAAAGTGTCTGTTGGGTTGGTACGAATATAGATCGATTTGTCACTCCGCATGACGGAGAGGTATCTCTGGGCCCACTCGGTAATGCATCATCATAATGAGCTCAAGGTGACCAAGTGTTCGTCACGGGATCATGCATTACGGTACAAGTAAAGTGACTTGCCGGTAACGAGATTGAACGAGGTATTGGGATACCGACGATCGAGTCTCGGGCAAGTAACGTACCGATTGACAAAGGGAATTGTATACGGGATTGATTGAATCCTCGACATCGTGGTTCATCCGATGAGATCATCGAGGAGCTTGTGGGAGCCAACATGGGTATCAATATCCCGCTTTTGGTTTTTGGCCGGAGAGGCGTATCGGCCATGTTCACAGATGTCTCCCGAACCCGTAGGGTCTACACACTTAAGGTTCGTGGACGCTTAGGGTTGTAAAGATATTAGTATGCAGTAACCCGAAGTTGTTCGGACCCCCGGATGAGATCCCAGACGTCACGAGGAGTTCCGGAATGGTCCGGAGGTGAAGAATTATATATAGGAAGTCAGGTTTCGGCCATCGGGAAAGTTTCGGGGGTCACCGGTATTGTACCGGGACCACGGAAGGGTCCCGGGGGTCCACCGGGTGGGGCCACCTATCCCGGAGGGCCCCATGGGCTGAAGTGGGAGGGGAACCAGCCTCGGTGGGCTGGTGCGCCTTGGGCCCTCCCGCGCCTAGGTTGGAAACCCTAGGGGTGGGGCGCCCACCGGCTTGGGGGCAAGCCACCCCTTGGCTGCCGCCTTGGAGATCCCATCTCCTAGGGCCGGGCCCCTAGGGGCCCTATATAAAGAGGGGGAGGAGGGCAGCCGCACCCATGCTCTTGGCGCCTCCCTCTCCCTTGCTACACCTCTCTCTCTCGCAAAGCTTGGCGAAGCCCTGCCGAGATCATCACTGCATCCACCACCACGCCGTCAGGTCGCTGGATCTTCATCAACCTCTCCTTCCCCTTGCTGGATCAAGAAGGAGGAGACGTCTTCCCAACCGTGACGTGTGTTGAACGCGGAGGTGCCGTCTGCTCGGCACTCGGTCATCGGGCGATTTGGATCACGGATTTAGCACGACTCCCTCAACCCCTGTTCTCTTGAACGCTTCCGCTCGCGATCTACAAGGGTATGTAGATGCACTCCTCTCTCTCGTTGCTACATGAACTCATAGATTGATCTTGGTGAAAGCGTAGAAAATTTTTATTTTCTGCAACGTTCCCCAACACCCCTACTACTCCCACCGCTAGCCAGGCCATCCCTCAACTCACCCACACCCCTTGTTATTCTGCGGCGACGGCAGCCTCACACCGCAGCGAACCAAAGGAACCCTCGCATCTTTCACGCAGGGCATCCACTGCCGCGTCTTCCCGGCTCCACGTTGTCCCTTCCTAGGCCTCGCCGTGCGTCCACCGCCCTGGTGCTCTCGGGCGCCGCGTGGTCAACGTGGTCAAGGAATGGCTTCCATCGGACGTGGATCAGATGCGTGGAGAGGCCGATACTGGGTCCACGGCCGCAGCAAGGAAGTGCCTCCTTATTACGCTGCAAAATAATTATTCCTCCACTGACAGCCTGGGACCCACCAGACGGGCCACCGTATTTTGCGAAAAACGTTTCCCACGATCGCGGGACCCACCAGCTACATCTTCGCACGCAAGGAAGTGTGTCCGGGCAAAAAAACAATTCGCCCCCCTGACTGCTGGGACCCACCAGCTACATCTTCGCGGGCAAGGAAGTGCGTGACAGTCGGGACCCACCTGGTCGAAGCGTACGTAGCGTTGTCATTCTGGTCGCGAACGGTATGCGTACATCTTGGTCGCGTTAGAGGCGCCGTAATGTCGTGGTAGAGGCGCCGACGTAGCATGTACACGCACGCATCGTCTGCGGCGAGGTGCAATAAAGAAAATACGACCACGTATGTACATACGGGCAGGGTCTCGAACGCCTATCGCGCGCATACGCATACATGGCTGGGTCGGAACGGAGAAACAGCGTTGTAAATGCCAGTGTTCATGGGGAGCCAACCGCCTGGTCGGAACGGAATGCGTGGTCGTGTTCATCGGGAGGGCTTGGGCCGGAACAGGCGATGGAAACGAGGCCTAGCGCATCATTACCAACGCAGGAAAAGGACCTCCTACGTTCGAACGGGTCCCGTTGATCGGGAGGGTGTGGCGTATCGCTAAAACGGAGGAAACGGACCTCCTACGGTCAAAGCAGGGGTCCTGTTGATCGGGAGGGTGTGGCGCATCGCAAAACGGGACGAAACGGACCTCCCTACGGTGAAACGGGGTCCTGTTGATCGGGAGGGTGTGGCGCATCACGCAAACGGATGAAACGGACTTGTGTTGGAGCGCCACGGTCAAAACGGGCGGTCCTGTTCATCGGGAGGGGTGTGGCGTTCCGCAAAACGGGACTCCACGGGATATTGTTCATCTCCACCATCGACCTCCTCCAGCCTCCACAGGCTACCGTCGACCTCCTCCAGCCTCCGCGGGCTCCTGTTCATCCAGCCTCCACCACGCGCTACTCCACCGGCTACTGTTCAACCACCCCTCCACGGGCACCCTCCACCGCTTCACTGTTCATCCAGCCCTCCACACCACGGGGTCCTGTTCAACCACCCTCCACGGCCACCCTCCACCGTCTCACTGCTCATCCAGCCCTCCACACCACGGGTCCTCGTTCATCCAGAGGCAACGCCACCGCCACCGCTCATCCAACCCCGCAACGCCATCGTCCATCCAATCGATCGGCTTCGATTAGCAGCGAAGAGCGGCGAATCGCTCCATCGGGTTCAGTTAACAGCCATCGATCGATCGCTTGGGTTCAGTAACACGTAGCCTGCAGTGCAATCGCTCGGGTTCAGTTAGAGCCCAACGCCTCGCTCGGGTTCAGTTAGAGCCAACGCCTCGCACACACGCGTGTATGTGTACGAGAGAAACGCGCATCGCTCGGCCCCCGACCTCCCACCGTAACCGGCAACTCCCCGAAATTTTCCTTGCCCTCGCTTCTACCACGGTTTTTTCCGTCATGGACGGCCCAAAGAATGTCATGCAGCTGCGTCTCCGGCCCGCCCAGGACGAAAAGCCCATTTTCTGTCATGCTTTTTGTCATAGAAGTAGGAGCCCTCCACAACTATGAATAAAACGGGTTTTGTCACAAGAATCGTCATACAAGTGTCATAAGTATGACAGAAAAAAAATTCGCTCGCCCAAAATGTCATGGATGTGTCTTTTTTGTAGTGAGATGGAGGATGCAGGGGTCACTCCAAGCATTAGGAGCTGGGCCCCAGTGTGAGAACTTGGTTCTATGCGCATGGGGCGCTGGACCCAAGACAGCCTGGTTTCGAAGAAGGCAATTCTAAAAGGAGCCGAACAAAAGTTACTTAACGCAATAGAAGATGCTCGAAAGGGGGTGTTCACGCCCAACAGAGAGAACGACGAGCTTACGCACGCCCTGGGAAATCCTGAACACCCGGGAAGAACACGAGGCAAGGGCGTTGTTCCCTGGTATGAGGGCTTTTCAGAATGGAACGACGACTACATGTGTCGTGCAAGGAAGAAGATGGAGGAGGAGAAGAAGAGGAAGCTGGAGGAGGAGCAGAGGAAGCAGGACATAGAACGCCTTCGAGGCCTAGAATCAGCGCACGCGGACTTGGCACTCAAATTCCAGCGGCAGCAGCAGCAGATCGACTCACTTAGCAAGGAAAGGGGGTCTCAGCAGCAGCAGCAGCTAGCGGATGATCGTCCAGCATTGGATAGCACCGTCCCATCCATGCCGAGAAGAAGCGTTGGTTCTGCCCCGGGTGACGCACTGCTGGATAGATACCCTGTGGATGACATCATAGAGAACACTAACTGTGAGCTACACTTCAAAATGAAGAATCATATCCATGAAGGTGGCGGACGCCGTTGCTTTTACAAATCCCCTCGAAGCAACCTTCCATTGCAACGCGATTCCATCGGGCTATGCTCGTGTCTTGGTTGATGAGGTGGTGGACCAATATTCGGGGCTACAGCTTGAGATTCCTGGAGGTGACGACGAGCACACACTGGGAGAGGCCATACATCGTATCATCCTATGGAGAAAGGATTGCATCATCTTTCGAAGGCCACCGACACCACGTCAGCCGACTCCTCCTCGAAGTCCGCCACCGAGTCAGCAGACTCCCGCTCCTCCAAGTCCACGAACGCGTGAGCCGACTCCTCCTCGAAGTCCGTCACCATGTCAGCAGACTCCCGCTCCTCCCAGTCCATGAATGCGTGAGCCAACTCCTCCTCGAAGTCCGCCACCGTGTCAACAGACTCCCGCTCCTCCAAGTCCACCAATGCGTGAGCAGACTCCTGCTCCAACTCAGCCACGTCAGCCATCTCCGCCGCCTCAGCAATCGCAGAAGAGACACGCCGCAGCTATGGTGCATAGCGGTACGTAATCGAGGTAGTACGGGAGAGGCATAGTGGAGCCAAGCGATATAAATATGGTCCAAGCCTCACTCCTCTTCCTCGTAGGCCTTACGACATGACCGAGGAGCAAAAGCGAAGCCATAAAGTGGGCCCATGTGGACGCCCATTTTGGACCAAACTGCACCGCCGCCAAGGGAGAAAGTGCACGAGAAAGTTATTGACCACTTTATTCATATGGCAAGAAAACCAGCTCCCAAGCCTGTTGACTCGGACTATGAGTGCCAAATCAGGAAGGCACATCAAGCACGATTACGAAGGAAGCGAGCTCGAGCTCGAGCCAACAAGCATTTGTCAAAAAATGCGGAAAACCGTTCCCACTGGGAGAACAGTGGCGAATCGATCCCCCCGCTTGTTGTGCCAACAACACATGAGAGTATGCGCGCCCAATATTATTGTGGGCAAACCGTTCCCCAGCTGAACAATCTGGTAATAACCGAGGAGCATATAAGCCAGGCTAAAATGCTCAATATCAATGTTGGACAACTCCTTGAGATCGAGCCCATGTCTCCGCTTAGAGAGGAGGAAATAAAACGGAAATATGTCCGGGGCCAACCTTTGGTCGAGCTCGAGGAGGTCAAGAACCTCCCAACGAGAATGTATGAATTGCATCGCTGGTACATGAACATTACCAAGAGTTCCAATCGAGAGTCCCTCATGGTGAAAGTCGAGGAAGAGCATTACTTCCATAAGCTAGCTCATTCGCTGAGTATTCAGAACTATTTCAGTTATTCAATCAAGATGCACTCGACAAATCTCTCGTCAGTTGCTATTGTCTGTAAGTGATTTCTTTCTATAATTTAAGTCTCAAGCTAGCTTTAGTGCTCATTGATCGATCATTACCTGTAATTATCTTCACTATATTCTTTTCTGTGGTATTATGCAGGATGAAGATCTATGAAATGGAAAAAGCTGGACGCTATGGCATTGGGTTCATTGACCCAAATACTGTTAATGAATACACATGGAAATTGGAATGGTATAGACAAGATGTAGAGAATAAAATGCTAGAGTTCTTGAAGCGCCTCAATACCAATGAAGATGTATTACTTCCTTACAACTTCGTGTGAGTCACATTGTCTTGTACTACAAATTCTGTTTTTGCTTACTAGCTAGCTAGATGTTAATAATTAAGTGTATAGGGTTTAGGGTAGTTGATTAGTGTTATGCACATGCCCGCTTAATTAAGACATGCAAACGTGTGTGCATGCAGTTACCACTGGATCTTGTTAGACATTAAAGTTGAAGAAGGACCACTGGATCTTGTTAGACATTAAAGTTGAAGAAGGAAAAGTTGAAGTACTGGACTCACTACTTAAAAAAGAAAGTGACTACACCATCTTGAAGGGGATAGTCAACAGGTAATTTCAATCATTATTAACTATATCTTGGCCTATTTAGTTCGTCATTTCGATATGAACTATTTTATAACCCCTTTATTAATTTTCTTTTGCCGGGCAGGAGCTTGGGCAAAGTTCATCAAGGTGACTCTGTGAAAATGGGCGTAAAAGTTGTTTTGGTATCGACCCAAGGTAAGTAATTAAGTAGTACTAGCTAGCTAGCTACCATCTCTTTTATTCTTGTTTCAATACCATTAATTAATTAGCATGCTTGATTAATCATTATTTGATTAAACTCCATTCTCGTAAAGGCCCTGAAGCAGGCGCGTGGGACTGATCTGTGTGCATACTACGTTTGCGAGAACATTCGCATGATGACGCCCTAAAGGAGCAGATCTCAAAGACAGGGACTGCACGTTTGTCGTAACACTATTCACAAATTTGTACACCATTATCGATATCTAGTCACACAACTAATACACATGCATATTGATCTCCTTCTTAGCAGTTCAGAGAGGTGCGGGAGCAGCTCCTACCAGCGGAGCGTATACTAGCACTTCAAGAGGAAATAGCGGGATTTTTGCTCGACCAGGTCATAGATCCCAAAGGAGAATACTATTACTCGCTACCGCCCCCATGAACCACTTGCCATCGTGCTCCGAAGGCACCAAGGCAACATGTAGGAGAAATTGTATATATATATACATGTGTGTATGTGTGAATAATTAATGGTGGTTGTGAGACATTCAATGATATATATATAGGGTGGGTCTATTATGATAACACCTCTTAAGACCTTATTCTGATAACACTAATCCTTATTCTGATAACACCCACCCCACCCCACCTTCTTCCTTCCCAAACACCCGCACCTCCAACCCCGATCTCCCACCTTCTTCCCCGCTGCACTTCGCACTTCACAACCCACCTTCTTCCCGCTGGGATCCCCACCCCTACCTCCTTCCTTCGGGATCCCCACCCCCATCACGCACTGCCACACCGTGGTCTCGCCAACACCTCCACATCCACCTCCAAATCTGGGCCATAGCTGCTGCCGTCTTCCCCATCTCTCACCAAAGCACCCCGTCGTCGCCGCCTCCTCCTACCTCTCTGCCGCCTGGGATCGCCCTCTCCCGCTCCCGTGCCTCCCCACGACGGATCCAGCCCGCCGCCCTAGCTACCTTCCTCTCGCCCCCAGGCCGGGCCTCAACCGCACCGTCGTTGTGCTTAAGTCCGCTTCCCTCCCCACTCCCTCGTCTCGATGCACACCTCCCGTCGATGGATCCAGTGAAGCTGCCCTGCCAGCGCTTGCAGGAGACGGGATCGAGGTGCGGACGCTGCTGACCTCGCGTGCTCCACCGAGCCGCCCGCCCCACCTCTCCCTGTCTGCCGCCCCGCCTCTCTCTACCGGCTGCCCACATGCTCTGCCCCGATGCCCCACCTTCTTCTTTCTTCCCCTACCTCCCCCAAAACAACCCCGCCTATCACCGATCGCCACGCTGCCGTGCCCAACCCACCGCCGGATCCGGCCTCGGTGGTCGCTAGATTTGCGCCAGATCCACCTCACCTTGCTCATGCTCGGCGACAAAAAGGACCTTACGGTGGCGCTTGCCGCTTGGCCATGCAGATTTGGTCGGCTATGATGTGCTCTGTTAAGTTGGGCACGACATGCTGTTTCATTGCGTGACCGGCGCGTCTGTGGTCTTGCTGTTCGGGTGTATGATTTTTGGGTCCGCGTGGTGCTCCCGTGCGGTGTGTAGCCCTTGTGCGTGCAGTTCGCGCGTGCAAGATCAGGCCGCTGATGCCGCCGACGCCGCCCACCCACCCCACAACCTTCTGTCTCTCCTACCTCCCAGCACCGCCTCCCCGGAGCCCCGCGCCTCTCTTTCACTCCCGTCGCTGGATCCAGCGGCCCCGTGCCCGCAGGAGGAGGCAAAAGGATCCCGTCGGCTGGCCGCCTGGCTCGCCAAGGAGGAGGTCAGGAATGGGGGCTCGGTGGTGGAGCTGCTATGCGTGCTGCCCATCCCTCGCCATCTACCACGTTGGCGGCTGCATCGCAAAGTGCCGTCATGCTCTATTTTTGTTGGATTTTGGCTGAGATTTGATGCCTCGTGCGGTCCAATTGCAGTGTGCATCGCCGGTGAGGCTGCAGCTCATGTGATGGAGTTCAAGGCGGCGTCGGTTTCCATGTGCATTTTTACACATTCGTTGGCTCTAGGACCAATGGACTAGAAATTGTAACCTGTTGCACTTTCATGCAGCTCACTGTGAAAAAACATTCAAATCCGATGATGGAGTTCACTAGGACCAATGCAGCGTATAATTTGTTAAAATCAGTGCAGCTCACTAAGGAAACCTTTGCGGTGCACTTTGCAAAAACAAAGGAGTTCACTTGTAAAAACATGTATAGAGGAGTTCACTTTTATTATTTTTGGAGGAATTATTTTGCAAATTTGTAAGGACATGGTGTATAATTTGTTAAAATCGATGCAGCTCATTAAAAAAACCTTTGTGGTACACTTTGCAAAACAAAGGAGTTCACTATGTAAAAAAATGTATAGAGGAGTTCACTTTTTATTATTTTTGGAGGATTTTTTTTTTGCTCCTTGTTAGTTTTATACTTGCAAAGTCCTTGTTAGTTTTATACTTAGTCATGCAGTGCACTAGGAAAAAGTGGTGCAGTACTCGTCAATATATTTTGTTTTTGCTCACCGATGACAAACGGGTGCATCACTTTAGATGTGGCTTTGAAGCTCACTTTGTTGTTTCATGCAGTTTGTTATAATACTCCTCCATGGTTTGCTTGGTAAAAAGGAAAAATATATATCTCAAAGAAGCTCGCTTTTTATTATATGTAGTTCACTCGTTCAGTCCCTGCGGTCCACTCGCTCGGTCTACGCACGTAAAAAAAATGAGTTTGGAAAAAACTCAAGCGGTTCATTTTTGGTAGTGTCGCGGTCCGTTTACGGTAGTCTTGAGGTTCACTTTTCATAGTATTGCGGTTCACCAACGCTCGACATGGAGTGCACTCCACCTCGTTTGGGAAAATTTACGTCCCACAAAAAAAACCATGCAGTGCACTTGCCCATCTAATGAAGTGCGGTATTTCGTCTGAAGCAATGCATTCTTCTTTCCCCGTCTGAGAAAAAATACGTCTAAACAAAAAGAAACCATGCAAAGGTAATTTGCCCATCTAATGAATTATGTATTTTGTCCGAAGCAAGACGTTCTTCTTTCCTCGTCCGAGAAAAATACATGGTTTCTCAACCGGTACTAATGGTGTGTGTATATATATATATATATATATATATATATATATATATATATATATATATATATATATATATATATATATATATATACATATATATATATATATATATGCATAACGTGTACAATATGTAGTATCGTAAAATACCAGCAAACAAAAAAGAATTAAATGGAAACACAAAATTAATGGAAAAATAAAAAATAAAATCAAATCCCCCCCCCCCCAACATTTAGTGCCGGTTGGTGTTACCACCCGGGACTAATGGTCTACCAACACCGGGCTTTGGCTCGTGCTACCCACGTGGTGGCACTTTAGCGTCGGTTCGTGCCGAACCGGTAGTAAAGGGGGGGCCTTTAGTCTCCACTCTTTAGTGCCGGTTGTAGAACCGGCACTAAAGGCCCTTACAAACCGGCGCTAAAGCCCGGTTCTGCACTAGTGATATATTCACGTTCGGGGAGAAAAAAATCAGAGAGAATGATTCACCGCGTTTTACGATACGGAGCCGCCGTCACCTCCTGTTCTTCATCGGGAGGTCAGATCTGGAGTCCGTTTGGGGCTCCAGAGAGGGGAAATCGTCGCCATCATCATCACCAACTTTCCTGCATCACCAATTTCATGATGCTCCCCGCCGTGCGTGAGTAATTCCTTCGTAGGCTCGCTGGTCGGTGATGGGTTGGATGAGATTTATCATGTAATCGAGTTAGTTTTGTTAGGGTTTGATCCCTAGTATCCACTATGTTCTGAGATTGATGTTGCTATGACTCTGCTATGCTTAATGCTTGTCAATAGGGCCAGAGTGCCATGAATTCAGATCTGAACCCTTTATGTTTTCATGAATATATGTGTGTTCTTGATCCTATCTTGCAAGTTGTAGAAACCTATTATGAGTTATGATCCGCATACCCCAAGGTGACAATAATTGGGATTCCTTCCAGTGATTACCGTAGTTTGAGGAGTTCATGTATTCACTAAGTGCTAATGCTTTGTTTCGGTTCTCTATTGAAAGGAGGCCTTAATATCCCTTAGTTTCCATTAGGACCCCGCTGCCATGGGAGGGTAGGACAAAAGATGCCATGCAAGTTCTTTCCCATAAGCACGTATGACTATATACGGAATACATGCCTACATTATATTGATGAATTGGAGCTAGTTCTGTGTCACCCTAGGTTATAACTGTTGCATGATGAATGACATCCAACATAATTATCCATCATTGATCCATTGCCTACGAGCTTTTCACATATTGATCTTTGCTAAGTTACTTTTCCGTTGCCACTGGTACGATTGCGACAAAACTACTATTGTTACTTTTGCAACTGTTACTGTTACTTCCATACTACTTTGCTACTAAATACTTTGCTGCAGATATTAAGTCTTGCAGGTGTGTTTGGACTGAAAACTCAGCTGCTAATACTTGAGAATATTCTTTGGCTCCCCTTGTGTCGAATCAATAAATTTGGGTTGAATACTCTACCCTTGAAAACTGTTGCGATCCCCTATACTTGTGGGTTATCAAGACCTTTTTCTAGTGCCGTTACTGGGGAGCATAGCTCTATTCTCTGAGTCACTTGGGATTTATATCTGTTGATCACTATGAGGAATCTGGAAGACAACAAAACCAAGATCTATCCCTCTACTACGAGGGGAGGTAAGGAACTGCCATCTAGCTCTGCACTTGATTCAACTTCTGTTTTGAGTAAGCTTGCGACACCTACACCTGGTATTGATTCTGATATGTCGCAATGTTATTGATGATGCTACTTCCACTATGAATAATGCTTATGATGCTACTACTTTGCTTGATAAAACTGTGCCACTGGGTGAATTACTTGATGAACATCTTGCTAGAGTTAAAACTATTGACTATGCTGAAGATGATGATATTTCTGAAACTGATGAAATTATTGAAACTGGACACTTTGAGACACCTGTTAGACCTAGCTCTCCTAGATATGAATTGCCTGTTATACCTGAGGGTTATGTTATGGATGGAGAGGTAGCTAGGGACTTTCTTGCTCGTAAGGATAGAGATGATCTTAAGAAATTATTATGCAAGTGGAAAGAAAAATCTTTGAATGCTAGAATGCAATATGATCCTAAGTTTGCTACTTCACCTATCTTTGTTACTGATAAGGATTATGAATTCTCTGTCGATCCTGAGTTAATTACTTTGGTTGAATCTGATCCTTTCCATGGTTACGAATATGAAACAGTTGTGGCACATCTTACTAAACTGAATGATATAGCCACCCTATTTGCTCATGAGGAAAAATTCGCTATTACTATATTCTTAAGTTGTTTCCTTTCTCATTAAAGGGTGATGCTAAGATATGGTTTAATTCTCTTGCTCCTGGTTATGTGCGTAGTCCCCAGGATATGATATATATATATTACTTCTCTGAAAAATATTTTTCTGCTCATAAGAAACAAGCTGCTTTACAGGAAATATTTAACTTTGTGCAAATTGAAGAAGAGAGTCTCCCACAAGCTTGGGGGAGGCTTCTCCAATTACTTAATGCTTTGTCAGATCATCCTCTCAAGAAAAATGAAATACTTGATATCTTTTATAATGGACTAACCGATGCTTCTAGGGACCACCTAGATAGTTGTGTTGGTTGTGTTTTCATTGAACGAACTGTTGAGCAAGCTGAAAAACTATTGAATAATATATTGAGTAATGATAATGATTGGACACTTCCTGAACCAACTCCTAAGCCAACTCCAAAGAAAAGAGGATTTCTATTTCTCAGTCCTGAAGATATGCAAGAGGTAAAGAAATCTATGAAAAAAAAGGTATTAAAGTTGAAGATGTTAAGAATTTGCCGCTTATTGAAGAAATACATGGTCTTGATAACCCGACATAGGTAGTAGAGGTAAATTCTCTCTATAGATTTGATGAAGGTGATATTCCTCATAATAAGTCTGCTAGTCAATGCTTGGATGAGTTTGATAATTTTATTGTTAAACTAGAAAACTTCAATGCGTATGTTAGTAGACAATTGAACGTAATGCTTATATGGTTGAACACTTGAGTGATTATATGTCTAGAGTTAAAAATGATCTTAAGCTTATTAGTAAACATGCTTCCATGGTTAAAAATCAAGTAGAACAAGTACTTAAGGCACAAGATGTTTTGCTCAATGAGATGAATAGTAAGAACAATGATCATGATGTTAGAGTTATGACTAGAGGTGGTATCCTGAGGGTCATCCTAAGAGAATTGAGCAAGATTCTCAGAGAACTAATACTGATGCACCTAGTCCTCCTAGTCATAAAAAGAAAAGGAAAACTGATAGGACTTTGTATGCTTCTAGTGAACCTGTTATAGACACACCTGAGAATCCCAGTGATATTTCTATTTCTGATGCTGAGACACAATCTGGTGATGAACATGAACTAGTGATAATGTTAATGATGATGGTCATGTTGATGCTCAACCTAGTAATGATAATGATGTGGAGATTGAACCTGTTGTTGATCTTGATAACCCACAATCAAAAAATCAACGTTATGATAAGAGAGATTTCGTTGCTAGGAATAATGATAAAGAATAAGAACCATGGGTTCAGAAACCCGCCCTTTCCTTCTAAGCCATCCAAGAAAAAGAATGACGAGGATTTTAAGCGCTTTGCTGAAATGATTAGACCTATATTTTTGTGTATGCGCTTGACAGGTATTCTGAAAATGTCTCCTTATGTTAAGTATATGAAATATATTGTTACTAATAAAAGAAAGATACTGGAGGCTGAAATTTCCACCATGCTTGCTAATTATACTTTTAAGGGTGGAATACCAAAGAAACTAGCAGATCCAGGAATACCAACTATACCATGCTCCATTAAAAGAAACTATGTTAAAACTGCTTTATGTGATCTTGGAACCGGTGTTAGCGTTATGCCTTTCTCTTTATATCGTAGTCTTGAATTGAATAAGTTGACACCTACTGAAATCTCTTTGCAAATGGCTGATAAATCAACTGCTATACCCATCGGTATTTGTGAAGATGTGCCTGTTGTGGTTGCAAACGTTACTATCTTAATGCAAACGCCTGTACCTCGCCCGCACACCTCTTTCTACATGGGCCAAGCGGGCCACAACTACTTCGTGTGTGTAGATCTGTGAGGCATCTTGCCTCGAACACGGCAGCATGGCATCGAATACATATATTTCATAGAGAGTTACTTAAGGGTGAAAACATGCTTGGGCGGGGTTAATCTTGTATTTTAAGAATGTTGAACATGTGTAAAAATAATGTTTCAGTTGTATATGGAAAATGTACAACGCGCATGAAAAAATTAGACATTGAAAAATGTACTTTTTACAAATTAATCATGTATTTGAAAAATGTTAAACACTTATAAAAATGTCCATTATGTATACGTAAAATATACAATGCATATAAAAACAAGACATCAAAACACATACTTGACAAAATAGTCATTTATGTAAAAAAATGTTAAACATTTATAAAAAATGTCCATTAACTATACAAAAAATGTAAAATGCATATTAAAAAATTAGACATCAAAACATACATTTGAAAAAAAAAGTAGCAATATATTTTAAAAATATTGAAAACGTGTATAAAAAGAATGTTTCAGATTTATACAAAAAATGTACAATGTACATGAAAAAAGTAGGCATCAGAAAATTCATTTTCAAAAAATGTTAATCATGTTTGAAAACAATGTTAAACATTTATAAAAAAAGTTTCTGATGTGCAAGGAAAATATACATCTTGTGTGTTGAAAAAGTAGTCATGTGTTAGAAAAAAGGAAAAACAAAAACAAAAAAACAGAGAGAAACACAAATAAACGAAGAAAGCCGGTGAAAACCAAAGAAAGAACAAATGAAAAAAAACTGGTAGAAAGACATTAAATACAAAGAAAATCGGTCAAAACCATACAAAGAAGAAAGAAGAAAAATGAAAACAAAGAAAAACCAAAGATGATCAGTAGAGAAACATAAAATCATTGAAAACCAAATATAACCGTAAGAATTATAGGAAATAAAAATAAGAACTGAAGAAAGCTGAAAAAAACATGAAAGTAGTAAACAAAGCACAAAAAAACGAAGAAAAAGGTTTAAAGACCGGACCAGTGAACTAATAAACATTTACTCCCTCCATTCCAGAATGTAGTACATATAGATTTTTTGAAAAGTCAAACTTTAAAAACTTTGACCAAGTTTGTAAAGAAAAACATATAATTCTAGAATACCAAATACATATTATTAGATACATCACAAGACATACTTTCATATTATATATATTCGGTATTGTAGTTATAAACAGTTTTCTCTATGACTTTGGTCAAAATTTGTAAAATTTGACTTTTTAGAAAATATATATGCACTACATTATGGAACGGAGGAAGTATATATACCTACCTACTAATAAAGTATGGAGTGTTTCTGCCAGTCCGCCATCATACATTTTATAAAACAAAACTGGTGTTTTTTTAAATAACCCGCGATCCATGATCCAGTATTAAGTTCCTCTCCTTTCTCTCTATCTGTTGGGCTTCAGCCCAACTTCTGATGGATGGGTAAGATTGTTTGGATCTGTCCTCTCTCTTCCTTTTATAGGGGTAGTAGATAGATGTAAGGCGTTTTAGGGAGAGCCGCGTTTCAGCGCCCGAGCTCAGATGAGCTCGGGCAAAATAAAAATTCACAAAAAATAGAAAATAAATTCAAAAAATTCTGAATTTTTTTTTTGCAAGCAAGATGCCTGTGTGCGTGATCTTCATGCAAATTTTGGTAGAGTTTTGACATTCGAGAAGCGCGTGACAAAAAAGACAAAATTCAGCTCTGTGAGCAAGGTTACTGTTCTGGCCGGTTTTCTCTTTTTTGCCATGAGCTCCACAGATGTTCAAATGGGATTAAAATTTGCACGCACGTCACGCACTCGAACATCTTCAATTCAAAAAAATCGAATTTTTTTGAAAAAAAATCTATTTTTTTATCGCGCTACTGTTCAACAGGTTCATCTAGACTTGGGCGCCGAATTGGGTATTCGTGTTTTAGGTCACTATTTACAAATTTAGTACTTAATGTCTCTTTGATTCAAAGAATTCTTAATATAAATCATTATGATTATTCCTACATGGATTTTTTAATTTGTAGTATTACAATTCATAGAAGTTTCTTCTTAAAATTTATTTGTACTAGTTAAAAATTAGTCTGCACCAACTTCATGTGAATATTTCTATAGTTTCTCTATGCATCATCTGACAAATAATTTCTGAAAAATCTCAAAGATCCATGCGAGGTTTAATATGATGGATTGTTGAATTATAGATGGGATTTAGTCCCATATAACAACAATTGAGGCGTAGACAACTTTAGACTACCTAATCAAATTGCATCTGTTGTGCCTCCTGTTGACACTAGATTTTGGATGGTCAAAAACATAATTACGATGGCCTCAAATGGAAAAGTGCTCAAAATGAGGAAGTTCCGTATTATCAAAAGGAGAAGCTTTGATATTTGGGCCATAGCCATCCGGTCTCATCTCTAAGGCCGAAGTTGTATTCAAAGTATTGAGATTTACTATCTAGAACACTATTCGGCTGATTACTCCCCCAAGATGGCCTCATATGAGAAAAGGTTCTACACGAATTGTCTTCGCCTCATCGAAATGGTCGATTTTGATATAGAAATCGTCTCAATCGAAGTTCGTATGTAAAAGTTACAGCCAAAACAATATGCTGCAGAATTATAGCCCGGAAGTTCCGGGCAACTTCCGGGGAGGTTCCGGGCTAAACCGAATGTCTGCACGTGGTGCGCCCCGAAACTGGAATTTTAACATTATTTGCAGATTTGCGGGGCCGATTGTGACATCAAGATGACCTCGGATGAAAAAGTGATCAACTAAGGGAATTTTCTCCATTGCAAGATCTACAACTTTGCTTTTGGGACCATCGCGATCCGAAGCCATATGCGACCTGCAGGAGCGGCACAAGAGGGCTACTTGATGTAATTTTAGCCAGGAAGTTCCGGGCCGGCCGGAAGTTCCCGCCCTCGTAGTCCGAGTTAGGTTAGCTTTTGATGTTTTGAACGGGATTTGAGTCTTTTTCTTGTACGGAAAGTCCAGCCGCCTCATATATATGTAAGAGGTGACGGCCGATTGAACAACACACAATCGATCAAATCTATCTATCATATTTTACCTTTATCTTTTACCTTCTCCCTTTGTTCTTATTCTTCTCGTTCTTCATTCGTTCTTCGTTTGCAGGGCGGCGAACCTCGAGGCCCTAGGGGCGATCAGGTCGACCTAGGGCAGCCCATAGCCACCGCGCGCCCTGACGGGGTCCCTCCCGGGCGTGTGGGGTTTCGGGTCCTCAAAAGCACCCGCCGGATTGCTTGCGTACCGCGCTTCCGGCTAGGTCACCATCGACGTGAGCTGCGGTGCATCACCCCCGGCATCAAGGGTACACGGTGACGTGTTCGTGTGCGAACACACTTTTTGGCGACTCCGCTGGGGATGATGCTTTGAATGGTCTCCGGCCCGTTTTACTACGAAGAGATCGTCATCAAGAAGTTGTGAACTACAAAGGTAATATGAATACCCAATTCCCCTTTGTAGATGTAAATAATCCATATGTTGTTGCTGGATCACCTAATGAGCATAATGTATCGGCTAGCCCTAGTTTTATCAATCGTGCATCTAGTTATGCGCAAGGGCCGATGCAAAACAATCTTCATGCTTCAATTTTTTATGATTTTAGCAACATACAACATATGTATCCAAACTCTCATGCATCGGCAACCCCACATATCCATATGCCGATGAACAACATGATGGGTTTGGTTAATCAATTTGAAACACCTCATGTTAAAATTTCCAATAGCATACAAGAAAGTGTTTCACCTTTTTATTCATTGGCAACTAATTTGCAGTATGTGAATCCAACCTTGCCGATGGATGGGAGAATTGGCCATGCTACTACTAGCTATTCGGCCAGTTACTCTCAACCATCATATGCTACACCTCATGTTAGTAATTTTTCAGCACTGAATGCAACTGTAGATGTTCATAATTCGGCCCCGCATCTTCATGGTCATAGCCGAATAAGTGAAAATTTTACAGGAACGCATGTGCCGTCATCAAATATTG
This sequence comes from Aegilops bicornis, assembly GCA_021605145.1. Classification (NCBI taxonomy): domain Eukaryota; kingdom Viridiplantae; phylum Streptophyta; class Magnoliopsida; order Poales; family Poaceae; genus Aegilops; species Aegilops bicornis. The sequence goes on from JAHIAL010000022.1 coordinate 1,442,140, forward strand.
TAGCATATAATGCATGCTCAACACAATTCAAGAATTTCGGTAACACTCATGAATCATTGCCGAAAGAATCTGAAAGTATTGCGGAGCAATCCCTTCCAGAAGCGGTTGTGGCTGCATTAAAAAAGAGCTTGGCACAAAACAAGAGAATTAGTGCTCTTTGCCTTGAACAATATGAAAAAAGGGTTGTTTCCTGATTATGCTGCAATAAAGGCTAGAGTTTTGCAGGAAGATGAAACTTCATCAATTGGTAGTATTGGTGAGAGAGCATATGGTTATACAACAATGCATACACCTCCACCTAGTACCGCAGCATATTATACACCCCCTACACAATTGCAAAATTTTGGCAACACTAACACTTCATTGCCAAAAGGTCCTAAAAGCATTGGGGGGCAAACTAATCTAGAGCGGGCTGAAATTGAGAGGGGAGTTAAAGCTTTGCGCGATAGGGTGAAAGTACTTCGCCAAGAGAGAATTGATAGGGATTTAGCTCAAAGAAAAGAAGCCTTGCCAATTGATATAACCGGTGAAAAGAATGATGATTCGGAAACTAAAAGTGCTTCGGTTGAAAAAGCTGAATCAAGCAGTATATATTCCGAATCCATCAAATCCAAAGAGGCAAACGTTGTTGAGAAAGGGCATGGAAAGTATAGCAAGACAGCCATACTTGATTTTTCTGAAGTTAATGGAACCTACTTCCTGCCCTATGAGTTTCGTGCCATAGAAATTGACGAGTTTCAAGGACAAGAACAAGTAGCCGAACAAAGTTCGGTTGAAAAAGATATTCAAATTTATGATGCACGGAATCAAGAGGAAAATTATGACGCGGTGTTGGGAAGCCATCCAAAAACAAAGCACGATATTATTCATGCCATGCAATCATCATGCTCTCCCAACATATTTGAAGAGGTATGTCTAGTAAGTAATTTACCTATTTTCATATTTGGTCACAACTTTATTGTTGATGCATCTATTAGAAAAATTCTCATAAGTAATTTTCAAAGACCAATGAAGAAGGGTAATTTACTTATTAGCAATAAAATTGTTACTAAGCATGTCGGTCAATATATTGTACCATTCAAAGAGACCGATAGTGACTTATTACTGCGGACAAAGCGTTTCCCATTGCTTTATTTAAATTTCATATCTAATTGGGTAGCTTTGCTTGCTTCATACTTGGCTTACGCATGGTCTCAATTGAGACGTGTATGTTCTAACTACTTTGATTTCAGAAATTTAAAGCCAAGGTTAAAATCTTTTGGGAAAACCGATGCTAGTATAGTTTCTTATTTAAGGACATCAGAAAAAGAATGTGAAAGAGAATTCATAGCCGAATGGGAAGATGCCAAATCTGAACCATTCGTTTGCTTAACTCCAAAGCCGTTCTCACAACAAGATCGGCTAGAAAACAAAAGGTATACCTTCAATTCAAACATGTGTGATCAAATCTTTGCTTTGTTGTTGAAAAATAATTACATTATAATTCTTGATCACCATGTCAAGCCATCTATCCAAGGACGAATGTATTGTAAGTTGCATGATTCGTCCAAGCATAATTTTGAGGACTGCCACATGTTCCGTCAAATAGTTAAATCAGCCATTGAAAAAGGACGATTGAAATTTGTTGAAACACCAAAGGATGACCAGTCTATTCCGATTGGTCTTGATGGCAAAAAGTTTTTGCATCGGCTACTTCAAGCCGATCCATCTAAAGAGAAGGTAAAAACTGCAGGTGATGGGATCAAGCTTTCAAGTAAAGAAGTAGTTGAAGATCACAATGAACATGAACTTGAGGGTGAGAATTCCATCGAAGCTACAATGAAGACGCTAAGGACTGAGGGGCAACAAGGAAATCCAATGATCGATGAAAGCAAACCAAAAGAAAACAAAGGCCGAAATAAGCGCAGGTGTAAGAGATCAAAAATCACCTTCGCTGAACTATTAGATAAATATCAAAAGAAGAGTGAAGAGAAGAATGCTTATCGGCCAAATCATGCAAAGAAACCAAGATCACCCCCAAGGCGCAAATATGAGGATCGGTATTGGCAAAGTGAGCATTTTAATGCAACATATTCATATCCTTATTTTGGGCCGCCAAAGGCCAATGCCGTGGATGCATCCATATGCTCATGTAGATCCATATCCATCATGGGACAGGTATGGTACAAGGGCACACTCTCCATCTTATTTTAGACCATCTAACCAATATTATGCATCTCTGAGAAGATCAACATTTGAAAAATCATATGTTAAAGACCGTTTCAATCATAAGGAATCGGTCCGGAGCTCAAAGAAGAAGAAAGAGGTGGTCAAACAAGTGTACCGTGTTAAAAGAGATGGTCGTAAGAGTGCTACTTCACAATTGTTCTCAAATGAAAAGGAGCCAATTAAAGTGATGACATTGGCTACTAAAGGCAATGAGACGAAGCAACCAATTATCGAGAGTCAAAGTGCCAAATCTGAAGAAAAGAAGTTGAGAGTGCACAAGGTAAAGCAAGAATTACCATTGCTTCAAACAAAATCACAGCTGGGGTGCCCACTCGGCTTATCGTATTGGCGAAAGAAGGAATTACAAAAACTTAATGCACAGGAGCTGAAAAAGAAGAACATGGCATGGGTTCCCGAGAGGAGCAGTCAAAATAAAAATGATGTGCAACCTTCTATTGCAACAAGTGTTACCAAAGTGAAGAAAGAGAAGAATGAAAGCAACAAACAATTAAGCCGAAGGTGCGCATCACAACATCAATATCTTCGGTTAGCACATCATCCATATTCTTCAACCATACCATTCATGCCTTTGCCATGGAATTCATCCATAGGTATGATCAATTACCCTCCATGGATTTATTTTGATCCATGGATGCAACATAAGTTTCTATATCATGACAGGGTATTACCAAATCACTATACATTTGGTTAGTTACATTTTTGTTGCTAATACAAAGGGGCCGAAATATTTTATTGCTATTTCATTTGTTTATTTCGGCTATACATACTTTGGTGGGTGAATTCTACATGGACCTCATGGTAATGGCCGATATTTATCTATCGCCCTAAGAATATGTCAAAGCATGGCCGATGTAGTATCCTAACATCGTCCTTAGTTCAATTGGAGACCAAAACAAAGTACATGTTCATTGATATTGTCCTAGTCTTTCTAGTACCATGGAGGTTATTTTTTACGGTTAAAATTGTAGCAATGGCCAAGGTGTTGGTATTGTTTATATATCTCCTTATGGTGCTATTTTGTGAAGCCTCATGCCGCTTAAAATATTTATGCACAAATGATCAAAGCCGAATATTCATTGTTATTCGGATTGGAGCTTTTCCTTGCTATAGGTGCTATACATATTGATGCTTTCGATGATTCGTTATTAGTAGTGCAACAAATATCCAATGGTTATCAATGTTTTGACGAATCATTTATAGTTTATCATGAAGTATGTCTAGATGCAAAATTTACCTTGTGTTGCTTTAAAATTGTTTATATATCTAGACATGACAATTCGAAAGAGTTGGCAGAGCAAGCATCCGGCTACTATGTTAACCATGGCGTATTGCACATCTATCAATAGCAGATGCTTATTCTTGCCAACATAGGTAAGGCCGAATTGGAGCTCACCACCTCGGCCACTAATGAAACTTTTATGCAGACGAAGTAAGGATTGGAGGAAGTTCATTCTTGATTATCTGCAAAATCCTAGCGAAAGGGAGAACAATATGGTTTGGAGAATGGTTTTGATCTATGGAACCTTATCACCGGATTGTTATAGAAGCTGAGAAGTTTTCACCTAAGTTTGCATCAAAAGGTTCAAACAAGCAATGGCCGATATATACTTATCGTTCTAATAACATGCAAAATGGCCGATGGAGTGTTGACGTTATCCTTAGAACAAGCTATATGCGAGTTATTTATCGGCACACAAGCTTTGCCAAAAAACAGGGGGGGCATGTGTTGACACCAGATTTTGGCATGGTCAAAAACATAATTAAGATGGCCTCAAATGGAAAAGTGCTCAAAGTGAGGAAGTTCCGTATCATCAAAAGGAGAAACTTTGATATTTGGGCCATAGCCATCTGGTCTCATCTCTAAGGCCGAAGTTGTGTTCAAAGTATTGAGATTTACTATCTAGAACACTATTCGGCTGATTACTCCCCCAAGATGGCCTCATATGAGAAAAGGTTCTACACGAATTGTCTTCGCCTCGTTGAAACGGTCGATTTTGATATAAAAATTGTCTAAATCGGAGTTCGTATGCAAAAGTTACAGCCAAAACAATATGCTGCAGAATTATAGCCCGGAAGTTCCACGCAACTTCCGGGGAGGTTCCGGGCTAAACCAAAAGTCTGCACGCGGTGCGCCTCGAAACTGGAATTTTAACATTATTTGCAGGTTTGCGGGGCCGATTTTGACATCAAGATGTCCTCGGATGAGAAAGTGATCAACTAAGGGATTTTTCCCCATTGCAAGATCTACAACTTTGCTTTTGGAACCATTCTGATCCGAAGCCATATGCGACCTGCAAGAGCGGTACAAGTGGGCTACTTGATGTAATTTTAGCCCGGAAGTTCCGGGCCGACCGGAAGTTCCGGCCCTCGTAGTCCGAGTTAGGTTAACTTTTGATGTTTTGAACGGGATTTGAGTCTTTTTCTTGTACGGAAAGTCAAGCCGCCTCATATATATGCAAGAGGTGACGGACGATTGAACAACACACAATCGATCAAATCTATCTATCATATTTTACATTTATCTTTTACCTTCTCCCTTTGTTCTTCTTCTTCTCGTTCTTCGTTCGTTCTTAATTTGCAGGGCGGCGAACCTCGAGGCCCCAGGGGCGATCAGGTCGACCTAGGGCAGCCCCATAACCGCTATGCAGCTACCGACAGAGTCCCTCCCGGGAGTGTGGGGTTTCGGGTCCTCAAAAGCACCCGCCGGATTACTTGCGTACCGCGCTTCCGGCTGGGTCTCCTTCGACGTGAGCTGCGGTGCATCACTCCCGGCGTCGAGGGTACACGGTGACGTGTTCATGTGCGAACACCTCCTTACACACAATCCACCATCGTTCCCTTGTTGTTGCTGCTTCCAACCGTCTCCATCCTCACAACCATATGCACGGGCGTTCGTGAGAGCCAGAACGCTAGGAGTGCTTTGTACATGCATATGTACGAGACCCGTGGTTGACGACGTGGAAGGCGCCCCACTCGGCGCAGGCGCGGCCGACCGCGTTGGTGGTTGTGGCGGCGACGTCCGAGAGGTCCATGACGGGGACCAAGAGGGAGGCGGAGAGGGAGGGACCCGCGCGGAGGTCGGGTGGCTGGATGTGTTGCACCAGCAGGTGGGGCATGCCAGCGTCCGCGAGTGCCTGAACACATGGCACTGACGCAGCGGTGGTTTCCATCGGAGGAGCGGGTGTTGGTCGACCTCCCGGCCCGGTGAAACGCCCGTACCGCGAATCTCCTCGAGGCCGTACACTCCCAGCCACAGACCGTCACCCAAACCGCCTCTCTACAAATCCTTCGTTGGGAATCACACCTCCAACGCCCATGAAGAGGTGGAAGGACACGTCGTATTAGCCCAAAACTCATCGATCCATCGCGATTGGTCCAAGGCAGTTCTCCTAGGGTCAACACAGGTTGACCAGTGGGGATATAGACGAAAAAAAACCAAGATCGCTGTGGGCGCTCTATTTCGTGGGAGTTTAGTAACTTTATCAATAGCAGCTAGCTGCCGTTAGCACGTGCTCCAGTTACAAGCACATGCATATGTATAGCAGCTAGCTGCCATTAGCACGTGCTCCAGTTACAAGCACATGCATATGTATAGCAGCTAGCTGCCGTTAGCACGTGCTCCAGTTACAAGCATCATGTTTAATTCAAGCGAATAGTGAGGTGCAGTGGTGGATTTTTTTGTGAATTAATTTTCATGTTTTTGGATACTAAATTATTCAACAGGGAGAGGCGATTTGCTTTTGATCATGAGCGCCGTGTGTACCTCGCCCGCACACCTCTTTCTACATGGGCCAAGCGGGCCACAACTACTGTTGTGTGTAGGTTTGTGAGGCATCTTGCCTCACATAACGTTGAAATACTCGTTCTACAAAGCGCACATATGCATCGTAGTGACTGCAGCGGCCGCCCTTCACCACGGCAGCATGGCATTGAATTCTCCCACCAGAAGCGGCTGCCCCCCCAAATTTTTTTTTACTTTTTGTTGTAATTTCCAAATAATTCTAAAATACATATATTTCATAAAGAATTACTTACATTTTGAAAGCATGTTTGTGCAGTGTTAAAAATATGTTGGTGCAACTTAAAAATGTTTGAACAGGTATTTCAGGAATATTTAACATGTATTAATATTTTATCAAAAAAAAGTGTTTGAAGAAAAAAGTTATTCTTGTATTAATAAAATGTTAAATGTACATAAATAAATGTTTAAGATGTATACGAAAAATGTACACGTAAAAAAAGTAAAAATATTAATCGTGTATTTTTAGAATGTTGAACATGTACAAAATAATTTTTCAGTTGTAAAGCGGAAAATGTACAACATGCATGAAAAAAAGTAGACATATGATAAACTATTTTTACAAAAATTAATCATGTATTTGCAAAATGTTAAAAATTTATAAAAAGATGTTCATTATGTATACATAAATTGTCCAATGCATATAAAAATAGTATTCCTATTTACAAGCTTAATAGTAACATCAATGCATATAAAAATAGTATTCCTATTTACAAGCTTAATAGTAACATCAATTTCTTCTCTCTCAATAGGTGAAATATTATACATAACTTCTTGATAGAGAGAACATAGAATGACACTTATACTAGCACTTATGTCATATAAATCATGACAACAATGATCACCAATCTTAACGAAAACAACAGACATGCTAACCACTCTAGTAGGTACATCATCTCACACAATGTTAGGTGCTTGCTCACAGAATTGAATAACATGTCCATCTACATTTTCATTCACAAAGATCTTTGACCATGGCTATTTAAGGTTCAACTTTAATCCGTTTAGAATGTTTAGGTGCTTTAGTGTAGCTTTTATTGACCAATGTGGTTGCCATAGGGTGTTCCTTAATCCTAACAGGAAAGAATAATGGCTTTTATATATAAACAGTAGGCATCACAAGATTAACAACATAAGCTTGTACTTTATTATGAGCAATGATAAGTTCCTTACAAACATCTTTAGTGCGTAACTTATACTTAAATCATTTCTCCTTAGGGAGATCAATATGAGTAGCAAAGATTTGCAGAAACTAACAACTATCTCAGAATCAAGTCCATATTTTGCACAGAGTTCTTTAAAAACATCAGTTTCAACAAAAGACTTAACTCAATCATGTTCAAGACTTATACCAAATTTCGTACCTTTATCGATCTCCCCATCTTCAGCATTACGTGTAATTATTTTAATGAGATCTCATTTATAATCAATTTGTTTACTTGTAAAAGAACTAGTAGAAGAAGAATCGAGAATTTCTTTGTCATGAAAAGGAAGTCTCGCATAAAAATTATGAACAATAATATCTCTAGAAACTCATGATTGGGGCATTTGAGCATTAATTCCTTAAGTCTCCCCAAGCTTGAGCTATATTTTATCCATCACGAGGCAACAAATTATAGATATACTTTCGATCACGATGAACTAGGTGCGCTAGTTGTCAACACGTGCATTCGCACGGGCTAGACTCAAGGAAGTTAATTATAGTTGAATCTTATATAATAATCATTTTAACTTCATTTTGTGACCAAAGTAATGCAATGATATATTCAATTCATTTTGCAACCTACTAGGATTGCTTGATAATTATACTTATTTGTGGTAGATATGTCAAGGAGATGAATCATTTATCTCTAGAATACAATAACTTAGATGCTTCTCATTCGGTTATAGTACCACTGCTGTTATTCCATCTTTGTAGAATAAACATCGTCATGCGATAGCTTATGTGGTTGTAAAAAGATGCAGTACATAATTATCATCTTTTCTTCGACAAATTAATACACAAATCATGCTGATGCTAATATTTATGCACATATATAAACCGATTATAAGATTAAATTCTTGTATAATTTAGCACTAGAAATGCAAGATACAATGCTTGTGTACAATAATGTTAAATTTTACAAAAGTTGCAATCTTCTGATTAAACTATGTTGTGACCAAAGTCATCATTGGTGATGATAGTAACCCACAAAAGATCAAAAAATAGTGTTGCTCCAAAGATTTATATATTACTATGTTTGTTCACAAATATAATACTTCAAGAAACTTGTTGATTACTAATATTGTGAAAGTTGTCGGTGATCGTCAATTATGTATAGTCTATATGTATAGAAGTACATATTTGCAGGAGAATTCAAAGAGTATTTGTATATTATCATATTAGTATAACCAAAATCATTCTTCAACAGCTTGTGTTGTGGAAAATGCTTAAAGTAATCATAATCTTAAAATTCCTTAGGTAAATTTGTGCAAAATCGATACTTCCTGATACTTCCTATGTTGTATAGTCTATATGTATAGAAGTACATATTTGCAGGAGAATTCGAAGAGTAGTTGTATATTCTCATATTAGTATAACCAAAATCATTCTTCAACAGCTTGTGTTGTTGAAAATGCTTAAAGTAATCATAATCTTAAATTTCCTTAGACAACTCTAGACCACCTAATCAAATTGCATCTGTTCCGCCTCCTTACGTACAATCCACCGTCGTTCCTCTCATTGTTGCTGCTTCCAACCCTCTCCATCCTCACAACCCTATGCACGGCCGTTCGTGAGAGCCAGGATGCCAGGAACGCTTTGTACAAGCATATCTATAGCAGCTAGTTGTCGTTGGTCCATGCTCCAGCTACAAGCGGCAAGCTTAATTCAAGCGAATAGTGAGGTGCAGTGATGGATTTTTTGAGAATTAATTTTTCATGTTTTGGATAATAAATTATATTTGCTTCTGATCACAAGCACCGTGTGTGGGGCACGCCTGTACCTCGCCCGCACACCTCTTTCTACATGGGGCAAGCGGGCCACAACTACTTCGTGTGTGTAGATCTGTGAGGCATCTTGCCTCGAACACGGCAGCATGGCATCGAATACATATATTTCATAAACATTTACTTAATTTTGAAAACATGCTTGTGGAGTGTTAATCTTGTATTTTAAGAATGTTGAACATGTGTAAAAATAATGTTTTAGTTGTATATGGAAAATGTACAACGCGCATGAAAAAATTAGACATAGAAAAATGTACTTTTTACGAATTAACCATGTATTTGAAAAATGTTAAACACTTATAAGAATGTTCATTATGTATATCTAAAATATACAATGCATATAAAAAACCAAGACATCAAAACACATACTTGCAAAATAGTCATGTATGTAAAAAATGTTAAACATTTATAAAAAATGTCCATTAAGTATACAAAAATGTAAAATGCATATTAAAAATTAGACATCAAAACATACATCTGAAAAAAAGTAGCAATATATTTTAAAAATATTGAAAACGTGTATAAAAAGAATGTTTCAGATTTATAAAAAAATTGTACAACGTGCATGAAAAAAGTAGGCATCAGAAAATTCATTTTCAAAAAAGTTAATCATGTTTGAAAACAATGTTAAACATTTATTAAAAAAAGTTTCTGATGTGCAAGGAAAATATACATCTTGTGTGTTGAAAAAGTAGTCATGTGTTAGAAAAAAGGAAAAAAAAACAAAAAAAAACAGAGAGAAACACAAATAAACGAAGAAAGCCGGTGAAAACCAAAGAAAGAACAAATGAAAAAAAAACTGGTAGAAAGACATTAAATACGAAGAAAATCGGTCAAAACCATACAAAGAAGAAAGAAGAAAAATGAAAACAAAGAAAACCAAAGATGATCAGTAGAGAAACATAAAATCATTGAAAACCAAATATAACCGTAAGAAATATAGGAAATAAAAATAGGAACTGAAGAAAGCTAAAAAAAACATGGAAGTAGTAAACAAAGCACAGAAAAAACAAAGATAAAGGTTTAAAGACCGGACCAGTGAACTAATAAATATTTACTCCCTCCAATCCAGAATGTAGTACATATAGATTTTTTGAAAAGTCAAATTTTAAAAACTTTGACCAAGTTTGTAAAGAAAAACATATAATTCTAGAATACCAAATACATATTATTAGATACATCACAAGACATACTTTCATATTATTTTATTAAAAAAACTGGTGTTTTTTAAAATAACCGGCGGTCCATGATCCAGTATTAAGTTCCTCTCCTTTCTCTCTATCTGTTGGGCTTCAGTCCAACTTCTGTATCAACTGTCGCGCGCACTTGGGTGCTGGTTAGTATTCCGCGTGTTGCATTAAGCCCAGTTCACTCTGTTTTCAGCCCGTTTAGGTCCCTGGTTTTCCGCACACGTTTTCAGCTTTTTGGATGGTTTTTTTTTTTTTGGTTTTCTGGTTTTCCACTGGTCTTTCTTAGCTTTTGGACAAAAAAATAATTTGCACGAAAAGACATGTTTTCTTTTTTTCCCTCCCGCGAAAGGTACGGATTTGCTTTCGCGAGAGGTACAGATTTGCTTCCGCAAGAGGCACAGCCGTGCCTCTCGAAAACGAAAAAAACACGTTTTCTCTTTTATTTGTCCATGAAAGGCACGATTTTGCTTCCGCGAAAGGCACGGATTTGCTTCTGCAAGAGGCACAGCCGTGCCTCTCGGAAACGAAAAAAATATGTTTTCTCTTTTATTTTCCATGAAAGGCAGGATTTTCTTCCGTGAGAGGCACGACCGTGCCTCTCGGAAACAGGAAAAAAACACATTTTCTCTTCTTTTTTTTTCTTTCGTGAGAGGCAGGGTGCTGTTTCCACGAGAGGTGCGGCCGTGCCTCTCGATAACGGAAAAACACATGTTTTTCTCTTTTTTTTCTTCCATGAGAGGCAGGGTGATGTTTCCACGAGAGGTACGGCCGTGCCTCTCGAAAACGAAAAAAAAAACATGTTTTTCTTCCGCGAGAGGCATAGTTTTGCTTCGGCAAGAGGCACGGAAACTGAAAATAAAAACGCGTTTTTTTCCTTCAACGGGAGGAACGGTGTTGCTTCTACGAGAGGCATGGTCGTGCCTCCCGAAAAGGGAAAAAACTTGCTCCCAGTTCGGTTTTTTCGTGAAAAAAAAGTTCGTCAAAACCTGTCAACACGGGGATCTGGTTTTCAAGATTTCGACACGAGGAATCGAACGGTTAAAATGGTCCGAAATTTAAACGCACGTTTTGAGATAAAACATTTTGAATAAACGAATCTACGAAAAAAAAGGAAAACTCCCGGGTTGCGGCACGCCACTCGTCGCAACCTGGGGAGATGAGAGTGATCTTTGGAGGAGTACTCCTCTACTGGTGATTTCGCCCTAGGGCTCGCGTCAGGGTGGATATAGTCCTGGTGCAGTGTGTGTCCACCGAGATGTTCTTTTCTTTTCTTTTCTTTTTTTGAGACAATGTTCTTTTTTTTTTCTTGAGAATGAGAATTCAGCCGACGGGCTAACGGCCTGGAATGCCCAGCAGCGCCCACAGCAGCAATAACCAAGCCTCCTCCTCCTCCGGCCCATGCGCTCTTCTTTTACTTTCGTCCGCCGTGGCTATTTTGGATCAATTGTACTAGTGGTGGTTTTACCTGGTTTTATTTATTTACTGCTGCCGCTGCAGAATATTACACATGAGCATCGTGTGTCTGGCTGCCGCAGCGACACCGATCCAAAGCCCATAACTAGGCCGCGTCGGTCGGTCGGTCGGTCGGTCGGTCGGTGGGTGGCCCAGTACGACCATGTTGTCCTGGCTCGCTAGCAGTAAATGTAACTTTACTCGTACGTACTACTACGGCTGCTTAATTACCTGGTTGTTTTTGCTGTTCCACCACCCTCCCAACCTCGTACTGCACTACATGTACATGTACTAGTACTGCATGTCTGCATGTATACTATACGTACTGCTACGTACGTACGTACTTACTAGTATACTCGCTGCCGGTCCTTTTCATTTCGGTCAAGGATCGGGTCTCTCTTGCCACGACTACGTATATACCGTCCCCGTTGGTGTCTGTGTCTTGTACGAGTACTCTTTCCATAAAATACCGAAATAAGTATACCGAGCTTAAGTATAACTTTCAGAGTTAGACAAGTTGAGACACTTATTTTGGAGACGGAGAATCTCATCATATTGGGCTTTTTAATGTTGATGATCTTCACCCTTTTTTAGTGTGCCGTGAAAGGATGCTACCAACTAAATCCCATGTTAATAAGAGTGGATAACTGTTTTTCCGTGAAAAAAAGGGGAAACTTTGTATGCTTCACACGAGGAAAACAAAACAATAAAAAATATCAAGAAAACCTAGGAAAAACAAACCAAAATCCAAAATCCCGGGAAAAAAAGAAAAAAAAACCTCGATTAGTTGGTCCCTTGTATTTGCCCTTGTGTGATGTAGGCTTTCTAGGTCGTGCCTTGTTGAGAGATAATAAGCCGATGAATGATCAATACGCCATACTCCACATACGCGCACACACACCCTGCCGATACGTGTATTATGGATGGAGAAAATTTAGAGCGGGTGGCGGGGGCTAGCCCATGCTCGCCCCCATCCTATGTCTCCACCCCTACATATGACCAAAATAATTACGTCAAACCATGAGCAAATTTCAACCACCGTTGAAACATACTCTTCTTTCCATATAAACACGGTGTCGAAAAGCTAACGGTCCAAAAATAAAGCCCATTTACGCTTTAGAGCATTTCAACCGCGGCAACAGAAGCATATTAACCTATCCACAACACGCAAAGTTTGACGCATAGGTGTTACAAATTCAAATAGTTATCATGCACGTTCTTTTCTTGTTACAAAGAGGAAAATATCGAAGCAGACGCACAAAATGGCACTTTGAAGGTGGATCACACGTGCTTCACTTCAACGATTACTCTTCACTTCCCCAAATGGAGGACAAAGGGTACAAGGGACTACACTTGCTTCAAGGGAAGTAGTTACAAGGAATCAAATTTCAGTTAGAGGAAACCCATGAATGCAAACTTACTACCCCATGCCCACAATATTTTTTTCAGAAAAAACAGGATTTATATTAAAAGCACTTCAATCAATACAAGACATCTTGAAAAACAAGAAAAGACAACCATGTTCTTAGAGAGCCAAACATACTCAATATCCAGTGTGAGCAGAAGACACGTCGCTGACACCGCTGCTACATCATCATTGACCATGAGACATTGTACCCCGCAGCCGCTAAGTTGTCGTGCTAAGGTCAAGTTGGACCAACAATCCGAAAAAGAAGTTGTCATCGTCGAAGCCCAGCGTATATCGGAAAATCGCGAGCCGAAACACCTCCTTAATAAAAACATGTGACGGGTGCAGAAAACGCCGATGTGATGGAGAGGCAGCATGAACCGCCATAGAGCGAACTATCGCATCAGGAATACACCCAAGGGTGGTAAAAGTGGCAACAACCTCATCTTTGATGCAAAAATGGCCAGGGCAACATCACCATGATCCCGAAGGGTCGACCTTCCATCGATGTCGCTGGATATCCATAAAACCACCACTGCAAAAGAGCATGAAGAAGAATATCCACACGAACACAAAGCGCCCACCCAATATTTGAAGGATCCAAGACGACGCAAACACTCCCTCCCAAATCCAACATCAAAAGCCGAAAGAACCACCGCCCCAGTTGAAGATCTAGATGGAACTAATTTGTCAGTTTTGTTAAATGGGACATGTTTGCAGCCCCAAGGTCAAGGGAGGCCTCGGGCTCACACGTCAAGTGCGAGCTTTATATTTGGACGCAGTCCTTCACGGAATTTCTCCTGCTTGCGAGCGTTAGTGCAGACGTCATCAGCAGCATAGCGGGATAATTCAAGGAATTTCCTCTGACATCCATCAACGGTCATTGTGCCCTATGAGAGTTTGCGGAACTACTTCTTCTTCTGGTCCATCAGACCTTGAGGGATGTGCCATGCACGGAAGGCTAACTGAAATTCTTGCCAAGTGGTTACAGTCTCTGCAGGCATATCCCTGTGGCTTTCCCGCCATTGAGCAGCTGAACCCTTCAAGTGGAATGTCGCAAAGGTGACGTAACTGGCAGGAGCAACATTAGCTGACTCCATCTCAAACATGATGTCACGAAGCCAATCATCAGCATCCATAGGATTTGTGGAGTTGCGGAAAATGGACGGGTTGAGGCGCACGGATTCTTGCAGTGTTATTGGTGCAGGCTGTTGATGAGCATTCTGGTTCGGAAACTGGGCCATTACCCCAGTCATAAACTAACGATTCAGCTCAAACTACTGCATCATTGCAACAATATAGGGTGGAGGTGGAGGATCGTCAGCCATCCTGCTAAAAACATCAGGGAGCGGTTTAACAAGGGGTGGAGCGGGTGTATGGAGTCATTCATGATGTAACTTGAACAATGAGCAAAGGCGCAGTATGTATAAAACAGTAGTCTTTAAAGACATACAGATACATATATAGAGCAAATTACACGTTGTTAGTATGAGTTCGGACAAGCGAATCATCCTAGACATACTAGGCGACACGCATTCTCTCCATGGAGGGATACAACAACGAGACATAGCAAAGGCTACAACAATGTCAGACAAAACCACTAGAGCGAGGAATCTGCACGGGACGACGCAGGGTGCCCTTGATAAAAGGATCATGCGGTCTGTGAACAATATGAAGCAAATCCTGGCTCCCAATTCAAGAAAGACGTAATACAAATCTCCGGATGGATGTGATCACGAGAACCTAGGATAGAGTTAGCAAAACCATTTAACCCCGAATAGAAGAGAGATCAGAGTCCCAAAGTATAGACGAGGAATAAAAGATCCTAATACCACCCAATGGCGATGTGGGCCCGTAAGCCACACAGTCATGTTAGTAAAAGTTTTGCAACGACTAGGCTCAACTTCGGTCAAGGAGTTTGAAAGGGGGTTCCTACAGGCAGTCGGCTCTGATACCAACTTGTGACGCCCCCGATTCGACCGTACACTAATCACACATGCAAACGTGTACGATCAAGATCAGGGACTCACGGGAAAATATCACAACACAACTCTAAACACAAATCAAAATATAAACAAGCTTCATATTACAAGCCAGGGGCCTCGAGGGCTCGAATACATAAGCGAGTCAGCGGAAGCAACAATATCTGAGTACAGACATAAGTTAAACAAGTTTTGCCTTAAGAAGGCTAGCACAAAAGTAGCAACGATCGAAGAGGCAAGGCCTCCTGCCTGGGACCTCCTAACTACTCCTGGTCGTCGGCGGTCTCCATGTAGTAGTAGGCACCCTCTGGGTAGTAGTAGTAGTCGACTGGGGTGGCATCTGGCTCTTGGGATCCACCATCTGGTTGCAATAACCGGAAAGAAGAAAGAAGGGGGAAGGGGGTAGCAAAGCAATCGTGAGTACTCATCCAAAGTACTCGCAAGCATCAGATCTATACTCAGTATGCATTGGTATCAAAGGGAGGTATGTATGTGTGGACTGAACTGCAGAATGCCAAAATAGAGAGGCAGACCTAGCCTATCGAAGACTAGCATCCTCTGTTTTTTAGTCGTCGACTAATCGCCGATTAGTCGCCGACTAATCGCCGATTAGTCGTCGACTAATCGCCTATTAGTCGCCGACTAATCGCCAAGTCGTCGTGGCGTGGCTGGCTCGCGCAGGCGACTTGACTCAGGGAGAAAGTCGCGCGACTCACTAGATGTAGTATATTTTCTCTGATGTATATGTGCTCCGCTGCTGCTGTATATCTATGTGCTCTGCTGCTCTATGTACTATTGTGCCATGGCGATTTGGGGCGACTAATCAAGCCAAGTCGCTGACTCAAGCCAGCAAGCCACTAGCCACAGCCTCGGCGACTTGGCGACTCAAAAACCTTGCTAGCATCTTCAAGAAGCTCCAAGCATCTTGCAGCATTCGGAAGAGTACATATATTATATTAATCAACAAGCATGTTGTAGCATTAACGCCAGAGGTCCTTCCTTGACTCCCTACGAGAAAGAAATCCCGGAGACAACATATCCATCTCATATCTCAAGTATCCATTTCTAGTTGTAATAGATCAGGATACATGTCTGAACATCCATTACCGTGGACACGGTATTTGGCAGCGGGGGTGGGCTGGCCGGCTATGCTGGGCCGGTTGGCCGAGGCCCAGGCGAGCACGGGGTTGTGGCCCCTTTTATTTTATTTCTTTTTCATTTTAATCTTTTGTCATTTGACTTAATTTTGAATTCGAACGTGATTGAATCATCGCGAGGTTAACAACAGTAATCACGGTGACGTGGCATCATTAGCATGGGATTACTGTAGCATAATTATCCGGGCGTTACACATTTTCTCTTCCACAGTGGTGTGGATGCTATCTTCTAGCAGCCCCCTGCTCCTGAACGTCTGCACAAGCCCGGGCGAAAGGTGCTCTTCTCATTCAAGCATCCAGCCTGCATGTCGCCGTTGCGATTGTAGATGTACTTGATTTGTTATCATCTCCGATCCCGGATTAATATGGGACCATACCGATGAGAGGTTTCTCATTCCGTGACGGCTCTCTTATGGATCAACAGGATCCAGGCCTGAACCACAACTATTAGCGATGTTGCCTGAACTAGAAGCTTCGTCCGTTCATCCACAACCTAGGTGACATCCATGATGCGGTCGATGGCGCTATCGACCCTAAACGGTCCTATTGGATGACCTAACACATAACTCCGGAGGGGGAGGGGGTAGCTTACCAGCTTTGAGGTCGGGGGAGACATGGCGGAGACTAGAATGGCTCGACGGAGTCGAAGAAGAAAGGGAGAAGTAGCTGCCGCTGCTGGGGAGTGATGTTGCCGCTGCAGGGGAGTGACAATGCCACCACTTGCCGCTGCAGGGGAGTGTCGCAGCCGCAGATCTTGGGTCGCCGCCGCCGTTGCAGCCACAGATCTGAGTCGTCGGTGCTAATAACAAAGGAGGGCTTGTCCTATAGTTAGGGGTGAGCGAGTAAATGGGGGTGGTGAGGGTATATTTCGCAAAATCCCGCCTCGGCTGATTTTCCCCTCCCGCCATCTCGGCCCGCACCCCCTGTACCGCGCCCTATGTCGCCTCTTCTTTTTCCGCCCAACTCAGCCTGGCTCCGTGGAAACGGTCGATTCGAGCATTCCCAGCGAGTCAGACTCTGGGGTGCTTTAAGTTACTGTCTGCCGATCTTGGTCGAGGCGGCTTGCGTGCAGCCCATTTTCATCATGTTCAGCCTGGTTGTGCTATGTAGCCTACCAAACACATCATAATAGTTCGGTCTTTGAGTTTTTACTGGTTTATTTATCGCTGCCACACGCCACCATATTACGTGCTTGTGGGAGACGCATAGTAAAGCCCCCCGTGCTTGGCTCCATGGCGCCCGGCGGAACTCAGATCGCCGCCGCCGCTCTTCGCCTTCTGCTTTTCCCCTTCGCCGCCGCCATGGGACGCCGCCGTACAAAAGCCAGCGCGTCGTCGGCGCGGGCTTCCCCTCGTGAGGATCTCAGGCGGCGCGGATGGCGGCCCTCGCGCGGCGCTCGGCTCGGCGGCAGTCGGGCGGCGATGGATCTGGCGGGGTTCCCACCAGGCGGCGGCGTGGTTCGGCGGGGTGGCGAAAGCGCTCCTCCTCATCCCGATCTGATGGCGCCCTTGATGGCGCCGCGCCAGCGTCTTGGCGGGCGGGTCGGCGAGGTGGTCGCTGCGTCTTCCTCCCGATCTGATGGCTCCACGGTGGCGCCCGATGCTCGGCGGTTGGCTTCGGCAAGCGGTGGCGGTATTGGGCTCTCGGCGGCGCTCCGGCGTGTCTTGGCGGCGGTCCCTGCGCTGTGATCGGCTCTGTCTCTCGACCCGGATAAGCGCGGGGATGGCGGCGGCAGCGTGGCGGCGATCTGATGCAGCATGGTGCCACCGGCTCATTGATATGCCGATACTCGAAGTGCACTGGTGGTCTTGATGGTGACGGCGGCCGCACGAGTTGGATCCTTCGAATCGATGCAGGTGAAAACTTGCCTTCGGCTACTGCTAAGGCCGGCAGTGGCGGCGCTATCTGCGTCGTTCTCTTCTTGAAGCCATCGCCATGAAGAAGTTCAAGGCCACTCTCTGCTACCTCCGAGGAAAACTCCAGATCGGATGATCGGATGACGGCGGCGCTCTGGTGTCGTTCCTTCCTTGGGGACGTCATTCTTGGAGGTACACACGTGATCGAGGGACCAGATGACGGATTCTTTGGTGGAGCGGTGCTTCATCCTACATTAATCGATGGCGACGGATCTTGACGGCGTGATGCGATCTGCAGATTCGGAGTTCGTGGGAGGATGGACTCATGGCAGAGGACGACGTATTGTCGGGCGCCGTGGTGGCTTCGATGGCGAGAGACCGACACGGTACATGCAACAAGATACGAAGATGGATTGGTCGCAGTAGTCGCGGCGCCACATACCCGGCGGCGTCTTGGTTGAGGAGTCGCCGGGATGGTAGGTGCCCCATACCGCAAAAGGCCTGGTTGGGACCTCGTGTCTTAGACGCGTTTAGGTTTGGTTGTGATGTTTGTTTGGTATTAGGCCCACTATCTGCGCGCCTTCATCAATTGGGTAGGTGTAGCGACAGTTGTTGCTTAGACGGTGGCTTTAGTCTTGCTGTTGTATGGCTTTGTAAGGTTTTGTGAGAATAATGAATAAAGTGGCCGTATGTATCGTCCTGGAAACGGCTGATTCGAGCATTCCCAGCGAGTTAGACCCTAGGTGCTTTAAGTTCCGTACCGATGCGAGTCAGGCCGGCTTGCAGGCAGCCCATTTTCATCATGTTCAGGCCTGGTTGTGCTATATGTAGCCTACCAAACACATCATAATAGTTCGGTGCTGAGAGTTTTTTACCTGGTTTATTTACTGCTGCCACACGCCACCATATTACGTGCGCGCGGGTGGATGGATGGCCGGTGGATCATGGTCTGCCTGCTGCTGCGACACCGATCCAAAGGCCATAACTACGCGGCGTTGTCGTCCTTAGTTAGGTAGCAGTAAATTAAATGTAACTTCACTCGTACACCCTCCCAACCTCGTACTACCAAGATGTGCCAGCGGCAGCGTAGTCGGCACCAAGTATACTACGTACTATACGTACTGCTAACGAGAGATATAAAAACGGCGATGGTGACAAATTAGTTAGCTCGTGATCCCACACCGCAGAAAAAGAAACGATCAAGTTGGTACGACTACTGCTCGCTGCCGGTCGTTTTCACTTCGGTCATGGATCGGGTCGCTCTTGCGCAATCTTGCCACGGCTACGTGCTGTCACCGTGGGTGTCTTCTAGGAATACTACCATATTTGGGCTTTTTTAGCGTTGATTTCCACCCATTTTCTTAGTGTGCCGTGAAAGGGTGCTACCAACTAGTGAATCTCATCTTAATAAGTTTGGATAACTGTTTTTCCATAAACAAAAAAGAAAACAAAAATGGGAAACTTTGTATGTTTTGTTGAAGGCAATGCAACTCTCGATGTATTCTTTCGGGTGTGCAGTGCGGCGTATATATGTAAGAGAAGCAAGAACCTCACCTCATCTATACAAGGAAACTAGAGGCGGAGCCGGTAAGAAATTATCTTAACAGATACATGCACAAATATGTTCAACATGCCTCACACGAGGAAAACAAAACAATAAAAAATCAAGAAAACCCAGGAAAAACAAATCAAAATTCAAAATCCCGGGAAAAAAAAGGGAAACATGATAGAGAAAAAACATGTTTCTGCTGGTGCGCTTGTGCATGTGTGGAGGCCCATCCACCTGGTGCCCCTCGATTAGTTGGTCCCTTGTATGTTGCCCTTGTGTGATGTAGGCTTTCTAGGTCGCGGCTTGGTGAGAGATAATAAGCCGATGACTGATCAATACGCCATACTCCACAAACGCACACACCCTGCGGATATGTGTATTATGCATGGACAAAATGCAAATTTCAACCACTATTAAAACATACTTTGTTGAAAAACTAATGGTCCAAAAATAAAGCGCATTCACGCCATGGAGCATTTCAACCACGGTAACAGAAGCATATTACCCTATCCACAAAACGCAAAGTTTGGCGAATAGGCGTTACAAATTCAAATAGTTATCCTCTTCACGGGTTCCCTTGTTGCGAAGAGGAAAACATTGAAGTGGAGGTACAAATGGCACTTTGAAGGTGGATCACACGTGCACTTGCTTCAAGAAAGTAGTTTCAGTTAGAGGAGACCCATGAATGCAAACTTACTATCCCATGCCCACAATATTGTTTCCTTCAAAAAAACCAGGATTTATATTAAAAGGACTTCACTCAATACAAGACATCTTGAAAAACAAGAAAATACAACCAAAGTTCTTAGAGAGCCAAACATATTCAATATCCAGTGTGAGCAGAAGACACGTCGCCGACGCCGCAGTTCCATCACCGTTGACCACTAGACATTGTACCCACGAATGGGAAGTTGTCGTGCTAAGGTCAACTTGGACCAACAATTCGAAAAAGAAGTTGTCATCGTCAAAGCCCAACATATATCAGAAAAGCGCGAGTCAAGAACCTCCTTAATAAAAACATCTGACGGACGCAGAAAACGCTAATGCGATGAAGAGGGCGCATGAACTACCATAGAGCGAACTTCCTCATCAGGAATACACCCAAGGGTGGTAAAAGTGGCAACAACCTCACCTTTGATGCAAAAATGTTTAGGGCAACATCACCATGATCCCCAAGGGTTGACCTTCCATCGATGTTGTTGGATATCCATAACACCACCACCACAAAAAAAGCATGAAGAAGAGGTTCATTATATCCACACAGAACACAAAAGCGCCCACCCAATATTTGAAGGACCCAAGACGACGCAAACACTCCCTCCCAAATCCAACATCAAATTAAAAGCCCAAAGAACCACCTCTCTAGTTGAAGATCTAGAGAAAACTAATTTGCCGGTCTTCTTAAATGGGACTTGGTTTGCAGCCCCAAGGTCAAGGGAGGCCTCGGGCTCACACGTCTCTTGAGGCCATGAGCTCGGCCATGAAGAAACGGAGAGCATGGATCGCTCGCACCACCCCGGACGTCCCTTGTCGCCACCTTGACGTTTTGCTAAACACCTATGATACGATCAAATTCAATTCAACTACTAAGGTTGCTATCGACAACGGTGACAACACAATCTTTTTTGGTAAGATGGTTGGATTGAGAAAACCTTATCGTTTCAATTAATCAATTAAAAATAGAAACTACTCCTTCTGTCCCATAATGTAAGACTTTTTTTTTGACATTTTCAGTACACACCTGAAACTTTTGTAAATAAAAGTATATACCTGAAACTGAAGCTGACCTCATATTTAGATCCATTTTTCAGTTGTTGGGTTATTCACATAATCACATTCAGAAGTAGTACCAAGTTGCCAAAAAAATCGATTCCTCCACTCCACAGCGCAGCAGCGGCAGCAACTCCTCCTCCACCTTTCCTCTTCCTCTCGCCACCACTTCCCCTACCCGAGCCCAATCCCTCCCCCTCCGCCGCGCCGTGGCGTAGCCCAGCCCAGCCCCGCGGCCGCCGCCGCCGCCGCCCCGCCTCAAGCATTGGGTTTTTGACGGGTAAAGGCGCGAGCTTTTAGCGCTCCGGCGCCGTCCAGTCCAGATCCGCCGCGCCATGGCGGAGCCGGAGGCGGCGGACGGCGGCAGCTGGCAGGAGATGATGCGGCGGATCCTGCCCCCCGGCGCCCCCGTCCCGGAGGAGGCGCCCAACCTCGACTACTCCATCGCGCTCGTGTACGACGGCCCGCCGGTGCCCTACGACCTCCCCCGGGTGGACCCGGTGGAGATCCCCGCCGAGATCCCCACGGCGGAGCCGGCGTCGGGGCCCCAGGCCCTCGGGAGCGGGGGACGAGGGGTTCCCGTGGCGCCGGTGGTCGAGCCGATCCGCCTCCCGGTGTCCCGGATCGCCCGGTGCGCGGAGCCTGCGGCGGCCGCCAGGCAGGGCGGCGACGGCGGGGGCGGGGGCGGCAGCTCGGAGTCGGTCAACTCTGTGCTGCAGAACGGGGAGTTCGACGACGAGGACGATGACTCCCGGTCGCGGTCTCACGCCTCGGCGCAGAGCTCGCCGGGGCCGGGGAGCCGGGACGGGAGGAGGGCGCCCGTGGTGACCTTCGGGTTCACGCCGGACAGCAAGTACGGCGAGAGCGGCGACGACATGTCGGAGCAGTACGTGGCGGTGACCAAGCAGGAGAAGAGGCGGCGCCGGAGGAGGATGGCGTGCAACCGGTGTGGGAAGAGGAAATGGGAGAGCAAGGAGGCCTGCATCGTCTGCGGCGAGGTACTGCGGCTACTGCGTGCTGAGGATGATGGGGTCAATGCCGAAGGGCGCAAGTCGTCAGCTGCATTGGGGGCCAATCGACGAAGTCGAAGAGGTCAAGCTCGGGAAGAGCTCGAGGACACTGGCACGCTTGCTCAGCCCGTTGGAAGTGAGGCAGATTTTGAAAGCCGAGAAGGAGTGCCAAGCGAATCAGCTTCGGCCAGAGCAGCTTATCGTGAACGGCTGCCCGTTGAGGCCGGAGGAGCTGACCGACTTGCTTAGTTGCTCGCGGCCACCTCAGAAGCTCAAACCTGGAAGATATTGGTACGACAAGGAGTCGGGCTTATGGGGAAAGGTAAATTCAGTAACCATCAGGAGCACAGCTTATGTATATATCGGGCTTATGTATTTTGTGCTGATAATTTGCCTCCTTTTCCATATCATAGGATGGACAAAAGCCAGACAGGATTGTTAGCTCTAACCTCAATTTCAGCGGGAAGCTTCATGCAAAAGCTAGCAACGGAAACACCCAGGTTTACATAAATGGAAGGGAAATAACAAAGAGTGAGCTGAAAGTTCTCAAGGTGAAAATAATTCCATTTCTAAAAATTACCCCAGCTAGCATCTTCTCTCACCATTCGGCAAGTCTTTATTTATTCGTCTAGGTTGCTTATAGATATAGTAGTGCTTTTTTGGGAAATCACGATCGAGGACTCACTGCTCTAAGAAGGGATAGTTTAATGTCTGAACTCTTATCTATGCTTTGAATAGCATTTATTTTCCGTTACAGCTGCGTTTACTTGAGCATCCTTTTTCTTCAAGGCTAATAATGAGATCCACGCAATCGTTACGAATATATCAGATTCCGACAAGAAAAAGGAACGACTAGTTTGTTCGTTAAATTTTCAATTTGTCATGTGACACGATAAATGCCATATCCATTTTAAGACTTCCCAGTTCACGACAAATTAGGATTTCCCCATTGATGTAACGGTTTTGTCGTTCTGTATAGCGCTCTATTAAATATTTATTTATGAATGGAAGTTCCCTGCTGTAGCTAGGACTAGTAACCGGCACTAGCACCTTCTGCTCTGTTTTAGTTCAGCGCCCTTGGATACGTGACCATGATTTGAAGAGTCCCTGCACCTGCAGAGGCAAGCAATGTGCCTTCGAAGGGCTCTTTCCTCACATCATTTGGATCTAAGAACCCACTGCATTCAGAAGGGATAAATTAGTGTCTGAACTCTTATCTATGCTTTGCAATAGCATTTATTTTCCATTACAGCCGTGTTTACTTAAACATCCTTTTCTTCAAGTCTAATAATGAGATCTATGCGATCATTACTAAGTAGAATATATCAAATTCCGACAAGGAAAAGGATCAACCAGTTTGTTTTGTTAAATCTAATAATGAGATCCATGTGACAGGACAACTGCCATATCCCTTTTTACGACTTCCTAGTTCACGACAAATTAGGGTTTCCCCATGAATGCAATGGTTTTGTCGTTCTGTAGAGCACTCTGTTAAATATTAATTCATGAATGGAAGTTCCCTGCTGTAGCTAGAACCAGTAAACGGTACTAGCACTATATGCTCTGTTTTAGCTCAGCACCCTTTTGCCCTAGCTATAATTAGTCTTTGGACTCAATCTATGCTTTACAATAGCATTCATTTTCCGTTATAGCTGCGTTTACTTAAGCATCCTTTTTTCATCAAGCTAATAATGAGGCATTAACGTAGACAACTAAGGAAGTCACAAGATCAGTCAATGAAGCAAGTGACAACAGATAGTAAATTGTTTTGTATGCACCAGTGTGATTTGATACCCTGCGATATGAGCTTATTTTTCATGTAAAGTGCAACCGATTTGATACCCTGAGACGTGAGCACATTAGTTTGAATCTCTTTATATTATATTGGTCGGCTTGAAATATCATATATTTTTGCCATTTGTTTCCAGAAATTGAAATTATAAACTCTATTATTTTAACGGCAACCACCCCCAAACTCAAAGACCAGGCAATCATTACTAGGATATAAGTACCAAATTTCGACAAGAAAATGGAACAACCAATTTGTTTCATTAAATTGTCATGTGACATGTTGACTGCCATATCCGTTTTAAGACTTCCCAGTTCACGACAAATTAGGACTTTTTTCTCTCATAGATGCGATGGTTTTGTCATTCTGTAGAGCGGTCTATTAAATATTAATTGATGAATGGAAGTTCCCTGCTGTAGCTAGGACCAGTAATCGGCACTACCACCTTGTGCTCTGTTTTAGCTCAGCAATCTTGGATACACATCCATGATTTAAAGAATCCCTGTACCTGCGGAGGCAAGCGACGTGCCTTAGAAGAGCTCTTTTCTCACATCATTCGCTTCATGCTTGCAGGTTGCACATGTTCAGTGTCCACGTGATACACATTTCTGGGTTTATGACGATGGTCGTTATGAGGAAGAAGGACAGAACAACATCAAAGGAAAAATATGGGAGTCAGTAAGTATCTTAGTTATAAAAGGAATTCCAGCCTGTTGTTATTTCCTTGAACGCTTAAGCTAGGTGTGATTATTTCTAACAATCTTTTCCTTTTCATTTTATGACCAGGCCTTGACACGTTTTGCATGTGCGTTGTTCTCACTTCCGGTGCCTCCTGGGGACTCTAATGGAACCAAGGACGAAATTCCCTTTGTACCAAGAACTGTCCCTGATTATTTGGATCAGAAAAGAATCCAAAAACTGTTGCTTCTTGGACCACCTAGTGCTGGTACAAGCACTATATTTAAGCAGGTCTGATCTGATTTCACACTACTTATACCTAGAATTACTCCCAGCCTGGCACTGTAATTATGTGATGTAGCAGCCCTTCGAAAGCCAGTAGTGATTATCTGATCCCTTGCACAAACCTGAAGAGATGGGCTATGATGTTCGTATAGCACAATAACAAGGATTATGTTTTGTTTTACTGAGTTTTCATGAGTCATGGTTCATTTGGTGGAGTTTTGTTGTCTCTACCATGCAGTTGTGTAAAGACTTACAAGTTATAAATTATAACCTGTGCTAGTTCTTGCATGTTTCATGCTGATATGTGTTCTCCTTCTGTTTATCAGGCTAAGTACCTCTATGGATCAAGGTTCACCCAAGATGAACTTGATGCTATCAAATTAATGATCCAAAGCAATATGTTCAAGTATCTTGGAATTTTGCTAGAAGGCCGTGAGCGTTTTGAGGAAGAGGCTTTGTCTAGATTGGATCAAACAAATTCGGAGTATGAAGCAGCACAAAAAGGTAACCTTGTCAAGCCATTTTACTCATGTTTGTTTCTTCAGGCACATATGCTCTATACTTAACTGTTCTTTTATGCAGATGAAAATAAAGCTAATGGTCCAGATTCGTGTATATACTCGATAAATGCAAGGCTGAAAAAATTCTCCGATTGGCTTTTGGATATCATAGCAATGGGCGATCTAGATGCATTCTTCCCTGCCGCAACGCGTGAATATGCTCCATTTGTCGAGGAGATGTGGAAGGATCCTGCCATACAAGCAACATATAAAAGAAAGGATGAGTTACATTTTCTCCCTGATGTTGCTGAGTACTTCTTGAGCAGGGTATGAATTCAGAGCTTTGAAATTAACTTATTTTCGCCTTATATAATAAGATGAACTTGCAGCATTTAACTGAATTTCACTAGATTATCGTTTTTCGGTTACAGTAATTTACGACTTCCAGAACATATGCTGATCTTGTATATTCAGTGTTACCGATTTGAAATATTCAGCACAATGTGTCTATTCTTGGGCTGAATCCATCTTCTAAGGATTTTGTATTTATATTGGACTGTGACATATAAGATTTCCATTCTTTTTATGTTCTAGTTCACAGAAAAACTGTAGTCGGAAGTTTTTCTGTTTGTTATACGAAAATCTTATCATGTACATTTTTTTCTGTTTTCAAGTTATTCAACTTATTTGTTCATACATGGCATATTCTTGCAGGCTATTGAGGTATCAAGCAATGAGTATGAACCTTCAGAGAAAGATGTAGTCTTTGCTGAAGGAGTAACACAGGGGAATGGGTTGTCTTTCATCGAGTTCACCCTTGATGACCGCAGCCCCATGTCCGAACCTTACATCGACAACCCAGAGGCGCATTCCCAGCCTCTCACCAAGTAATTAATCTCTTACCCTCCTTCATGCATTGTGCAAGAAGCATGCGTACAGCATACTCAAATCTTATATATTTTGCTCCTCAGGTTTCAGCTGATCAGAGTCAGCGCGAAGGGCATGAATGATGGCTGCAAGTGGGTTGAAATGTTTGAGGATGTCCGCATGGTGATATTCTGCGTAGCGCTCAGTGACTATGACCTAGTGGGAACCCCTGTGAATGGCAATCTTCAGAACAAGATGATGCAGAGCAAAGAGTTATTCGAGGCTACTATCAGGTATGCGAAACTTTTTCCATGACCCGTGGTGCTGGTATGTCTTCAACATGGAAATTTCAAAAATGCGAGTCGTCATTTGTCACTTGTGTTGTGCTGTTCCAGGCAACCATGCTTCTGCGACACCCCGTTCGTGCTGGTGCTCAACAAGTACGACCTGTTCGAGGAGAAGATCAGCCGCGCCCCGCTGACGGCGTGCGAGTGGTTCGGCGACTTCTCCCCGGTGCGGACGCAGAGCAACAACCAGACTCTCGCCCAGCAGGCCTACTACTACGTGGCGATGAAGTTCAAGGAGGCGTACAACGAGCACACGGGGCGGAAGCTGTTCGTGTGGCAGGCGCGGGGGCGCGACCGGCAGACGGTGGGCCGAGGCCTTCAAGTACATCCGGAGGTGCTCAAGTGGGAGGAGGAGAAGGACGAGAACTACTACCAGGAGGAGTCCTTCTACAGCACCACCGAGATGAGCTCCTCCCCCTTCATCCGAGCCGAATGAGGCCGCCGCCCCGTCGACGGCTGCCGAAGGCCGGCTCCCACCAATGATGCGCCATTTTCGCCTCTAGTCGGTTCCGTTTCGTGCCGTACAAAAAATCATTCATTGATTGTTGGTCTGTAAAAAGTTAATCTGCAGGTTTTTTGTTTTTCTGATGGATGGGATGTTTTTCATGTTTGTGTCTTGGTCCTCTTCTTGAGATAGAGATGAAGCATGATTGATCTGTTGGTGTGTATTTAGTGAGTGCACAGATTGACCTGTTGGCACCAAAATTGATTAATTTCGTTCTGCTGAGACTGCTGCTATTGGAGTATGCATGTATTCCTTTTTGGGAAGCAGAGAAAACAAACAAAGACTTTGCTCTGATGATGATGATGATAATAAACAATAAAAAGAAAGACTTTGCTCTGCAGCAGTATGTACATCATTTGTTTTCTTATTGTTCAGGTCAGGAAAGCATTTGTCATCACACTTTTTTTTGTTGGCTTGGTTTTTGCCCTTGAATTGTTCGCTAATTTTTCTTCCCTCGCGTCATCTAATTCGGAACGTAGGGAGTAATATCTCCATGTGATTTCTATATCCACTTATAGTATTTATGACGAACTCGCAAAGCGGCCCGTGCATTGCAACGGGAGATTTTTTTTTCATAATCTCCGACAGCCCGAGATATAGTATCACTCTCATTTCAAGAAATTCTGAACAATATTTGGAAGTCATGAACATTTTTTAAACTTGTGAACATATCTAAAATCATGAACATTTTTCAAATTCGTAAACATTTTTAGAGATGTTTCAACATTTTCTAAAATCATGCACATTTTTTTGAATTCATTAACATTTTATACTATTTGCAAACATTTAAAAAAAACTGTGAACATTTTTAAAACTTTTTTCTTCTATAGGTGAACATTTCTAGAATCGACGAACATTTTGTTGGAAATTGGTGGAACACTTTCTGAAATTCATGAACATTTTTTTTTTGATTTAACGAACATTTTGTGAAATGCATGATAATTTTTTCAATCAGCGAACATTTTATGAATCAATAAACTATTTTTGTAAGTAACAAACAGTTTTTGAATTTTTAAGATATTTTCCAATTCATAAACATTTTTTGAATTGGCAAAATTTTGTTCAATTTCATTCACATATTTTAATACATGAACTTTATCTAAAAATAATAAACATTTTTTGATTTCTCGAATATTTGTTTCAAAAATTGTGAACATTTTTTGAATATGAGAACGTTTTTTAAAATCGTGAATATATTTTGAATCTAGAAACATTTATGAATTGTTAAACATTTTATTTAAAAATTCTCACTTTTTAATTTTTCAGAACATTTTTGAAGTTCCAAAATTTTTGTTATGCGGTTTGACCGATAAAGATCTTCGTATAATATGTAGGAACCAATATGGGCATCCAGGTTCCGCTATTGGTTATTGACCAAGAATAGTTCTCGGTCATGTCTACATAGTTCTCGAACCCGTAGGGTCCGCACGCTAAGGTTTCGATGATGCTTATATTATGAGTTTACATGTTTTGATGTACCGAAGGAGTTGAGTCCCGGATGAGATCGGGGACATGACGAGGAGTCTCGAAATGGTCGAGGACGTAAAGATTCATATATTGAATGATATGTTTAGGCCAAGGGTCAAGCCCATGAGGCTTTAGGTCGGTGCAAAAGGAGTTTCTGGAGGCCGAGAGGGCCAAACGCCGGAGACCTGGCGTTCGCCTGGGCCGACGCCGAGGCCCATGGCGTTCGGGCCGACGCCAAGGATTATGGCGTTTGGTCACGGAGTCCGAGTGGGACTCTTGCCTTTCGGCAAAACCGACTTTGAGGAGGCTTTTGCTCCAAGTTTCGACCGGCTCAACATATAAATAGAGGCGGGGCTAGCACCAAAGAGACAACAATTGATCCCTTGGATCTCTTAGCCGTGTCGGTGCCCCCTCCACCATATTCCACCTCGGTCATATCGTCAGCGAGTTTAGGCGAAGCCTGCTACGATGAGCATCATCATCGTCACCACGCCGTCGTCTTGTGGAACTCATCCCCGACACTTTCTTTGGATCGGAGTCCCGGATCGTCATCGAGCTGAACGTGTCTTTGAACTTCGGAGGTGCCGCGACGTTCGGTACTTGGATCGGTCGGATCGTGAAGGCGTGCGACTACATCAACCGCGTTGTCATAACGCTTCGCTTACGGTCTCACGAGGGTGCGTGGACAATACTCTCCTCTCGTTGCTATGCCATCACCATGATCTTGCGTGTGCGTAGGAATTTTTGAAATTACTACGTTCCCCAACATGATGGTATCGAGCCAGGTTTTATGCGTTGATGTTATATGCACGAGTAGAACACAAGTGAGTTGTGGGCGATACAAGTCATACTTCTTACCAAAGATGTCATACTTTGGTTGGCGGTATTGTGAGATGAAGCGGCCGGACCGACATTACATGGCGTCGCTTACGCGAGAGACTGGTTTCACCGCTGCGAGCACTCGGTGCTTAAAGGTGTTGGCGGGTGTCTGTCTCTCTCACTTTAGTTGAACCGAGTGTGGCTACGCCGGTCCTTGCGAAAGGTTAAAACAACACCAACTTGACAAACTATCGTTGTGGTTTTGATGCGTAGGTAAGAACGGTTCTTGCTCAGCCCGTAGCAGCCACGTAAAACTTGCAACAACAAAGTAGAGGACGTCTAACTTGTTTTTGCGGGGCATGTTGTGATGTGATATGGTCAAGGCGTGATGATATATTTTATTGTATGAGATGATCATGTTTTGTAACGAGTTATCGGCAATCGGCGAGGAGCCATATGGTTGTCGCTTTATTGTATGAAATGCAAAAGCCATGTAGTTGCTTTACTTTATCACTAAGCGGTAGCGGTAGTCGTAGAAGCAATAGTTGGCGAGACGACAACGATGCTACGATGGAGATCAAGGTGTCGCTACCGGTGGCGATGGTGATCACGACGGTGCTTCGGAGATGGAGATCACAAGCACAAGATGATGATGGCCATATCATATCACTTATATTAATTGCATGTGATGTTTATTCTTTATGCATCTTATCTTGCTTTGATTGACGGTAGCATTTTAAGATGATCTCTCACTACAAATTATCAAGACGTGTTCTCCACAGTATGCACCGTTGCCAAAGTTCGTCGTGCCCAGACACCGCGTGATGATCGGGTGTGATAAGCTCTCGTCCATCTACAACGGGTGCAAGCCAGTTTTGCACACGCGGAATACTCGAGTTAAACTTGACGAGCCTAGCATATGCAGATATGGCCTCGGAACACGGAGACCGAAGGTCGGCGTGAATCATATAGTAGATATGATCAACATAGTGATGTTCACCATTGAAAACTACGCATCTCACATGATGATCGGTTATGGTTTAGTTGATTTGGATCACGTGATCACTTAGATGACTAGAGAGATGTCTACTAAGTGGGAGTTCTTAAGTAATATGATTAATTGAACTTAAATTTATCATGAACTTAGTCCTGGTAGTATTTTTGCAAATTATGTTGTAGATCAATAGCTCGCGTTGTTGCTTTCAAATGTTTATTTTGATATGTTCCTAGAGAAAATTGTGTTGAAAGATGTTAGTAGCAATGATGCGGATTGGATCCGTGATCTGAGGTTTATCCTCATTGTTGCACAGAAGAATTATGTCCTTAATGCACCGCTAGGTGACAGACCTATTGCAGGAGCGGATCACGGGCGTTATGAACGTTTGGCTAGCTCAATATGATGACTACTTGATAGTTTAGTGCACCATGCTTAACGGCTTAGAATCGGGACTTCAAAGATGTTTTGAACGTCATGGACCATATAAGATGTTCCAGGAATTGAAGTTAATATTTCAAGCAAATACCCGAGTTGAGAGATATGAAGTCTCCAACAAGTTCTATAGCTAAAAGATGAAGGAGAATCGCTCAACTAGTGAGCATGTGCTCAGATTGTCTGAGTACTTCAATCGCTTGAATCAAGTGGGAGTTAATCTTCCGGATAAGATAGTGATTGACAGAATTCTCTAGTCACCATCACTAAGTTAGTAGAACTTCGTGATGAACTATAGTATGCAAGGGATGACCAAAAAGATTCTCGAGCTCTCCGCGATGCTAAAATCGTGAAGGTAGAAATCAAGAAAAACATCAAGTGTTGATGGTTGACAAGACCACTAGTCTCAAGGAAAAGGGCAAAGGAAAGAAGGGGAACTTCAAAAGGAGCGGCAAGCAAGTTGCTTTGCTCGAGTGAAGAAGCCCAAGTCTGGACCTAAGCACGAGACTAAGTACTTTTGCTGCAATGGAACTGGTCACTTTGGAAGCGGAACTACCCTGAATATTTGGTGGATAAGAAGGATGGCAAAGTGAACAAGGTTATATTTGATATACAGGTTATTGATGTGTGCCTTACTAGTGTTTATAGTAGCCCTGAGTATTTGATACTTGTTCCGTTGCTAAGATTAGTAACTTCGACAGGAGTTACTGAATAAACAGAGACTAGTTGAAGGGGAAGTGACGACGAGTGTTGGAAGTAGTTCCAAGATTGATATGATCATCATCGCATTACTCCCCTATACTTTCGGGATTAGTGTTAAACCTAAATAAATGTTATTTGGTGTTTGCGTTGAGCATGAATATGATTTGATCATGTTTATTGCAAAATGGTTATTCATTTAAAGTCAAAGAATAATTGTTGTTACTGTTTACATGAATAAAACCTTCAATGGTCATACACCCAATGAAAATAGTTTTCAAAAGCGGTTATTCATTTAAAATCGGAGAATAATTGTTGTTACTGTTTAAATGAATAAAACCTTCAATGGTCATACACCCAATGAAAATAGTTTGTTGGATCTCGATAGTAGTGATACACATATTCATAATATTGATGCCAAAAGATGCAAAGTTAATAATGATAGTGCAACTTATTTGTGGCACCGCCGTTTGGGTCATATCGATTGTAAAGCGCATGAAGAAACTCCATGCTGATGGGTTTTTGGAATCACTTGATTATGAATCATTTGATGCTTGCGTAACCGTGCCTTTTGGGCAAGATGATGAAACTCCGTTGTTGAACAATGGAACGAGATCTTGACTTATTGGAAATAATACATACCGATGTATGCGATCCAATGAGTGTTGATGCTTTCATGACAAGTATCGTTATTTTCGACCTTCACAAGATGATTTGAGCAGATATGGGTATATCTTCTTGATGAAACATAAGTCTGAAATAGTTGAAAAGTTCAAAGAATTTCAGAGTGAAGTAGAAAATCATCGTAACAAGAAAATAAAGTTTCTGCGATCTGATCGTGGAGATGAATATTTGAGTTACGAGTTTGGTCTTCAATTAAAACAAAGTGGAATAGTTTCACAGCTCACGCCACAGAACACCACAACGTTATGGTGTGTCCGAACGTCGTAACCGTACTTTATTTTGATATGGTGCGATCAATGATGTCTCTTACCGATTTACCAATATCGTTTTGGGGTTATGCATTAGAGACAGCTGCATTCACGTTTAATAGGGTACCATCTAAATCCGTTGAGACGACACCATATGAACTATGGTTTAACGGTAACCCTAAGGTGTCGTTTCTTAAAAGTTTGGAGTTGTGATGCTTATGTGAAAAAGTTTTCACCGATAAGCTCGAACCCAAATCGGAGAAGTGCGTCTTCATAGAATACCCAAAGGTAACTATTGGGTACACCTTCTATCACAGATCCGAAGGCAAGTTTTTCGTTGCTAAGATGGATCCTTTCTAGAGAAGAAGTTTCTCTCGAAAGAAGTGAGTGGGAGGAAAGTAGAACTTGATGAGGTAATTGTACCTTCTCCCTTATTGGAAAGTAGTTCATCACAGAAATCAGTTCCCGTGATTCCTACACCAATTAGTGAGGAAGTTAATGATGATGATCATGAAACTTCAGATCAAGTTGCTACCAAACCTCGTAGGTCTTCCAGAGTAAAATCCGCACGAGAGTGGTACGGTAATTGTGTTCTGGAAGTCATGTTACTAGACCATGATGAACATACGGACTATGAGGAAGCGATGATGAGCCCAGATTCCGTGAAATGGCTTGAGGCCATGAAATTTGAGATAGGATCCATGTATGAGAACAAAGTATGGACTTTGATTGACTTGCTCGATGATCAGCAAGCCATGTTAAATAAATGGATCTTCAAGACGAAGACGGACAATCGATAGTAGTGTTACTATCTACAAAGCATGACTTGTCACAAAAGGTTTTCGACAAGTTCAAGGTGTTGACTACAATGAGATTTTCTCAATCAGAAGCGATTCTTAAGTCTGTCCGAATCATGTTAGCAATTGCCACATTTTATGAAATCTGGCAAATGGATGTCAAAACTACATTCTTTAATGGATTTATTAAAGAAGAGTTGTATATGATGCAACCGGAAGGTTTTGTCAATCCTAAAGGAGCTAACAAAATGTGCAAGCTCCAGCGATCCATCAATGGACTGGTGCAAGCATCTCGGAGTTGGAATATACGCTTTGATGAGTTGATCAAAGCATATGGTTTTATATAGACTTTTGGAGAAGCCTGTATTTATAAGAAAGTGAGTGGGAGCACTACAAGATTTCGATAAGTATATGTGAATGACATATTGTTGATCGGAAATAATGTAGAATTATTCGCAAAGCATAAAGGAGTATTTGAAAGGAGTTTTTCAAAGAAGGACCTCGGTGAAGCTGCTTACATATTGAGCATCAAGATCTATTGAGATAGATCAAGACGCTTGATAAGTTTTTCAATAAGTACATACCTTGTCAAGATTTTGAAAAGGTTCAAAATGGAACAGTCAAAGAAAGAGTTCTTGCCTGTGTTACAAGGTGTGAAATTGAGTAAGACTCAAAGCCCGACCACGGCAGAAGATAGAAAGAGAATGAAAGTCATTCCCTATGCCTCAGCCATAGGTTCTATAAAGTATGCTATGCTATGTACCAGACCTATTGTATACCTTGCTATGAATTTGGCAAGGGGTACAATAGTGATCTAGGAGTAGATCACTGGACATTGGTCAAGAACATCCTTAGTGAGGACTAAGGAAATATTTCTCGATTATGGAGGTGATAAAAGAGCCCATCGTAAAGAGTTACATCGATGCAAGCTTTTTACACTAATCCAGATGACTCTAAATCTCTATCTGGATACATATTGAAAGTGGGAGCAATTAGCTAGAGTAGCTCAAATGCGAGCATTGTAGACATAGAATATTTGCAAAATACATACGGCTCTGAATGTGACCAGATTCGTTGACTAAGCTTCTCTCACGAGCAAAACATGATCATACCTTAGTACTCTTTGGGTGTTAATCACATAGCGATGTGAACTAGATTATTGACTCTAGTAAACCCTTTGGGTGTTGGTCACATGACGATGTGAACTATGGGTGTTAATCACATACAGATGTGAATATTAGTGTTGAATCACATGATGATGTGAACTAGATTATTGACTCTAGTGCAAGTGGGAGACTGAAGGAAATATGCTCTAGAGGCAATAATAAAGTTATTATTTATTTCCTTATATCATGATAAATGTTTATTATTCATGCTAGAATTGTATTAACCGGAAACATGATACATGTGTGAATACATAGACAAACATATAGTCACTAGTATGCCTCTACTTGACTAGCTCATTAATCAAAGATGGTTATGTTTCCTAACCATAGACATGTGTTGTTATTTGATTAATGGGATCACATCATTAGAAGAATGATGTGATTGACATGACCCATTCCTTTAGCCTAGCACTTGATCGCTTAGTATATTGCTATTGCTTTCTTCATGACTTATACATGTTCCGGTAACTATGAGATTATGCAACCCCGTTTACCGAAGGAACACTTTGGGTACTACCAAGCGTCCACAACGTAATCGGGTGATTATAAAGGAGTACTACAGGTGTCTCCAAAGGTACATGTTGGGTTGGCGATTTCGAGATTAGGTTTTGTCACTCCGATTGTCGGAGAGGTATCTCTGGGCCTTCTCGGTAATACACATCATATAAGCCTTGCAAGCATTGCAACTAATAAGTTAGTTGCGAGATGATGTATTACGGAACGAGTAAAGAGACTTGCCGGTAACGAGATTGAACTAGGTATTGGATACCGACGATCGAATCTCGGGCAAGTAACATACCGATGACAAAGGGAACAACGTATGTTGTTATGCGGTTTGACCGATAAAGATCTTCAGAGAATATGTAGGAACCAATATGGGCATCCAGGTTCCGCTATTGGTTATTGACCAAGAATAGTTCTCGGTCATGTCTACATAGTTCTCGAACCCGTAGGGTCCGCACGCTTAAGGTTTCGGGCGATGCTTATATTATGAGTTTACATGTTTTGATGTACCGAAGGAGTTTGGAGTCCCGGATGAGATCGGGGACATGACGAGGAGTCTCGAAATGGTCGAGACGTAAAGATTCATATATTGGATGATATGTTTAGGCCAAGGGGTCAAGCCCATGAGGCTTTAGGTCGGTGCAAAAGGAGTTTTATGGAGGCTTGGGGCCAAACGCCGGAGACCTCGGGCGTTCGCCCCGGGCCGACGCCGAGGCCCATGGCGTCTGGGCCAGACGCCAAGGATTATGGCGTTTGGTCCTGGAGTCCGAGTGGGACTCTTGCCTTTCGGGCAAAACCGACTTTGAGGAGGCTTTTGCTCCAAGTTTCACCCTGGGCTCAACATATAAATAGAGGCAGGGCTAGCACCAAAGAGACAACAATTGATCCCTTGGATCTCTTAGCCGTGTCAGCGGTGCCCCCTCCACCATATTCCACCTCGGTCATATCGTCGGAGTTTAAGGTGAAGCCGATGCGCGATAGAACATCATCATCGTCACCACGCCGTCTTTGACGAACTCATCCCCGACACTTTGCTTTGGATCGGAGTCCGGGATCGCCATCGAGCTGAACGTGTGCTGAACTTCGGAGGTGCCGTGACGTTCGGTACTTGGATCGGTCGGATCGTGAAGACGTGCGACTACATCAACCGCGTTGTCATAACGCTTCCGCTTATGGTCTCACGAGGGCACGTGGACAATACTCTCCCTCTCGTTGCTATGCCATCACCATGATCTTGCGTGTGCGTAGGAATTTTTTTGAAATTACTACGTTCCCCAACATTTTGATGACTACCGTCAGAAGCAATAGCCCCTTTATTATTAGGTAAGACGAATATAGAAGGATAGTATTTACGATGAACTATCTTATTAAACAGGGCTGCACATTAACAATGTTGTGTAGGTAAAGAGGAGGACCATATATCACTAATATATTAGAATTTTGATGAGAGGATCAAATATCAATGCTCATAATCATGTTATAGCAATCTTGTGTTGTTGTTAGTTGTTTTGGATTTGCTCTTGTATCTTCAATCAATCAGAAATGCCATGTGATTCGGCACCTTGCCCAATGATGAGGACCGCAACCCCATGGGGGCGGAGGTTTGAAACCATTGGATATATGACCATAACTGTGACCACGTTTCTTGTGGCCACAATGTTAGAGGACTGGTCACCGATTAACCTTCGTCGGTGGTGGCCTGGAATCACGGCCGAACTCTTATTTGTTGAAAAGGTCTGGGAACAACAAACCCTTCTCCCACTCTTCCTCATTGCACCAATTGATACACCTTGTAGTAGCGCATGTCAAAGTAGAGTTGTTTCATTTGCCGCCTGGCTAAAAATTCACATCGCCACCTTAAAAAGACTTGGGCCTAATGACCATGTTGGAATATCAACTTTCCACCCTTTACAAGATTTCCTCACCAAGTTTAAAGAGATGATGGTACCTTTGTGGCAATTCATGAAAGAGAATTACTATGGAGAGGGGGAAGGAAGAAACTCACATCTCGTCGTGTGCGTCTTCCTGTGACTTCATCCGTCTGGCAATGTATTGATCAACATCGCGATCGTCTTGATCTGCCCCTTCTGTCACGCCGCATCTTACCTCCACCGTTTGGTCCCGACCGTTGCATTCCTACCGCTCGGCCTTCATAATTTATTTGTATTACTAAGTGTTTTTTAAATTGTGTTTCTTTTTGTAGCCTTGACTCCAATTACCGTGGTTCCTTGATGTTAACTCTAGCTAAAGAAACAATGACAACATGGAACACTTCTTGCGACTGTTGGACATGAAGAGTGAGAGATGGTGACTATGTGGAATTATGGGGGCAACTATGAAGGATACTCGGAAAAGAAACGAGTAGATAGGAAGAGGAATGAGAATGAGATTAAGCAAAATATAGAATACGGAACCATAGGTTGAGCTCTCATATGAACGTAGATGCCGATCGTCACAAGGTTTGTTTGGACCGCATGCATAGCTGAAACCCCATCTCAAAGGGGAACTCGGCGAAACAACACTCCCTGCTTTCACGTGATGCCACGACACCCGATTATTGCCCTCGTTTAAATGCCACTTTTTTCTCGCGCCCCGCTAAAATAACACTTTCCGTATGGTATGCCGCCATGCTAAATATCACATTTCCATGCTTTTAGAAGGAGCCGTGCTAGGTAGACGACAAAAGTTGAACGACCAGCGCACGATGATGGAATCCAGCCAGCGAATCTTGTCCATAGCCACGCAAATGTCCGCTGGATTGCTGGTCGTGCATAGATCGGCTACAGTGTGTCGTGCGTGGAGCAACTCCGCTTTAGGCCCCGCTTGGATTGGTTGTAATTAAATACGGAGGTGTAATCGTACCGGCTGCTTAGCAAATCTCGAATGGAAATAAATCTCGAGTTTGCATTCCTTGGTGATCCTCTTCCTCCCTTGGCCATTAGGAGTAGGAGGAACCCTAGCTCGCACCACCGGAAGCCTCCTCTGCTGGGCTTCTTCGCATCGGATGGCCGCGCAGATTCAGCGTTCACTCCCCTGCTAGACCCGCCGGACCGCATTCCCGCCGAGCGCTTTGCCATGCCGCTGAGCCGATCGGAGGGCTGGTACTTCATGGGCTGCCGCCACGGCCTTGCCGTCCTGATCAGCCGGTTGCGGCGTGAGACCGTCGTGTGGGATCCCCTCACCGGCCAACAGCGCCATGTGCCTTTCCCAAAGGGACTCGACGACTACCCCAAATGGTTGAACTGGCATTAGCACTGTACTGTGTGTTGACGCCGAAAATGGACATGTGCACGGCAATTGCTTCTCAAGTCCGTTCAAATTGGTTTTGATCAGTGCCTGCCACACGCATGCAATTGGTGTTGTCTATGACTCAGCGTCTGGTGTTTGGGGAAATGTTATCTCGATACTGTCTGCAGCTGGGAGTCAGATGTCGATAAAGCCCGGCGTCATCGTTGGGAGTGTTATTTACTGGTTGCTAAACAGAGGTGATGTCCTTGCGTTTGATACTGAAAGACAGAGCCTTTGTATTATCGACAAGCCGACAGATGTCGATGTTTCCCACTTCATGTCTATTCAGCCCTTGAGGACAGATGATAGCGCCCTTGCCCTGGCTGTTATTTCGATGCCAAAACAGAACATTGAGTTATGGGCAAGAAAATCTAACTCTGATGGTGTTTTCTCATGGGCGCTACAGAAAACGGTTCAACTGGATGAGCTTTTTTCACGACCCCCACATGTGAAAACACTGCTCCACATGCGAGGGTATGACGAGGACACATGCAAATGTGATCTTTATTGCTTCCGATTCAGATGACTTCATGCTGCAGCTTGAGACGATGAAATTCACACATATTGGTATGGGAGATCCTTGGGATATCATAATATACTATCCCTATACAAATTTCTATACTACAGGTAATACCATGTTTCGGAATTGCATGTTTGTAACAAAGTCCAGTCACTTTTGCTGAGCTCCATTCTAATTACTTCTGGTACATTCTGCTGCAATATCACTAGTGTGCTTGAGGGTGGACTAGACATAATTTGAGTAGTTCGTTTCTTTGTCAGGGTGGTGGTGGTTATGATATTTTTCAATCATTGTTTATTACTGAAGTACTCTAACAAAATCATATAACTAGAGTTATTGTTGCCTACTCATCACTATATGCGTAAAAGTAACGCTATCAGTATGTGCTTGTATTATCTATTCTCCCTTGCGCATGGCAATATATGTGGCTTCATTTACATTTTCCTACCCCCGTGACAAAAGCTGGTCTTTTCCACGCTCATGATATTGATTCAGCTTTTGCATTTATTTGGCATCTTCTGCTTGCAGTCAAGCGTGTTGCTGGTGGAGATGGTGGAGCTGAACATGTGAACACATGAGATCTGCCAATGGCTTTGTTGGTTGATGAACAGGTGATGTAACTTTATCTCTTTTTTTTTTGCTCTGTTTATATCCTTTTGTTCGGTATTTAATAAGATGACGCGTGATGTCTTGTTTGAGGTGTCTACAGCATGAATTTGGTAAATTTCTAACTGTTGTTTGTATTCCAGAAAAGCATACTGCTGAGTTAGATATGTGATCTTTCTATATTGTAGTTCATGATGTTCTCATATGCACTTGATACATGAAGTAAACCTTGAATGACTAGATAATTAGGGAAATCAGAATTTGCCTTAATGGAGGCATTGAGTCAATGAACTTTTAGTTTGTA
Organism: Aegilops bicornis; assembly: GCA_021605145.1. Classification (NCBI taxonomy): domain Eukaryota; kingdom Viridiplantae; phylum Streptophyta; class Magnoliopsida; order Poales; family Poaceae; genus Aegilops; species Aegilops bicornis. Next base: position 1,482,032 of record JAHIAL010000022.1, read on the forward strand.
CTGCGATCGTCTGTACTTTTGTAGCAGAAAGCTAATGAACATGTTGGCTATTTGATGATGTGTAGTGCGCAGTACAAACTACAAGTTGATTGCTCTTCTATTGCTGGGCTGATTTTAGTTTTTCCTAATGATGCTGAGACGATTTTCATCTTTGGATACTGTTGTATATGTTGAGTGCGTAAATGAGTCAATGTTTACTGTTGCAATCGTGCACAGTTGTGAGATATGACTTGATTGGCTTTTCAGCGAGGATGTCTAGTACACATTGGTTTTTGACTGGCGATGTTGACTGCTGTGCAGGTGCCGTGGGTTTTTGAGAGCCGAGACGTGGAAATGGCATTCTGCTGTAGGTTCTACCATGTTTGTTTGCTGTGGCCGCTGACATGGCCGACGCTGAAATTAAGCCTCTATGTAGTGTGCTGGTTGCCTGTGAAGTGGACTTGTAGGTTTTAGTTGGGTACTATTATTTCCTAATATCTGTAGGCAGTAGTCAAGTTTAGTAGCAGTCTTTGTTCATGACTTGGTAGTTGCTTCGGAATCTTTCAGTTAATTAGTATGTGTGGTTTGTTTCCTTTATGTCTTCCGAGCAAGCTTTTTGGTCAAGCAAAACCCAACAACTTGACCATTGTTTGCATTTTTCTGTGTGCATCTTTCTTTCCGATGCCGTTCGTGTATTTCGGCTTCAGATGTCTGCCGGCCGATGACCATAGCTGAATGTACATACTTAGAACTTAGATTTCAGACACAGAACTTAGATTTCTGCTGCTGATGATCAAACTGAAGCCTGGCACAGTTGTGCGCTGCATGTTGGGCTGCTGATGATCAAAGTGCAGATATAGATAGAACCATGGGCTCTTTTTAGTTAACGGACTGGGCTGCTCCTGCTCGTTGCTTGTATCCCCTGCCCCAGTTGCCTACTTCAACCTTCATTGTTGGGTCGCACCATGACCCTTTAGCACCTCTGATGTTTTCAGTACTTTCAAAAGTATCCCCTGCTTCATTCATATGCACTTCTATATTCCGGTGTTTGGATATTCGCCACTGATAACTTGTCATGGTTATTAACTTTAGTTGGATTTCTAGATTGCAAGGAAAATGCTGACAAATCAAAAAAATGTTGTCAGTTTTTGTTTGAACTTCAAAGAGTTTTTGTTTGAACTCACAGGAGATGTTTGCCTAATTGGGTTAGACTGGTGACTTGGCTCTTTCTTGGAGGAGACAAATCAAAAAAATGTTGTCAGTTTTTGTTTGAACTTCAAAGAGTTTTACGACTTGGCCTCTGGGGCTACGCGCGCATAAAGAAAAATGCTGCCTTAGATCGTTGCTGCTGTCAAAATCAAAATGTTTGGCCGTGATGTTCAGTTTTTTTTAGCGCAGTTTCAATTCTATACGTTTTGACCTTTGAGCCATGCCCTGCTGGCCTGCTCCATGCTCGATTTCCTGCACTCGACCTGACCTTGTAGATTGCTTTTTTCTTTTCTTGTTCATGCAGTCTTCAACAGCATACGTTGAATACCTCAATTCAGTCTCCATCGGAAAAAAAGAAAGAGAGATAGATTCACTCATAGTACTACACAAAAAACAAGAATTTAAGTAAAGTAGTTGAAACTCTGTACTGGTTAAGTAGTTTGTGAATCTTGTTGTGTTGGTGGTAGATCAATTGGAAGAAGCATAATAACATGCTTGGCATATAAAGAAATACTTTCTTCACGGATAATCTCTTGTTGGCCAAGATGGCTGCTTACAGGAACATCAATGACGACCCGATCAACTGGAGGTGTCGCACTCCAATTAGCAATTTTCTTCAGGAAACTTCTTCTATCCAGACTGCTGTTTACCATATTAACAACAATATCAATGGAATAGCTCATGATTGTGCTCATCAGGTTCTCAACTCAAGATTAGAATCTGTCCTTAGCTGCACTCATTCCTCTCAGAGCAATTCTCTTTGCCCAACTGTGCTTCATCTTCATAACTTTCAGGTCCAAGGATATGTAATACACGTTGTACTATGATTTTGAGATGAATGATATCTTGGCGCTTGGCGCCTTCTTAACAACAACAACAACAACAAAGCCTTTAGTCCCAAACAAGTTGGGATAGGCTAGAGGTGAAACCCATAATCTCTCGCAACCAACTCATGGCTCTGGCACATGGATAGCAAGCTTCCACGCACCCATGTCCATAGCTAGCTCTTTGGTGATACTCCAATACTTCAGGTCAGTCTTAACGGACTCCTCCCATGTCAAATTCGGTCTACCCCGCCCTCTCTTGACATTCTCCTCACGCTTTAGCCGTCCACTATGCTCTGGAGCTTCTGGAGGCCTGCGCAGAATATGCCCAAACCATCTCGCATTTATGTTGGACAAGCTTCTCTTCAATTGGTGCTACCCCAACTCTATCTCGTATATCATCATTCCGGACTCGATCCTTCCTCGTGTGGCCACACATCCATCTCAACATACACATCTCCGCCACACCTAACTGTTGAACATGTCGCCTTTTAGTCGACCAACACTTAGCGCCATACAACATTGCGGGTCAAACCGCCGTCCTCTAGAACTTGCTTTTTAGCTTTTGTGGCACTCTCTTGTCAGCAAGAAGCTTGGCACCACTTCATCCATCTGGCTTTGATTCGATTGTTCACATCTTCATCAATACTCCCATCCTCCTGCAGCATTGACCCCAAATACTGAAAGGTGTCTTCTGAGGTACCACCTGGCCATCAAGGCTAACCTCCTCCTCCGCACACCTAGTAGTACTGAAAACGCACATCATGTACACGGTTTTAGTTCTACTAAGCCTATACCCTTTCGATTCCAAGGTTTGTCTCCATAACTCTAACTTCCTATTTACCCCCGTCCGACTATCGTCAACTAGCACCACATCATCCGCAAAGAGCATACACCATGGGATATCTCCTTGTATATCCCTTGTGACCTCATCCATCACCAATGCAAAAAGATAAGGGCTCAAAGCTGACCGATGCAGTCCTATCTTAATCGGGAAGCCATCATTGTCGACATCACTTGTTCAACACTTGTCACAACATTATCATACATGTCCTCGGCGAGGGTAATGTACTTTGCTGGACTTTGTGTTTCTCCAAGGCCCACCACATGACACTCCGCTGTATCTTATCATAGGCCTTCTCCAAGTCAATGAACACCATATGCAAGTCCTTCTTTTGCTCCCCTATATCTCTCCATAAGTTGTCGCATTTCAAGAAAATGGCTTCCATGGTCGACCTCCTGTGCATGAAACCAAACTGATTTTTGGTCACGCTTTGTCATTCTTCTTAAGCGGTGCTCAATGACTCTCTCCCATAGCCTCATTGTATGGCTCATCAGCTCAATTCCACGGTAATCAGTACAACTCTGAACATCCCCCTTGTTCTTGAAGATTGGTACTAATACACTCCATCTCCATTCTTCTGGCATCTTGTTTGCCCGAAAAATGAGGTTGAAAAGTTTGGTTAGCCATAGTATCTCTGTGTCCCCGAGACCTTTCCACACCTCAATGGGGATACAATCAGGGCCGACCGCCTTGCCTCCTTTCATCCTTTTTAAAGCCTCCTTGACCTCAGACTCTTGAATTCGCCGCACAAAACACATGCTAGTCTCATCAAAGGAGTCGTCCGGTTGAATGGTAGAACTCTCATTCTCCCCATTGAACAGCTTGTCGAAGTACTCCCGCTGAGGGAGTCCCGGATTAGGGGGTGTCCGGATAGCCGAACTATCACCGATGGCCGGACTCCTGGACTATGAAGATACAAGATTGAAGACTTCGTCCTGTGTCCGGATGGGACTTTCCTTGGCGTGGAAGGCAAGCTTGGCAATACGGATATGTAGATCTCCTACCAATGTAACCGACTCTGTGTAACCCTAACCCTATCCGTGTCTATATAAACCGGAGGGTTTTAGTCCAGAGGATCTAACAACAATCATACCATAGGCTAGCTTCTAGGGTTTAGCCTCTCGATCTCGTGGTAGATCTACTCTTGTACTACCCATATCATCAATATTAATCAAGCAGGAGTAGGGTTTTACCTCCATCGAGAGGGCCCGAACCCGGGTAAAAACATCGTGTCCCTTGTCTCCTGTTACCATCCGCCTAGACGCACACTTCGGACCCCCTACCCGAGATCCGCCGGTTTTGACACCGACATTGGTGCTTTCATTGAGAGTTCCTCTGTGTCGCCGCCTTTTAGGCCCGATGGCCCCTTCGATCATCATCAACAACGACGTGGTCCAGGTGAGACTTTTTCTCCTCGGACAGATCTTCAGATTCGCGGCTTTGCATCAAGGGCTAATTCACGGCCATCCGGAGCAGATCGAAGCTATGCCCCTGGCCATCAGGTCAGATTTGGAAGTTTGAACTACACGCCGACATCCGCGAGACTTGATCTTCGACGGTCCGGAAGCCACAGCCATGCGCGCTACCAGACTGCCTCGATGGGTATGATCTAGCTCGCCACGAACAAAGGTCTCCGTGGTCAGACCAAATACCGCTTCCGACTCCTTAGTTCGAGCCGATTTCACCGATCGAGGATTTAGTGGTTGGACACCGCCTGGGCTACGATATCTCACGGGCGATTGAGCCGAACACCACACTCGCCGGGTTTCGAGTAGGAACGACCTGCCCTCGAGCAGCAGTAGCTTATGCGAAATTTCGCCGGTTAGATACCTGGCGTCTCTCAGCTTTAGCATGTCTTCTTCCGTGACGGAGGAAGGCATCCACCGGCCTCGCAGGTCGGAGCCGGACATCCTCGAAGGTCCGAAGCGCCTAAATCTGAAGCTTTGGGTGTTGGAACTCGAAGCGAGGGGTGGATTCGATTGAGATTGAAAGAAAGGAGCGGACCTTGGTCTCGTTTTAAAGAGGTTGAATACCAAGAGCCCTCCCCGTGGCCGATTAGGACTCGCCTTCGATAGAGGAGGCGTGCCAACGGGCACGTTTGGGTTACCCACGTCCGTATTGATGAGAATCCCGGAATAAGGGGACACGATCTCTGCCTTGACAAGACGTGTTATGAAACCGCCTCGCTAAACGCTACGAGGCGGTATCGTAAAAACGATTCAATAAAGACTTGGCCGTGGCGTGATGGCACGCCGCAGAATACGCCACAGATTGATTTTGTGTAGATATTATTCTCTACGGTGTTGTGTGGAAATTATTTTGCAGAGCGGACACCGCCCTTGTGTTCAAAATCTTCTATGAAGTATTCGGAGGAGGAGCCCGCTTTGCAATGCTGAAGACAATATGCGCCGGACTCGCCGTCATTGAAGCCTGGTTCAGGGCTACCGAGGAGTCCCGGATTAGGGGTGGCCGGATAGCCGAACTATCACCGTGGCCGGACTCGGACTATGAAGATACAAGATTGAAGACTTCGTCCGTGGTCCGGATGGGACTTTCCTTGGCGTGGAAGGCAAGCTTGGCAATACGGATATGTAGATCTCCTACCAATGTAACCGACTCAGGTAACCCTAACCCTATCCGTGTCTATATAAACCGGAGGGTTTTAGTCCCAGAGGATCTAACAACAATCATACCATAGGCTAGCTTCTAGGTTTAGCCTCTCCGATCTCGTGGTAGATCTACTCTTGTACTACCCATATCATCAATATTAATCAAGCAGGAGTAGGGTTTTACCTCCATCGAGAGGGCCCCAACCTGGGTAAAACATCGTGCCCTTTGTCTCCCTGTTACCATCCGCCTAGACGCACAGTTCGGGACCCCTACCCGAGATCCGCTGGTTTTGACAATCGACACCCGCCATCTATGCTTAATCTCCTCGCCCTTCACCAAGAGTTGGCCTGCTCCGCCCTTGATGCATTTGACTTGGCCTATATCCGCTGCCTTCCTCTCTCGGATCTTGGCCATCTTCTCGATGTCCTTTCGCTTTCTTTTTTCGCGGCTTCAACCGCTGGTAGAGGTCCTCATATGCTCAACCCTTGCTTCACCAACAGCTCACTTTGCGACCTTCTTCGCCATCTTGTGTTATTTTTTAAAAAAATAAATAAAGAAACTAAAAAATGGTTCCCAAAGTCAAGTTATTTGGTCAAACAATGATCAAAATGGGATTTATAAATTTTACAAAATTGAAAGAAATAGGGGGGGGGGGGGTATTTTTGAGAAATATAAACTGTGCAAAAACAACTCCTTGAAATATATTACAAGAAAATGTAGTAAAATAAAAAAAAAATAAAATTTAGAAATATAAGGATATTCATGTTTTTCTAAATCGGGTATCACAAGAAATGGAAAGAAAATATTTATGCTTCAACAAACATCATGATTTTCCTAAAAACCATGGTTTCCAAAAATGAAATTATCTCACAAAATAAAAAAAAAAGAAATTATGCTTACTATAGTGGTCGTTCCCCACTCCCACTCTCAGCTGCGGATCGGAGAAGTTTCTAAAAAAAAGCTGTGGATCGGAGAAAGGAGGAGCGGAGCCGCCGGCGACCTCACCACACCGCCCCGTCTCCGGCAGCCACCCACCGGCGATTCGAGGTCTGGCAACCCAATCTACTCGTTGCTCTCCCTCTCCATCTAAACTAGTAACTCCCTTCTTCTTTTCTCTTAATTTTTCCCTAGTAGTAAAAGTAAACCCTAGCTAGATTCCCCCCTCCTAATCAAACCCTAACAATCCTCCCCTGCTTCAGCTGCGGAGAGATAGGTGCTTCTGATGGATGCTGCTGCTGAGGTTCCCCAAGGCCAAGGGTAAGATTCCCAATCCAGTTCCTTTCCCTCTGCATTACTTTGTGTATGCTATTATATATGCTGGATGGATGTAACATATTTGTGAGTACGCCACTTACTTTGTGTGTGGTAGAAACCAGTTGATTCAGTATTACTCGTTGTATGCTATGCTATTCTATTGATCATGGATGTGCACATGTATGTTGGATGTTTAATTTGCAACTTCCCTGATGTGCATATGTGTGTCCATTGATTACATTTCTTTTCATCCCAGGGCCGATCCCATTCCCAGCTCGACGCTGTGGGACGGCAGTAGGCTGCGCTTATTCTGGCCGTCACCGTCGACTCCAAAGGTCCGAGGTGCTTGGCTACGACAACCTCCTCATCGAGATCCTCATCCGCCTCCCTCCGGAGCCGTCCTCGCTCCCCTGCGCGTCCGCCATAAGCAAGCGCTGGGGCAGCATCCTCTCTGACCCCCAGTTCCTCAAACGCTTCCGCAAGCACCACCGGAAACCTCCTCTGCTCGGCTTCTTCAGAGGGTATGCCAAAAACTTCATTCCTGCCATGGACTCACCTGACCGCATCCTTGCTGCCCGCTTCTCCCTCCCCAAGAGCAGAATACCCTACCACGAAGATGAAGCATACATGGGTTGCCGCCATGGCCTCTCTCTCCTAATCAATATTCATAAGGGCGAGACCGGCTCATGTAGGATCCTCACCGGTGAGGGAGCGATCGTGGCTTTTTCCACTAGGGTTCAACAAAGTGCCTTAATGGGGAGTTACCGTATCGGCATGGCATCAGACAGCGCCGATGTCAAGATAGGCATGTCCACGGAGATTGTTTCTCGAGCCCGCTTAAATTGGTTTTGGTTTGCGCTTGAGTACAATAGACCGGCATTTTGTTCTCGCTTCACGACTCAAGGCCCGTGTTTGGGGAGATATTTTCTCGATGATGACGATAACGGCTGGAATGTCTAGGTTAAGAAGGCCCAGACTCCTTCTCGAATGCACTTTGCTTGTTGATTTCTTGAGGTGATGTCCTTGTGTTTGATTTTGAAATGCAAAGTCTTGGTCTGATCGAAAAGCCGGTAGAAAACCAATGTACCGGACGACCGGGTATTTTCAGCTCTTACGGATGGAGAATGATGGACTAGGCCTTGCTATTTTGTTGGACCTGACTATCAAATTATGGGAGAGGAAATCTAACAGCCGATGGTAAGTTTTCGAATGGGTGCTGCTGCAGAAAACCATTCCACTCGACGGTACGGTTCCAAGGAGAATGGATTCTGCACTTTTCGTCGGGTATGATGAGGTCGCAAATGTGATTGTTCTCACTACTATAACCGGCAACTTCACACTCTAAGTTGACTCGATGCAGATCAAACATATTGTTAAAAGAAACAACATATGTCTCGACACCTTTTATCCCTACAGGAATTTCTATACTGCAGGTAATACACCCTATCTACATTACACAAGCAAAAAAGTCCATTTAGTTTGTTTCGCTCGTATTCGTTCCAGTTACTTCTGGTATGTTATTGTGGTAACATTGTTCCTGTTATTAGGATTTTGAGCTGGATACATAAAAATATGTTGTCTTATTTGTTCATGTGTGGATCTGCTCATCTTATGGTTATCCAATTTCTTGTTAATAGAGCTCCATTAAAGCTAGAACAGGAATACAAATATTACTTTGATGCCTGGCCATCGCTAAAGGCTAAGACAATTATGTGCTTGTAATGATCTTTTCATTAGAGGTGTTCTAAAAATTGGGAAGTGGCAATAGCTGCAGTAGTGAAACCATCTGAAGTAATTAAGAAATTGGAACATCTGGAAGCGGCTTAAAGCTTGTTATGTTTTCTTATTCACTATTGTTTTCCTTGCAAGTTTAAAATTTAACTTGATTGATCTTCATAGAAATTGTCAATTCATAATACCATGTGGTCTATTTTTTTTATCGAAGAGTAGTACTAGTCCATTAATTTCACATAGTACTATGTAATACTTGTTATGGAACTCTGGTTTTCCAAGCCGTGCATATTTTATTTTGGCCTTATGGTAACAACTGGCACAAAACTCACTCGACAATAATTCTGGATAAATGCATTTTCTCTGAACATGTAAACAATGTTGCCATTCTTTTTTGGACCTAGCGGTATATTTGGCTTCATTTAGTATCCTTGAATGAACTTCTCTTCGAATTTTCATATGGTTTGGGCTTGTTTTGCTTGTAGGCAGGGGAGTTGGGAGGAACTTTGAACACATTAGATCTCGCTTAACATGCTATCTTGGTCAAACAACATTGGTAATTTTCTTTATATATATATATATTTTTTCTTGGTTACCCAACTTACAAGATGGTGCATAGTCTTGCTTACATTTCCAAGAAGCATGCCTTTGGGTAGAGATACCAGCCATTTCTCCTTTGTCTTAGCCTTACATATGGCTTGGCACACAAAAGCAAATCTGGAATTAGTTGACAATCTTGGAAGTTCAGTTTTTTTGCCTCAGATGATAGGCGGTGAGTCACCGATCTCTTAGTTTCTACTGCGATTGTACGATAGTTATGTAGCAAGAATCTTGAAAACATGTAAGCATGTAGGTGCCAGTATAAACTAAATGTTCCCTTATTGTTGTTCTCCGTTTGTAGTATTGGCTTGTGTACTGGGATGATTGAGCTTTGGACATTTACTGTCAATGTTAATGCTTATTTTGGGGGATCATACAAAATTTATTTGCTGTGAGAGAGCATTACAAATTTGTTTGACTGGGATGTGTTCTGCAGGTATTAAGAGTTAAAGTCGGGTTGCTGAGATGCAGCCAGCGTAGGGAAGTTCTTGTATGTTTCTGAGATGCCAGCCATGGCTAGTTGGTGTAGTGAAGTTCTTCAAACTGTGTGTCTGTAGTTTCTTCTATTATGTGGCATGTGACGTGGTTGATGCTGAGATTGCTCTTCTATGTACCTGACTTGTCGTGTGAAGTCTTGTATATTTTTATCTGAGACCAGCAGACATTAGTCAAGTTGCATGCGTGGTTAGCGACTCGTGGAGTTGCTTGGGTTGATGCTTGACTCTGATCTAAGGAGGATGGGCAGGAAGAACTACTGATTATCTTAGCAGGTTACAGAGTTGGCCGATGAATTTCTGGATTAACTTTACACAGTTTCTTTGTGAAGTCCCCTAACCGTGAGTCTTGGTAGTGATCTAACTGTGATAACGCTTTCTCACAAGTCACATCACCTCTTGCAGCAGAAAGGCAGACCATGCTTGTATATGCCCAGTTTTACTGCCTAGTAGTGAACACCCATAGCCCCAGTGCCTACTTAAAAGAAATTAAGAATGTTTAAAACCTCTGATGTTTCAGTAATTTGTGTCACCTGCTCGATGCTTATGCACTTATATGGTTCGGTGTCTGGATATTTGTCACCAATAACTTGTTTTCATGCTTATTAACTTTAGTTGGATTTCCGGTTGCAAGGCCAAGTACACAGAGGAGATGCTTGCCTGGTTCTGGTTGATTGAGACTCACTTGGCTCTTTCTTGGAGGAGACAAGTCAAAATGAGCTTTGAGTTTTTGCCTGAACTTTGTTTGACTGAAGAAAATTACTGATTTTTTTTCTTAAATGCTAGTCCTATTCTGGATCTGTCATAGAGATTCTTCTTGTCCAGTGTAAACTGAAGATATCTTCCAGATCATGGACTTGCCATTTCCGACATGTGCCCAATAAGTCGGTCCTCCAGGAAAAGCAGCGGCCTGGCGAGAGAGCCAACTGGTGACTGCCGTGGCGACGTTTCATCTTCCTCGCCGTGATCTTGTGGCTGGCTACGTATGCGCATAAGGAAAATGCTGCCTTAGATCGTTGTTGCTGTCAAAATCAAAATGTTTGGCCCTCGATGTTCAGCATTTTTAGCACAGTTTCAGTTTTCTTTTGATACGCTTTTGACCTTTGAATCAGGCCCGGCTCCACGATCAATTTCCTTGCAAAGACATGACATCACATTCACAATGCTGTGTCCTGCACTCGACCTGACCTTGCAGATTCCTTTTTTTTTCTTGTTCATGCAGTCTTCAACGGCATACGTTGAATAGCTCAATTCAGTCTCCATCGCAAAAATAGAAATAGAGATAAATTCACTCATATTACTACTGTGTATTGGTCAATTAGTTCATTACAACATAATACTACACAAAAACAAGAATTTAAGTAAAGTAGTTGAAACTCTGAACGGGTTAAGTAGTATGTGAATCTTGCTGTGTTGGTGGTAGATCAATTGGAAGAAGCACTATAACATGCTTGGCATATAAAGAATACTTTCTTCACGGATAATCTCTTGTTGGCCAAGATGGCTGCTTACAGGAACATCAATGACGACTCACTCAACTGGAGGTCTCGCACTCCAATTAGCAATTTTCTTCAGGACACTTCTTCTATCTAGACCGCTGTTTACCATATTAACAGGAACATCAATGGAATAGCTCATGATTGTGCTCATCAGGTTCTCAACACAAGATTTTAATCTGTCCTAAGCTGTACTCATTCCTCTCAAAGCAATTATCTTTGCACAACTTTGTTTCATAACTTTCAAGTCCAGGGATATGTAATAAACGCGTTGTACTATGCTTTTGAGATGAATGATATCTTACGCTTGGCACCTTCTTGTGTTAATTTTTTTTAAATAAATAAATAAACTCAAAAATGGTTCCCAAAGTCAAGTTATTTGGTCAAACAATGATCATAATGGGATTTATAAATTTTACAAAATTGAAAGAAATAGGGGGGGGGGGTATTTTTGAGAAATATAAACTGTGCAAAAACAACTCCTTGAAATATATTACAAGAAAATGTAGTAAAATAAAAAAAATGAAAATTTAGAAATATAAGGATATTCATGTTTTTCTAAATCGGGTATCACAAGAAATGGAAAGAAAATATGGATGGATGTAACATATTTGTGAGTACGCCACTTACTTTGTGTATGGTAGAAACCAGTTGATTCAGTATTACTCGTTGTATGCTATGCTATTCTATTGATCATGGATGTGCATATGTATGTTGGATGTTTAATTTGCAACTTCCCTGATGTGCATATGTGTGTCCATTGATTACATTTCCTTTCATCCCAGGGCCGATCCCATTGCCAGCTCGGACGCGTGTGGACAGTAGGCTGCGCTTATTCTCAGGTCACCGGGCCGACCCAGTGTCCGAGGTGCTTGGCTACGACAACCTCCTCATCGAGATCCTCATCCGCCTCCCTCCGGAGCCGTCCTCGCTCTGCCCAGCGTCCACGCCGTAAGCAAGCGCTGGGGCAGCATCCTCTCTGACCCCCAGTTCCTCAAACGCTTCCGCAAGCACCACCGGAAACCTCCTCTGCTCAGCTTCTTCAGAGGGTATATGCCAAAAACTTCATTCCTGCCATGGACTCACCTGACCGCATCCCTGCTGCCCGCTTCTCCCTCCCCAAGAGCAGAATACCCTACCACGAAGATGAAGCATACATGGGTTGCCGCCATGGCTTCTCTCCTAATCAACATTCATAAGGGCGAGACCGTCATGTGGGGTCCCCTCACCGGTGAGGAGCGATCGTGGCTTTTCCACCGTGGTTCAACAAAGGCCTTTAATGGGGAGTTACCGTGGCTGTATGGCATCAGACAGCGTCGATGCCGAAGATGGCCATGTCCACGGAGATTGTTTCTCGAGCCCGTTTAAATTGGTTTTGGTTTGCGCTGAGTACAATAGACCGGCATTTTGTTCTGTCTACGACTCGGCGTCTGGTATTTTCAGCTCTTACGGATGGAGAATGATGGAATAGGCCTTGCTATTTTGTTGGACCTGACTATCAAATTATGGGAGAGGAAATCTAACAGCGATGGTGTTTTCGAATGGGTGCTGCTGCAGAAAACCATTCCACTCGACGGTACGGTTCCAAGGAGAATGGATTCTGCACTTTTCGTCGGGTATGATGAGGACGCAAATGTGATTGTTCTCACTACTATAACCGGCAACTTCACACTCCAAGTTGACCCGATGCAGATCAAACATATTGTTAAAAGAAACAACATATGTCTTGACACCTTTTATCCCTACAGGAAATTCTATACTGCAGGTAATACACCCTATCTACATTACACAAGCAAAAAAGTCCATTTAGTTTGTTTCGCTCGTATTCGTTCCAGTTACTTTTGGTACGTTATTGCGGTAACATTGTTCCTGTTATTAGGATTTTGAGCTAGATACATAAAAATATGTTGTCTTATTTGTTCCTCTGTTGATCTGGTCATCTTATGGTTATCTAATTTCTTGTTATTATAGAGCTCCATTAAAGCTAGAACAGGAATACAAATATTGCTTTGATGCATGACCATTGCTAAACGCTAAATACAGTTATGTGCTTGTAATGATCTTTTCATCAGAGGTGTTCTAAAAATTGGAAAGTGGCAATAGCTGCAGTAGTGAAACCATCTGAAGTAATTAAGAAATTGGAACATCTGGAGGCGGCTTAAAGCTTGTTATGTTTTCTTATTCACTATTTTTTTTCCTTGCAAGTTTAAAATTTAACTTGATTGATCTTCATAGAAATTGTCAATTCATAATACCATGTGGTCTATTTTTTATCGAAGAGTAGTACTAGTCCATTAATTTCACGTAGTACTATGTAATACTTGTTATGGAACTCTGGTTTTCCAAGCCGTGCATATTTTATTTTGGCCTTATGGTCACAACTGGCACAAAACTCACTCGATAATAATTCTGGATAAATGCATTTTCTCTGAACATGTAAACAATTTTGCCATTCTTTTTTGGACCTAGCGGTATATTGGGCTTCATTTACTATCCTTGACTCAACTTCTCTTCGAATTTTCATATGGTTTGGGCTTCTTTTGCTTGTAGGCAGGGGAGTTGGGAGGAACTTTGAACACACTAGATCTGCTAACATGCTATCTTGGTCAAACAACATTGGTAATTTTCTCTTTATATATATATATTTCTTGGTTACCCAACTTACAAGATGGTGCATAGTCTATGCTTACATTTTCAAGAAGCATGCCTTTGGGTAGAGATACCAACCATTTCTCCTTTGTCTGGGCCTTACATATGGCTTGGAACACAAAAGCAAATCTGGAATTAGTTGACAATCTTGGAAGTTCAGTTTTTTTGCCTCAGATAATAGGCGTTGAGTCACCGATCTCTTAGTTTCTACTGTGATTGTACGTAGTTATGTAGCAAGAATCTTGAAAACATGTAAGCATATATATAGGTGCCAGTATAGACTACATGTTCCCTTATTGTTGTTCTCCGTTTGTAGTATTAGCATGTGTACTGGGATGATTCTGCTTTGGACATTTACTGTCAATGTTAATGCTTATTTTTGGGGATCATACAAAATTTGTTTTGCTGTGAGAGAGCATTACAAATTAGTTAGACTGGGATAACATTGATTGTTCTGCAGGTATTAAGATTTAAAGTCGGGTTGTCGAGACATAGCCATGGCTAGTTGGCGAGGGAAGTTCTTCTATGTCGCCGAGATGCCAGCCATGGCTAGTTGTAGTTGGTGTAGTGAAGTTCTTCAAACTGTGTGTCTGTAGTTTGTTGTATTATGTATGCCGTGGCATGATGTGGTTGATGCTGAGATTGCTCTTCTATGTACCTGACTTGTCGTGGTGAAGTCTTGTATATTTTTATCTCGAGACCAGCAGACATTAGTCAAGTTGCATGCGTGGTTAGCGACTCGTGGAGTTGCTTGGGTTGATGCTTGACTCGATCTAAGGTGGATGGGCAGGAAGAACTACTTATTATCTTAGCAGGTTACAGAGTTGGCGATGAATTTCTGGATTAACTTTACACAGTTTCTTTGTGAAGTCCCCTAACCGTGAGTCTTGGTAGTGATCTAACTGTGATAACGCTTTCTCACAAGTCACATCACCTCTTGCAGCAGAGGCAGACCATGCTTGTATATGCCCAGTTTTACTGCCTAGTAGTGAACACCCATAGCCCCAAAGGCTCACTTAAAAGAAACTAAGAATGTTTAAAACCTCCGATGTTTCAGTAATTTGTGTCACCTGCTCGATGCTTATGCACTTATATGGCTCGGTGTCTGGATATTTGTCACCAATAACTTGTTTTCATGCTTATTAACTTTAGTTGGATTTCCTGGTTGCAAGGCCAAGTACACAGAGGAGATGCTTGCCTGGTTCTGGTTGATTGAGACTCACTTGGCTCTTTCTTGGAGGAGACAAGTCAAAATGAGCTTTGAGTTTTTGCCTGAACTTTGTTTGACTGAAGAAAATTACTGATTTTTTTCTTAAATGCTAGTCCTATTCTGGATCTTTCATAGAGATTCTTCTTGTCCAGTGTAAACTGAAGATATCTTCCAGATCATGGACTTGCCATTTCCAACATGTGCCCAATAAGACGGTCCTCCAGGAAAAGCAGCGGCCTGGCGCGAGAGCCAACTGGTGATCGCCGTGGCGACGTTCATCTTTCCAAGGCCGCATCTTTGTGGCTGGGCTACGTCTTATAAGGAAAATGCTGCCTTAGATCGTTGCTGCTGTCAAAATCAAAATGTTTGGCCCTGATGTTCAGCATTTTTAGCACAGTTTCAGTTTTCTTTGATACGTTTTGACCTTTGAATCAGGCCCTGCTCCACGATCAATTTCCTTGCAGTACACAGACATCACATTCACAATGCTGTGTCCTGCACTCGACCTGACCTTGCAGATTGCTTTTTTTCTTGTTCATGCAGTCTTCAACGGCATACGTTGAATAGCTCAATTCAGTCTCCATCGCAAAAATAGAAAGAGAGATAAATTCACTCATATTACTGCTGTGTATTGGTCAATTAGTTCATTACAACATAATACTACACAAAAAACAAGAATTTAAGTAAAGTAGTTGAAACTCTGTACTGGTTAAGTAGTATGTGAATCTTGCTGTGTTGGTGGTAGATCAATTGGAAGAAGCACTATAACATGCTTGGCATATAAAGAATACTTTCTTCACGGATAATCTCTTGTTGGCCAAGATGGCTGCTTACAGGAACATCAATGACGACTCAATCAACTGGAGGTCTCGCACTCCAATTAGCAATTTTCTTCAGGACACTTCTTCTATCCAGACCGCTGTTTACCATATTAACAGGAACATCAATGGAATAGCTCATGATTGTGCTCATCAGGTTCTGAACACAAGATTTTAATCTGTCCTTAGCTGTACTCATTCCTCTCAAAGCAATTCTCTTGCCCAACTTTTGTTTCATAACTTCCAAGTCCAGCGATATGTAATAAACGTTGTACTATGCTTTTGAGATGAATGATATCTTAACGCTTGGCACCTTCTTGTGTTAATTTTTTAAATAAATAAAGAAACTAAAAATGGTTCCCAAAGTCAAGTTATTTGGTCAAACAATGATCAAAATGGGATTTATAAATTTTACAAAATTGAAAGAAATAGGGGGTATTTTGAGAAATATAAACTGTGCAAAAACAACTCCTTGAAATATATTACAAGAAAATGTAGTAAAAAAAAATGAAAATTTAGAAATATAAGGATATTCATGTTTTTCTAAATCGGGTATCACAAGAAATGGAAAGAAAATATTTATGCTTCAACAAACATCATGATTTTCCTAAAAATCATGGTTTCCAAAAATGAAATTATCTCACAAAATAAAAAAAAGAAATTATGCTTACTATAGTGGTCGTTCCCCACTCCCACTCTCAGCTGCGGACCGGAGAAGTTTCTAAAAAGAAGCTGCGGATCGGAGAAAGGAGGAGCGGAGCCGCCGGCGACCTCACCACACCGCCCCGTCTCAGGCAGCCACCCACCGGCGATTCGAGGTCTGGCAACCCAATCTACTCGTTCCTCTCCCTCTCCATCTAAACTAGTAACTCCCTTCTTCTTTTCTCTTAATTTTTCCCTAGTAGTAAAAGTAAACCCTAGCTAGATTCCCTCCTAATCAAACCCTAACAATCCTCCCCCGCCCACCAAGTGGAGAGATAGGTGCTTCCGATGGATGCTGCTGCCGAGGTTCCCCAAGGCCAAGGGTAAGATTCCCAATCCAGTTCCTTTCCTCTGCATTACTTTGTGTATGCTATTATATATGCTTTGGATGGATGTAACATATTTGTGAGTACGCCACTTACTTTGTGTGTGGTAGAAACCAGTTGATTCAGTATTACTCGTTGTATGCTATGCTATTCTATTGATCATGGATGTGCACATGTATGTTGGATGTTTAATTTGCAACTTCCCTGATGTGCATATGTGTGTCCATTGATTACATTTCTTTTCATCCTGTGTCGATCCCATTCCCAGCTCGGACGCGTGTGGGCAGGACGGTAGGCTGGCGCTTATTCTCAGTGTCACCGGGCCGACCCAAAGGTCCGAGGTGCTTGGCTACGACAACCTCCTCATCGAGATCCTCATCCGCCTCCCTCCGGAGCCGTCCTCGCTCCCCTCAAGGTCCGCCATAAGCAAGCTGGGCAGCATCCTCTCTGACCCCCAGTTCCTCAAACGCTTCCGCAAGCACCACCGGAAACCTCCTCTGCTCGGCTTCTTCAGAGGGTATGCCAAAAACTTCATTCCTGCCATGGACTCACCTGACCGCATCCCTGCTGCCCGCTTCTCCTTCCCCAAGAGCAGAATACCCTACCACGAAGATGAAGCATACATGGGTTGCCGCCATGGCCTCTCTCTCCTAATCAACATTCATAAGGGCGAGACCGTCATGTGGGATCCCTTCACCGGTGAGGAGCGCATCGTGGCTTTTCCACCAGGGTTCAATAGTGCCTTAATGGGGAGTTACTGTGGCTGGCATGGCACTGTATTGTGCGTCGATGCCGAAGATGGGCATGTCCACGGAGATTGTTTTGTCGAGCCCGTTTAAATTGGTTTTGGTTTGCGCTGAGTACAATAGACCGGCATTTTGTTCAGTCTACGACTCGGCGTCTGGTGTTTGGGGAGATATTTTCTCGATGATGACGGTAACAACTGGAATGTCTAGGTTAAGAAGGCCCAGCACCCTTGTCGGGAATGCACTTTGCTTGTTGATTTCTGGAGGTGATGTCCTTGTGTTTGATTTTGAAATGCAAAGTCTTGGTCTGATCGAAAAGCCGGTAGAAAACCATGGTACCGACGACTGGTATTTTCAGCTCTTACGGATCGAGAATGATGGACTAGGCCTTGCTATTTTGTTGGACCTGACTATCAAATTATGGGAGAGGAAATCTAACAGCGATGGTGTTTTCGAATGGGTGCTGCTGTAGAAAACCATTCCACTCGACGGTACGGTTCCAAGGAGAATGGATTCTGCACTTTTCGTCGGGTATGATGAGGACGCAAATGTGATTGTTCTCACTACTATAACCGGCAACTTCACACTCCAAGTTGACTCGATGCAGATCAAACATATTGTTAAAAGAAACAACATATGTCTTGACACCTTTTATCCCTACAGGAATTTCTATACTGCAGGTAATACGCCCTATCTACATTGTACAAGCAAAAAAGTCCATTTAGTTTGTTTTGCTCGTATTCGTTCCAGGCATCAAAAAAATATGTTGTCTTATTTGTTCCTGTGTTGATCTGCTCATCTTATGGTTATCCAATTTCTTGTTAATAGAGCTCCATTAAAGCTAGAACAGGAATATAAATATTACTTTGATGCCTGGCCATTGCTAAAGGCTAAATACAATTATGTGCTTGTAGTGATCTTTTCATTAGAGGTGTTCTAAAAATTGGAAAGTGGCAATAGCTGCAGTAGTGAAACCATCTGAAGTAATTAAGAAATTGGAACATCTGGAGGCGGCTTAAAGCTTGTTATGTTTTCTTATTCACTATTTTTTTCCTTGCAAGTTTAAAATTTAACTTGATTGATCTTCATAGAAATTGTCAATTCATAATACCATGTGGTCTATTTTTTATCGAAGAGTAGTACTAGTCCATTGATTTCACGTTGTACTATGTAATACTTGTTATGGAAGTCTGGTTTTCCAAGCCGTGCATATTTTATTTTGGCCTTATGGTCACAACTGGCACAAAACTCATTCGACAATAATTCTGGATAAATGCATTTTCTCTGAACATGTAAACAATTTTGCCATTCTTTTTTGGACCTAGCGGTATATTTGACTTCATTTACTATCCTTGACTCAACTTCTCTTCGAATTTTCATATGGTTTGGGCTTCTTTTGCTTGTAGGCAGGGGAGTTGGGAGGAACTTTGAACACACTAGATCTGCTAACATGCTATCTTGGTCAAACAACATTGGTAATTTTCTTTATATATATATATATATATATATATATATATATATATATATATATATATATATATATATATATATTTCTTGGTTACCCAACTTACAAGATGGTGCATAGTCTTGCTTACATTTCCAAGAAGCATGCCTTTGGGTAGAGATACCAGCCATTTCTCCTTGTTCTGAGCCTTACATATGGCTTGGCACACAAAAGCAAATCTGGAATGAGTTGACAATCATGGAAGTTCAGGGTTTTTTTGCATCAGATGATAGGTGGTGAGTCACCGATCTCTTAGTTTCTACTGCGATTGTACGTAGTTATGTAGCAAGAATCTTGAAAACATGTAAGCATATATATAGGAGCCAGTATAAACTAAATGTTCACTTATTGTTGTTCTCCGTTTGTAGTATTGGCTTGTGTACTGGGATGATTCAGCTTTGGACATCTACTGTCAATGTTAATGCTCATTTTTGGGGATCATACAAAATTTGTTTTGCTGTGAGAGAGCATTACAAATTAGTTAGACTAGGATAACATTGATTGTTCTGCAGGTATTAAGATTTAAAGTCGGGTTGCTGAGACATAGCCATGGCTAGTTGGCGTAGGGAAGTTCTTCTATGTCGCTGAGATGCCAGCCATGGCTAGTTGTAGTTGGTGTAGTGAAGTTCTTCAAACTGTGTGTCTGTAGTTTGTTGTATTATGTATGCCGGTGGCATGCGATGTGGTTGATGCTGAGATTGCTCTTCTATGTACCTGACTTGTCGTGTGAAGTCTTGTATATTTTTATCTGAGACCAGCAGACATTAGTCAAGTTGCATGCGTGGTTAGCGACTCGTGGAGTTGCTTGGGTTGATGCTTGACTCTGATCTAAGGTGGATGGGCAGGAAGAACTACTTATTATCTTAGCAGGTTACAGAGTTGGCCGATGAATTTCTGGATTAACTTTACACAGTTTCTTTGTGAAGTCCCCTAACCGTGAGTCTTGGTAGTGATCTAACTGTGATAACGCTTTCTCACAAGTCACATCACCTCTTGCAGCAGAGGCAGACCATGCTTGTATATGCCCAGTTTTACTGCCTAGTAGTGAACACCCATAGCCCCAGTGCCTACTTAAAAGAAACTAAGAATGTTTAAAACCTCTGATGTTTCAGTAATTTGTGTCACCTGCTCGATGCTTATGCACTTATATGGTTCGGTGTCTGGATATTTGTCACCAATAACTTGTTTTCATGCTTATTAACTTTAGTTGGATTTCCTGGTTGCAAGGCCAAGTACACAGAGGAGATGCTTGCACGGTTCTCGTTGATTGAGACTCACTTGGCTCTTTCTTGGAGGAGACAAGTCAAAATGAGCTTTGAGTTTTTGCTGAACTTTGTTTGACTCAAGAAAATTACTGATTTTTTTCTTAAATGCTAGTCCTATTCTCGGATCTGTCATAGAGATTCTTCTTGTCCAGTGTAAACTGAAGATATCTTCCAGATCATGGACTTGCCATTTCCGACATGTGCCCAATAAGTCGGTCCTCCAGGAAAAGCAGCGGCCTGGCGAGAGAGCCAACTGGTGACTGCCGTGGCGACGTTCATCTTCTGGCCGCATCTTGTGGCCGGGGCTACGTGCGCATAAGGAAAATGCTGCCTTAGATCGTTGCTGCTGTCAAAATCAAAATGTTTGGCCCTGATGTTCAGCATTTTTAGCACAGTTTCAGTTTTCTTTGATACGTTTTGACCTTTGAATCGGGCCCTGCTCCACGATCAATTTCCTTGCGGTACACAGACATCACATTCACAATGCTGTGTCCTGCACTCGACCTGACCTTGCAGATTGCTTTTTTTTTGCTTGTTCATGCAGTCTTCAACGGCATACGTTGAATAGCTCAATTCAGTCTCCATCGCAAAAATAGAAAGAGAGATAAATTCACTCATATTACTAATGTGTATTGGTCAATTAGTTCATTACAACATAATACTACACAAAAAACAAGAATTTAAGTAAAGTAGTTGAAACTCTGTACTGGTTAAGTAGTATGTGAATCTTGCTGTGTTGGTGGTAGATCAATTGGAAGAAGCACTATAACATGCTTGGCATATAAAGAATACTTTCTTCACGGATAATCTCTTGTTGGCCAAGATGGCTGCTTACAGGAACATCAATGACGACTCAATCAACTGGAGGTCTCGCACTCCAATTAGCAATTTTCTTCATGACACTTCTTCTATCCAGACCGCTGTTTACCATATTAACAGGAACATCAATGGAATAGCTCATGATTGTGCTCATCAGGTTCTCAACACAAGATTTTAATCTGTCCTTAGCTGTACTCATTCCTCTCAAAGCAATTCTCTTTGCCCAACTTTGTTTCATAACTTTCAAGTCCAGGGATATGTAATAAACGTTGTACTATGCTTTTGAGATGAATGATATCTTGGCGCTTGGCACCTTCTTGTGTTAATTTTTTTTAAATAAATAAAGAAACTAAAAAATGGTTCCCAAAGTCAAGTTATTTGGTCAAACAATGATCAAAATGGGATTTATAAATTTTACAAAATTGAAAGAAATAGGGGGGGGGGTATTTTTGAGAAATATAAAGCGTAAAAACAACTCCTTGAAATATATTACAAGAAAATGTAGTAAAAAAATGAAAATTTAGAAATATAAGGATATTCATGTTTTTCTAAATCGGTATCACAAGAAATAGAAAGAAAATATTTATGCTTCAACAAACATCATGATTTTCCTAAAAACCATGGTTTCCAAAAATGAAATTATCTCACAAAAAAGAAAAAGAAATTATGCTTACTATAGTGGTCGTTCCCCACTCCCACTCTCAGCTGCGGACCGGAGAAGTTTCTAAAAAAAAGCTGCGGATCGGAGAAAGGAGGAGCGGAGCCGCCGGCGACCTCACCACACCGCCCCGTCTCCGGCAGCCACCCACCGGCGATTCAAGGTCTGGCAACCCAATCTACTGCTTCCTCTCCTCTCCATCTAAACTAGTAACTCCTTCTTCTTTTCTCTTAATTTTTCCCTAGTAGTAAAAGTAAACCCTAGCTAGATTCCCCTCCTAATCAAACCCTAACAATCCTCCCTGCTGCAACATGGAGAGATAGGTGCTTCGATGGATGCTCTTCTTGAGGTTCCCCAAGGCCAAGGGTAAGATTCCCAATCCAGTTCCTTTCCCTCTGCATTACTTTGTGTATGCTATTATATATGCTGGATGGATGTAACATATTTGTGAGTACGCCACTTACTTTGTGTATGGTAGAAACCAGTTGATTCAGTATTACTCGTTGTATGCTATGCTATTCTATTGATCATGGATGTGCATATGTATGTTGGATGTTTAATTTGCAACTTCCCTGATGTGCATATGTGTGTCCATTGATTACATTTCTTTTCATCCCAGGGCCGATCCCATTCCCAGCTCGACGCGTGTGGACGGCAGTAGGCTGCGCTATTCTGTGCCGCTGGCCGACCCAGTGTCCGAGGTGCTTGGCTACGACAACCTCCTCATCGAGATCCTCATCCGCCTCCCTCCGGAGCCGTCCTCGCTCCCCCGTGCGTCCGCCGTAAGCAAGCGCTGGGGCAGCATCCTCTCTGACCTCCAGTTCCTCAAACACTTCCGCAAGCACCAGTGGAAACCTCCTCTGCTCGGCTTCTTCAGAGGGTATGCTAAAAACTTCATTCCTGCCATGGACTCACCTGACCGCATCCCTGCTGCCCGCTTCTCCCTCCCCAAGAGCAGAATACCCTACCACGAAGATGAAGCATACATGGGTTGCCGCCATGGCCTCTCTCTCCTAATCAACATTCATAAGGGCGAGACCGTCATGTGGGATCCCCTCACCGGTGAGGAGCGCATCGTGGCTTTTCCACCAGGGTTCAACAGTGCCTTAATGGGGAGTTACTGTGGCTGGCATGGCACTGTATTGTGCGTCGATGCCGAAGATGGGCATGTCCACGGAGATTGTTTCTCGAGCCCGTTTAAATTGGTTTTGGTTTGCGCTGAGTACAATAGACCGGCATTTTGTTCAGTCTACGACTCGGCGTCTAGTGTTTGGGGAGATATTTTCTCGACGATGACGATAACAGCTGGAATGTCTAGGTTAAGAAGGCCCAGCACCCTTGTCGGGAATGCACTTTGCTTGTTGATTTCTGGAGGTGATGTCCTTGTGTTTGATTTTGAAATGCAAAGTCTTGGTCTGATCGAAAAGCCGGTAGAAAACCATGGTACCGACGACTGGTATTTTCAGCTCTTACGGATGGAGAATGATGGACTAGGCCTTGCTATTTTGTTGGACCTGACTATCAAATTATGGGAGAGGAAATCTAACAGCGATGGTGTTTTCGAATGGGTGCTGCTGCAGAAAACCATTCCACTCGTGATGCACGGTTCCAAGGAGAATGGATTCTGCACTTTTCGTCGGGTATGATGAGGACGCAAATGTGATTGTTCTCACTACTATAACCGGCAACTTCACACTCCAAGTTGACTCGATGCAGATCAAACATATTGTTAAAAGAAACAACATATGTCTTGACACCTTTTATCCCTACAGGAATTTCTATACTGCAGGTAATACCCCTATCTACATTGCACAAGCAAAAAAGTCCAATTAGTTTGTTTCGCTCGTATTCATTCCAGTTACCTTTGGTACGTTATTGTGGTAACATTGTTCCTGTTATTAGGATTGAGCTAGATACATAAAAATACATTGTTTATTTGTTCCTCTGTTGATCTGGTCATCTTATGGTTATCTAGTTTCTTATTATTATAGACCTCCATTAAAGCTAGAACAGGAATATCGCTTTGATGCCTGGCCATTGCTAATGGCTAAGTGCGATTATGTGCTTGTAATGATCTTTTCATGAGGGGGGTTCTAAAAATTGGGAAGTGGCAATAGCTGCAGTAGTGAAACCATCTGAAGTAATTAATCAATTGGAACATCTGGAGGCGGCTTAAAGCTTGTTATATTTTCTTATTCACTATTTTTCCTTGCAAGATTAAAATTTAACTTGATCGATCTTGATAGAAATCGTCAATTCATAATACCATGCGCTCTATTTTTATCGAAGAGTAGTACTAGTTCATTAATTTCACGTAGTGCTATGTAATGCTTGTTTTGGAACTCTGGTTTACCAATCCGTGCATATTTTATTTTGGCCTTATGGTCATAACTGAGTACGTAAACTCACTCGACAATAATTCTGGATAAATGCATTTTCTCTGAACATGTAAACAATTTTATCATTATTTTTTTGGACCTAGCGATATATGTGGCTTCATTTTCTATCCTGGACTCAACTTCCCTTAGAACTTTCATATGGTTTGGGCTTCTTTTGCTTGTAGGCAGGAGAGTTGGGACGAAAGGGGCGGATCTTGAACGTTGAACACACTAGATCTGCTAACGTGCTATCTTGGTCAAACAACTTAGGTAATTTTATCTTTTCATATATCTTTTATTTTTTGCTTTGTTACCCAATTTACAAGATGCATTTTCAAGAAGCATGCCTTTGTGCTACTTTTCGTTTGTAGTCTGAGCCTCACATAGGGCTTGGCACACAAAAGTAAATCTGGAATGAGTTGACAATCTTAAAAGTTCAGTTTTGTTCTGCAGTGAGAGAGCATTATAAATCTGTTTGACTGTGATGACATTGATTGTTCTGCAGGTTTTAAGAGTTAAATTCGGGTTGCTGAGACACATCCATGGCTAGTTGGTGTAGTGAAGTTCTTGTATTTTGCTGGGACACAGACATGCCTAGTTGAAGCTCAAGTTGTCCTGCTGTGTAGTCTGTAAATCATGTTCTTCTGTTATGTTGCTGAGACACAGGCACGGTGGCATGTGATGTGGTTGATGCTTAGATTGCTCTTCTATGTAGTATGTAGGTCTTCTATGTAGTTCGGGTTTAATCGTGTGAAGTCTTGTATATTTTTATCTGAGATCAGCAAACATTAGTCAAGTTGCATGCCTGGTTAGTGACTCGTGGATTTGCTTGGCTCGATGTTTAACCTTCATTGTAGGTTTGCTATATGACCCTCTTATGTTTCAGTATTTTCATTGTTCGGCTGCTAGATACAGTACATATGATGATTTAGCACCTCTGATGTCTTTGCCTACATTTGTGGAGACAAGCCAAAACGTTCTTTCTACTTAAAAATGTAACTTAAGTGTTTTGATGCCTTTTATTTTCTTGTCTAAATGTGTGCAATGTATTTATATGCGCTGTGTTGTGTTTCGCTCATGCGCCCCAAAGAGTATTTAACTTGAGAGAATCGTGGATTCGTTTTTGAAAGCAAGTCCAGTACTGGATCCTCAGTTAAAATTTCCCACGAGTTACAGTATATATATATTGTGGTTGTGTTTCGTTTCAGTTTTTGAAATGTAATTTTTATGTAGTGAATACCATTTATTAAGATCATTAATATGTGATCGTGAAGCATTGAATATTCATTTTATACAGAAAATATGAACAGAATGCCTTTTGGATCGGCAAAGATCATATTGTTCGCAGGTTACAGAGTTGGTCGATGAATCCCCTGCTACAGCCAGCAGTTTTTTTTTTTTTGAGAAACCCATTCACGGCCTGCAAGCCGGCCAGGTAACTTGTTTGACCTAGTGGGCCTGCTGGCCAGCCCATTCGATTTGGTTGCCTGCTGAGTACTTGACTGCAATTCAGCTACGCCCTCTGCCATCTGAACTTCTTCAGGCATTTCAGCAACAGTAGCAGCTTTGCTCTGTCCCTGATGCGTTAGTACTGCTGACAGTCTAGTTCTGGATCCACCGTTGTAGTTTCTATTGATTTGAATTAGACAGAATTACGTTTCCTGTTTCGGATTTGCCACTTGTAGCTAGAAGTCACCAAGCACTACAAAAAGAAATGTATTTGTGACAATGCGCGTTTGTCATTGCAGGTCACGGTTTCTATCACGTGACAGAATCAAGACAGTCATACCTTGCCTAATGCGGCATACCTAATGCAATCATGCCCAGTACACAAGTCATGGTGAATACGCCGGTCAATGACAAGGGATTGCATGCGACTGCGGCGGTCGTCGACAAAGGGGGTGCAAATGGAGGATATTATGGATGAGGCGACTACAGTGCAGTTATTTTCTCAAGTTTATTTTTCTTCATTTGCATTTACCATGAATTGTTCAAAACTTCAAAAAATCTTCCAGTTTTGGAATTTTTTTCATAAATTCAAAAAATGTTTCAAAATTTTTAAAAACATTCTTGTTTTCAAAATTTGTTCATAAATTCAAAAATCATTGAGAAATTTCAAAAAAAAATTGTGGTTTCAAAATTTTGTTCACAAATTCAATTAATGTCCATGGTTTCAAATTTTAGTTTGGAATTTCATCAAATCTTTAATTTTCAAATACTTGTTCATAATTCCAAAAATGTGCATGGTTTAAAAAAATGGATTTTCATGAATTGTTCACATAGTTTTTTAATATTTTTAAAATAGTGTTTTCACATATTCAAAAAAGCTAAGTTATGCAAGCTCAATTTTTTTTTAATGATTTTTAAATATTTTTCACACATTAAAAAATATTCATGCTTCTAAAATTTGTTCCTGTTTTCATATTTACAAATTCAAAAAAGGTTAGCACCTTTTCAAAATATACGCTATCAAAAAATGTACATTTTTCCAAAAATATTTCCCGACCAGTTTCTGAAAAAAGCGCTACAATAACTGATTCCGCGCCAATGGGTCAGCCCAGTCGGGTTGCCTTCTGTGCATGGTGATATATATATTTGACGTAACGATCCACAAGCCTCTTTATTATCATGGTAATATTCCCCATCCTTTTCTCAAAAAAAAGTATATCATCTCCCTCTTTATTACCCTCATGAACAACTACATATTTTTAGGGGAAGCGGGCTTTGGGCGTATGTTTTGACCATAGTAGTAGTTGGAACCAAGCACCCCCTATGTCTCGGTAGCCTCCTGTTAAAACGTCAACATAACGTGGATCATTTACTGACCTATAAAATCAAAGGGGCAGTGAATCATTTCCCCATGCTTCCATCCCTTACTCCATTGCTCAAAGCTCACAAAACTCCGACTCCCCCAGATCCATCGCTAAGCTTCTTTCCCTCTCACGTATTCCCCACGGCCGATGGCCGGCAGAGGGAAGGAGGCCGTAGCCACAACATTCGATGCCGAGTTGAAGGGGTAGTGGGTGCCTTCCAACGTCACGGCGGGCACCATTGAGGAGCTCCGGTCTGCGGGGTACATACCCGCAGCGGCCTGATATATCTCCAACGTATCTATAATTTTTTATTGTTCCATGCTGTTATATTATCATTCTTTGATGTTTTACAATCATTTTCTAGCACTTTTATATCATTTTTTGGGACTAACGTGTTGACATAGTGCCCAGTGCCAGTTGCTGTTTTCTGCTTGTTTTTTACTTCACAGAATATCAATATCAAACGGTGTCCAAATGCAACAAAACTTTTTGGAGAATTTTTTGGACCAGAAGACATCCGAATGGACAAAAAAGTGCACGAGGGGAGGCTCTTGGGGCCCACGGTGCTGGGGAACGTAGCAGAAATTCAAAATTTTCCTACGTGTCACCAAGATCTATCTATGGAGAAACCAGCAACGAGGGGAAGGAGAGTGCATCCACATACCCTTGTAGATCGCTAAGCGGAAGCGTTCAAGAGAACGGGGTTGAAGGAGTCGTACTCGTCGTGATCCAAATCACCGGAGATCCTAGTGCCGAACGGACGGCACCTCCGCGTTCAACACACGTGCAGCCGGTGGCGCCTCCCATGCCTTGATCCAGCAAGGAGAGAGGGAGAGGTTGAGGAAGACTCCGTCAAAGCAGCACAACGGCGTGGTGGTGGTGGAGGAGCATGGCAATCCTGCAGGGCTTCGCCAAGCACCGTGGGAGAGGAGGAGGGAGAGAGGTAGGGCTGCGCCAGGGAGAGGTGAAACTCATCTGTTGGCAGCCCCAAAGTCCTCAAGTATATATAGGGGAGAGGGAGGGGGTGCGCCCCCTCTACGGTTCCCTTCCTAGGGGTGGCGGCAGCCCAAAACCCATCTAGGGTGCGGCCAAGGGGTGGGGGGAAACTTGCCCCCAAGTTAGGTGGTGCGCCTCCCCAAACCCTAGGCGCCTTGGGCCCTTGTGGGGCGCACCAGCCCACCTGGGGCTGGTACCCTCCCACACTTGGCCCATGCAGCCCTCCGGGGCCGGTGGCCCCACTTGGTGGACCCCCGGGACCCTCCCGGTGGTCCCGGTACGTTACCGATAAAACCTGAAACTTTTTCGGTGACCAAAACATGACTTCCCATATATAAATCTTTACCTCCGGACCATTCCGGAACTCCTCATGACATCCGGGATCTCATCCGGACTCGAACAACATTCGGTAACCACATAAAAACTTCCTTTATAACCCTAGCGTCATCAGACCTTAAGTGTGTAGACCATACGGGTTCGGGAACCATGCAGACATGACCGAGACGTTCTCCGGTCAATAACCAACAGCGGGATCTGGATACCCATGTTGGTTCCCACATGTTCCACGATGATCTCATCGGATGAACCACGATGTCGAGGATTCGATTAATCCCGTATACAACTCCCTTTGTCTAGCGGTATTATACTTGCCCGAGATTCGATCGTCGGTATCCCGATACCTTGTTGAATCTCGTTACCGGCAAGTCTCTTTACTCGTTCCGTAACACATCATCCCGTGATCAACCCCTTGGTCACATTGTGCACATTATGATGATGTGCTACCGAGTGGGCCCAGAGATACCTCTTCGTCAACCGGAGTGACAAATCCCAGTCTTGATTCGTGCCAACCCAACAGACACTTTCGGAGATACCCGTAGTGCACCTTGATAGCCACCCAGTTACGTGGTGACGTTTGGTGCACCCAAAGAATTCCTACGGTATCCGGGAGTTGCACAATCTCATGGTCTAAGGAAATGATACTTGACATTATAAAAGCTTTAGCATACGAACTACACGATCTTCGTGCTAGGCTTAGGATTGGGTCTTGTCCATCACATCATTCTCCTAATGATGTGATCCCGTTATCAACGACATCCAATGTCCATGGTCAGGAAACCGTAACCATCTATTGATCAACGAGCTAGTCAATTAGAGGCTTACTAGGGACATGGTGTTGTCTATGTACCCACACATGTATCTGAGTTTCCTATCAATACAATTATAGCATGGATAATAAACAATTATCATGAACAAGGAAATATAATAATAACTAATTTATTATTGCCTCTAGGGCATATTTCCAACAGTCTCCCACTTGCACTAGAGTCAATAATCTAGTTCACATCGCCATTTGATTAACATCGATAGGTCACATCGCCATGTGACCAACATCCGAAGAGTTTACTAGTGTCACTCAACTAGTTCACATCACCATGTGATTAAGACTCAATGAGTTCTGGGGTTTGATCATGTTTTGCTTGTGAGAGAGGTTTTAGTCAACGGGTCTGCAATATTCAGATCCGTATGTACTTCGCAATTCTCTATGTCATATTGTAAATGCTGCTTCCACGCTCCACTTAGAGCTATTTCAAATGGTTGCCCCACTATACGTATCCGGTTTGCTACTCAGAGTCATTCGGATAGGTGTTAAAGCTTGCATCGACGTAACCCTTTACGCCGAACTCTTTATCACCTCCATAATCGAGAAACATGTCCTTATTTACTCCAAGGACAATTTTGATCATTGTCCAATGATCCATTCCTGGATCATTCTTGTACCCCTTGACTGACTCATGGCAAGGCACACTTTCGGTGCGGTACTCAGCATGGCATACCGTATAGAGCCTATGTCAAAAGCATAGGGGACAACCTTCGTCCTTCCTCTTTCTTCTGTCGTGGTCGAGCTTTAAGTCTTAACTTCATACCTTACAACTCAGGCAAGAACTCCTTTGACTGATCCATCTTGAACACCTTCAAGATCATGTCAAGGTATATGCTCATTTGAAAGTACCATTTAGCGTTTTTTTTGATCTATCCTCATATATCTTGATGCTTAATGTTCAAACAGCTTAATCCAGGTTTTCTATTGAAAAACATTTTTCAAATAACCCTATATGCTTTCCAGAAATTCTACATCATTTATGATCAACAATATGTCAACAACATATACTTATCAGAAATTCTATAGTGCTCCCACTCACTTCTTTGGAAATACAAGTTTCTCATAAACTTTGTACAAACCCAAAATCTTTGATCATTCCATCAAAGCGTACATTCCAACTCCGAGATGCTTACTCCAGTCCTTAGAAGGATCGCTGGAGCTAGCATACCTTTTAGCATCCTTAGGATCGACAAACCTTTCTGATTGTATCACATACAACCTTTCCTTACGAAAACTGGTAAGGAAACTCGTTTTGACATCCAATTGGTTGATTTCATAAATGCAGCTAATGCTAACATGATTCCGACGGACTTAAGCATCGCTACGGATGAGAAAATCTCATCGTAGTCAACTCCTTGAACTTGTGAAAAACTCTTCGCCACAAGTCGAGCTTCACAGACGGTGACATTACCGTTCACGTCCGTCTTCTTCTTAAAGATCCATTTATCTCAATGGCTTGCCGATCAACGGGCAAGTCACCAAAGTCCATGCTTTGTTCTGATACATGGATCCTATCTCGGATTTCATGGCTTCTAACCATTTGTTGGAATATGGGCCCACCATTGCTTCTCCATAGCTCGTAGGTTCATTGTTGTCTAGCAACATGACCTTCAAGACAAGATTACTGTACCACTCTGAAGCAGTACGCATCCTTGTCACCCTACGAGGTACGGTAGTGACTTGATCCGAAGTTTCATGATCACTATCATAAGCTTCTACTTCAATTGGTGTAGGTGCCACAGGAACAACTTCCTATGCCCTGCTACACACTAGTTGAAGTGATGGTTCAACAACCTCATCAAGTCTCCACCATCCTCCCACTCAATTCTTTCGAGAGAAACTTTTTCTCGAGAAAGGACCCGTTTCTAGAAACAATTACTCTTGCTTCCGGATCTGAGATAGGAGGTATACCCAACCATTTTGGGTATCCTATGAAGATGTATTTATCCGTTTTGGGTTCGATCTTATCACTTTGTAATTTAAACCTTTTTTTTTTCACATAAGCGTCGCAGCCCCAAACTTTCAAGAAACGACAGCTTAGGTTTCTCCAAACCATACTTCAAACGGTGTCATCTCAACGGACTTACGTGGTGCCCTATTAAAGTGAGTGCGGTTGTCTCTAATGCCTAACCCATGAACGATAGTGGTAATTCGATAAGAGACACCATGGTACGCACCATATCCAATAGGGTGCAACTATGATGTTCGGACACACCATCACACTATGGTGTTCCAGACGGTGTTAGTCGTGAAACAATTTCCACAATGTCTTAATTATGCGTACAAAGCTCAGAATTTAGATACTCATCTCTATGATCATATCATAGACATTTTATCCTCTTGTCACGATGATCTTCAACTTCACTCTAAAATTACTTGAACCATTCAATAATTCAGACTTGTGTTTCATCAAGTAAATACACTCAAGATCTACTTAAATCATCCGTGAAGTAAGAACATAACGATATTCACTTTGCATGCCTCAAAGCACTCATTGGACTGCACACATCAAAATGTGTTACTTCCAACAAGTTGCTATCTTGTTCCATCTTCTTTGAAAGCGAGGCTTTTCAGGTCATCTTGCCCATGTGGTATGATTTGCATATCTCAAGTGATTCAAAATCAAGTGAGTCCAAACAATCCATCTGCATGGAGTTTCTTCATGCAGATACACCAATAGACATGGTTCGCATGTCTCAAACTTTTCAAAACGAGTGAGTCCAAAGATCCATCAACATGGAGCTTCTTCATGCGTTTTACACCAATATGACTTACATGGCAGTGCCACAAGTAAGTGGTACTATCATTACTACCTTATATCTGTTGGCATGAAAATGTGTATCACTACGATCGAGATTTCAATAAACCATTCATTTTAGGTGCAAGACCATTGAAGGTATTATTCAAATAAACAGAGTAACCATTATTCTCCTTAAATGAATAACCGTACTGCGATAGACATAATCCAATCATGTCTATGCTCAACGCAAACACCAAATAACAATTATTTAGGTTTAACATCAATCTCGATGGTAGAGGGAGGCGTGCGATGCTTGATCACATCAACCTTGGAAACATTTCCAACATATATCGTCGGCTCACCTTTAGCTAGTCTCCGTTTATTCCGTAGCTTTTATTTTGAGTTACTAACACTTAGCAACCGAACCGGTATCTAATACCCTGGTGCTACTAGGAGTACTAGTAAAGTACACATTAACATAATGTATATCCAATATACTTCTATCGACCTTGCCTGCCTTCTTATCTACCAAGTATCTAGGGTGGTTCTGCTCCAGTGTCCGTTCCCTCATTACAGAAGCACTTAGTCTCGGGTTTGGGTTCAACCCTGGGTTTCTTCACTGGAGCAGCAACTGATTTGCCGTTTCATGAAGTACCCCTTCTTGCCCTTGCCCTTCTTGAAACTAGTGGTTTCACTAACCATCAACAATTGATGCTCCTTCTTGATTTCTACATTCGCGGTGTCGAACATTGCGAATAGCTCAAGGATCATCATATCTATCCTTGATGTTATAGTTCATCACGAAGCTCTAGTAGCTTGGTGGCAATGTCTTTGGAGAAACATCACTATCTCATCTGGAAGATTAACTCCCACTCGATTCAAGT
The DNA here is from genome assembly GCA_021605145.1 of Aegilops bicornis. Taxonomy (NCBI): domain Eukaryota; kingdom Viridiplantae; phylum Streptophyta; class Magnoliopsida; order Poales; family Poaceae; genus Aegilops; species Aegilops bicornis. The sequence continues at coordinate 1,514,743 of JAHIAL010000022.1, forward strand.
GATTGTTGTACCCACAATCTGAGTACAAGCTCAATGATTGAGATCTTCTCCCTTAGTTTGTAGGCTAGAAAACTCATCGGAGGTCTCATACCTCTTGACGTGGGCACGAGCCTGAAATCCCAATTTCAGCTCTTGGAACATCTCATATGTTCTGCGACATTTCAAAAATGTCTTCGGTGCCTCAATTCTAAACCATTTAACATTACCGAACTATCATGTAGTCATTAAAACGTGTATGTCAGATGTTCGCAACATCCACAAACCACGTTCAAGGTCCAGCACACCGAGCGGTGCATTAAGGACATAAGCCTTCTACTGTCCGCATAATTGCTCGTCAACTTTCAACTATATTTTCTCTAGGAACATATCTAAAACAGTAGAACTAAAGCGCGAGCTATGACATAATTTGCAAAGGGCTTTTGACTATGTTCGGGATAATTAAGTTCATCTAATGAACTCCCACTCGAGATAGACATCCCTCTAGTTATCTAAGTGATTACATGATCCGAGTCAACTAGGCCGTGTCCGATCATCACGTGAGACGGACTAGTCATCATCGGTGAACATCTTCATGTTGATCGTATCCACCATACGACTCATGCTCAACCTTTCGGTCTCTTGTGTTCTGAGGCCATGTCTGTACATGCTAGGCTCGTCAAGTTAACCTAGTGTTTCACGTGTGTAAATCTGGCTTACACCCGTTGTATGTGAACGTTAGAATCTATCACACCCGATCATCACGTGGTGCTTGAAGCGTATAACTTTACGCAACGGTGCACGCTTAGGGGAACACTTTCTTGAAATTTTAATGAGGGATCATCTTATTTACTACCGTCGTTCTAAGCAAATAAGATGCATAAATATGATAAACATCACATGCAATCAAAAAGTGACATGATATGGCCAATATCATTTTGCTCCTTTTGATCTCCATCTTCGGGGCTCCATGATCATCATCGTCACCGGCATGACACCATGATATCCATCATCGTGTCTTCATGAAGTTGTCTCGCCAACTATTACTTCTACTACTATGGCTACCGGTTAGCAATAAAGTAAAGTAATTACATGGCGTTGTTCAATGACACTCCTATGGCTCCTGCCGGTTGTCATACTCATCGACATGCAAGTCGTGATTCCTATTACAAGAACATGATCAATATCATACATCACATATCATTCATCACATTCTTCTTGGCCATATCACATCACATAGCATACCCTGCAAAAACAAGTTAGACGTCCTCTAATTGTTGTTTGCATGTTTTACGTGGCTGCTGTGGGTTTCTAGCAAGAACGTTTCTTACCTACGCAAAAACCACAACGTGATATGTCAATTGCTATTTACCCTTCATAAGGAACCTTTTCATCGAATCCGATCCGACTAAAGTGGGAGAGACTGTCACCCGCTAGCTACCTTATGCAACAAGTGCATGTCAGTCGGTGGAACCTGTCTCACGTAAGTGTACGTGTAAGGTCGGTCCGGGCCGCTTCATCCCACAATGCTGCTGAATCAAGATTGGACTAGTAACGGTAAGCATATTGAACAAAATCAACGCCCACAACTACTTTGTGTTATACTCGTGCAAAGAATCTACGCAATAGACCTAGCTCATGATGCCACTTTGTTGGGGAACGTGGCGAGAAATTCAAAATTTTCCCTCGTGTCACCAAGATCTATCTATGGAGGAAACCAGCAACGAGGGAAGGAGAGTGCATCTACATACCCTTGTAGATCGCTAAGCGGAAGCGTTCAAGAGAATTGGGTTGAAGGAGTCATACCTGCGTGATCCAAATCACCGGAGATCCTAGTGTCGAACAGACGGCACCTCCGCACAACACACGTGCAGCCAGTGACGTCTCCCATGCCTTGATCCAGCAAGGAGAGAGGGAGAGGTTGGGGAAGACTCCGTCCAGCAGCAGCACAACGGGCGTGGTGGTGGTGGAGGAGCGTGGCATCCTGCAGGCTTCGCCAAGCACCAAGGAGAGGAGGAGGGAGAGAGGTAGGGCTGCGCCAGGGAGAGGTGAAACTCATGTGTTGGCAGCCCCAAAGTCCTCAAGTATATATAGGGGAGAGGGAGGGGGTGCGCCCCCTCTAGGGTTCCCTCCCTAGGGATGGCGGCAGCCCAAAACCCATCTAGGGTGCAGCCAAGGGGGGGGGGACAGGGGAAACTTGCCCCCCAAGTTAGGTGGGTGCGCCCCCTCCCCAAACCCTAGGCGCCTTGGGCCCTTGTGGGGGGCACACTAGCCCACCCGGGCTGGTCCTCCCACACTTGGCCCATGCAGCCCTCCAGGGCAGTGGCCCACTTGAGTGGACCCCGGGACCCTCCCGGTGGTCCCGATGCGTTACCGATAAAACCCGAAACTTTTCCGGTGACCAAAACAGGACTTCCCATATATAAATCTTTACCTCCGGACCATTGCGGAACTCCTCGCGACGTCCGGGATCTCATCCGGGACTCTGAACAACATTCGGTAACCACATCCAAACTTCCTTTATAACCCTAGCGTCATCGAACCTTAAGTGTGTAGACCCTACGGGTTCGGGAACCATGCAGACATGACCGAGACGTTCTCCGGTCAATAACCAACAGCGGGATCTGGATACCCATGTTGGTTCCCACATGTTCCACGATGATCTCATTGGATGAACCACGATGTCGAAGATTCGATCAATCCCGTATACAATTCCCTTTGTCTAGCGGTATTATACTTGCCCAAGATTCGATCGTCGGTATCCCGATACCTTGTTCAATCTCGTTACCAGCAAGACTCTTTACTCGTTCCGTAAAACATCATCCCGTGATCAACCCCTTGGTCACATTGTGCACATTATGATGATGTCCTACCGAGTGGGCCCAGAGATACCTCTCCGTCAACCGGAGTGACAAATCCTATCTCGATTCGTGCCAACCCAACAGACACTTTCGGAGATACCCGTAGTGCACCTTTATAGCCACCCAGATATGTTGTGACGTTTGGTGCACCCAAAGCATTCCTACGGTATCCGGGAGTTGCACAATCTCATGGTCTAAGGAAATGATACTTGACATTATAAAAGCTTTAGCATACGAACTACACGATCTTCGTGCTAGGCTTAGGATTGGGTCTTGTCTATCACATCATTCTCCTAATGATGTGATCCCGTTATCAACGACATCCAATGTCCATGGTCAGGAAACCGTAACCATCTATTGATCAACGAGCTAGTCAATTAGAGGCTTACTAGGGACATGGTGTTGTCTATGTACCCACACATGTATCTGAGTTTCCTATCAATACAATTATAGCATGGATAATAAACGATTATCATGAACAAGGAAATATAATAATAACTAATTTATTATTGCCTCTAGGGCATATTTCCAACACACGGTCCATCGGGGCGCGCCAAGAGGCCCAAGCACACCCTCATGAGCCGTAGGGCCATAGGAGATTTCCACCGCCTCTCAGCTATATAAGTTCCCAGATATTCCAGAAACACTTAGGGAGTCTGAGAAAAATTGTTCCAGCTGCCACAAGTTTCAGAACCACGAGATCCAATCTAGAGCCCTTTTCCGGCGCTCCGCTGGAGAGCAACACGATCACAGAGGGGTTCATCATCTCCATTGGTGCCTATCCAATGACGCGTGAGTAGTTTACCACAGACCTACGGGTCCGTAGGCAGTAGGTAGATGCCTTCTTCTCTCTTTTTGATCTTCAATACAATGTTCTCTTGAAAGATCTATTTGATGTAACTCTTTTGCGGTGTGTTTGTTGGGATCCGATGAATTGTGAGTTTATGATTAGATCGATTTGCAATTATATCCATACATGATTATTATAGCCTTGTATTTCTTCTATATTTCGGGTTTGTTTAGCCAACTTGATTGAATTATCTTGCAATGGGAAGAGGTGCTTTGTGATGGATTCAATCTTGCGGTGCTCAATCATAGTGACAGAAGGAGACATGACACGCATGTATCGTTGCCATTAAGGATAAAATGACGGGGTCTATTCCTACATGAATAAATCTTGTCTACATCATTTCATCGTTCTTAAGGCATTACTCTGTTTTTTTATGGAATTTCATACACTAGATGCATGCTCGATAGCGGTTGATGTGTGGAGTAATAGTAATAGATGCAGGCAGGAGTCGGTCTACTAATATTGGACGTGATGCCTATATACATGATCACTTGTCTTGGATATCGTCATAACTATTCGCTTTTCTATCAATTTCCCAACAGTAATTTGTTTACATACTCTATGCTATTTTCTCGAGAGAAGCCACTAGTGAAACCTACGGCCCCCGGGTCTACTTCTCATCATATACTTGCAGATCTATATTGATATTCGTGTTTTCCACTATTTGCCTATTTTATTTTTAGATCTATATTATCAAAAACCCAAAAATACTTTGATGTGTTTTATTTGCTTTCATCTTATTTGCATCTATCAAATTATCTTTTATCATACTACTTTACTCAATGAGGGATTGACAACCCCTCTACGCGTCGGGTTGCGAGGATTTGTTGTTTGTGTGCAGGTGCGCTTACATAATTTGCTTGGTTCTCCTACTGGATTGATAACCTTGGTTTCGTAACTGGGGGAAATACTTACCTTCACTGTGCTGCATCATCCTCTCCTCTTCGGGGAATTACTAACGCGGTCCACAACTATCACGGCCTAGTGTCGCGCTCCGGCGACGAGCGAGACCAACCGCTCTGACTCCACCATTACCACTCCCAAGGAAGAGGAGAAGGTGATCTTCGTGCCCCACCTCGTTCGAGGTCTGGGGTTCCCTCTCACCCCTTTGTGAGGGGCTTACTATTTTTCTATGGGTTGGACTTCCACCACTTGGCCTCGAACTCAATCCTCCACATAGCCACCTCCATTACTATATGCGAGTGTTCCTCCGCTTGAGTCGCACTTTGCGTTGTGGATGAAGATCTTCAGCTGAAGAGTAGTGGATCCCATCTCACTGAATGCGGCGGGGCCATGCTAGTAAGCTCCCGAAGGTGCTCCGGCCAGAGGGCACTTTCGTCGAGTCAATCAAGATGTGGCAGCGGGAGTGGTTCTATATCACGGACCTGCCCGCCCGAGGCCAGACAGAGGTCCCTGCCTTCACGGCCGAGACCCCGAGGAGGCTTGTCTCCTGGACGAAGAAGGGCCTTGACTGGGGAACAAGTGGACAAAGAGGAGGTACAAGTGGTAGACACATTGCGGGTTACAAAGTCAAAGCTGATAGTAGTGGAAGAGGGTGTCTCCTAGAGGGAAAGAAAGTCATCAGTTGCAAATGGGTGTTCATAGTGAACAAAATCCTAAAGGGGAAATGGAAATTGACTACGAAACCTTGCAGTAGTGGAAAAGGTTGCACGGTAAGGATGTTAATTTCTACCTCAAGTTAGCAAGTCTTACCTTAGCCCACTCGAATGCCGCGCATGGGCAACATCGAAAGGTTCTTCCACGAGTTCTTCAAGACCCGATAGATTCCAGTCATCATAGGAAGTCCTACCGGTTGCATGTTGCGGTAGCTGCTCCTCATAGCAAATACGAGCATGATGGTGAGCACCATGAAATGCCCAACCATGTACGAGCCTTATTAAAAGCATACACTCCTACAGTGGATGCCACTAGCGAACCAAAATTTACTTGTTGGGGGGGCAATGGCCCTTTGCCCCCCCATGATGCTCCGACACTGTTCATGATGATACTACCCTGCATGGTAGTACAATGCTTGAGAAACTTCCCTTAGTAAACAATGCTTTAGAAACAGATTTTGATTAAAAAACGAGGACAGGTTAGTTCATACCATGATTGTAACGGCGGCACAAACCACGTTAGTTCAAACGCGAGACAGAGGGAACCCTCACTAAAGGTTGGCGCGAGTTGGGTCGGTCCAGGCACCTGGTAACAACAATATTGTTTTTTTGCTTTGTTTTAATTTCACTTTTTTTTTCTTTTTTTTCATTTTGTTTGTACTTCCAAATATACTAAATAAATATATTACAAAAAAATCGACATAATTGTTTTTCTCAAAATATTGATAAACATTCGAAAAATATTAAATGCATAGATAAAATGTTTATCACCTACACAAAAAATGTATACAAATAAAAAATAACATGTGTATGAAACAATTTGATCATAAATGTTGACCATGTATTAAAAAATGATGAATTTCCTTGACCATGTACATAAAAATCTTAATCAAGCATTTGAAAAAAAAATGTTGAACCAGTATTTGAAAAGTATTAATCAAGCATTTAAAAAAAATGTTAAGTGTATATATAAAAAATGATGATTTTTTGATGATGTATATAAAATGATTAATCAAACATTAAAAAAATGTAGAACAAGTATTTGAAAATGTTAACTGTGCACAGAAAAAAGTTAGTCTTTTATTTGAAAATTTGAAAATGTTTAAAAGTGTGTATAAAGAAAATGTTGACCATGTATTTAAAAAAAATGTTAATCTTGTGTATGATAAATTTTAATCATGCAACTGAAAAATGTGTATTGAAAAATATCGACCATATATTTAAAAAATGCTAAATTTGTATTGAAAAAATGTTAAACGTGCATAGAAAAATGTTCTTGACAGTTGACATAGACAAAAATTTTAGAGTGAAAACTAAAAGAATCATAAGAAAAAAAAGAAAAGGAAAGAAAAACAAACAAATGGAAACCAAACAAAAAATAGAGCAAAAACGTCTGAAAAATCCAGTCAAATAGAAAAAAACAGAAGAAAAAACCTCTATGAAAACTAATGAAAAAACCTGCTCGATTCAGCTCAAGCAAGTAGCACGCCTACTACTCCATCCGTAACGACCCAACTTTATACTAACATTGTACTAAAGTTAGTATAAAGTTGAGTCATCTATTTTTAGAACGGAGGGAGCACCTACCACTTACGCCGGCTGCCAGGAGACCATGATCGATCTCTGCTTCTCCCCTTGTCCTTCCCTACCGTCTCACCAGATATAGTCTAGTCGCCGTGGTCAAAGGGAGCTCCTAATCCGTGCTTCAGGCGCCCGATCGCGTGAGCGCCCCCTTTTCCTTCCCTACCGTCCCGTGGTCAAAGGGAGCTCCTAATCCGTGCTTCAAGCGCCCAATAAAATCTTTGCGCCAAAAAAATCAATCAAAAAATTGAGTTCTTCAAGATTTGAACTCGCACCCTCGCATTCCCATACAAGTTTGATCAAGCACTACAGCCACTTGACTCGTGTGACTGAGAATAGCGCCGATGATGTAAGAACATCGAAATGTGCAAAAAAAAAAAAAAAATCTAAGTGTTACAACAGACAGTATTGTGCAATTAAATTCTGCCAGCACACGAGTCAAGCACCGATAAAATTTTTTCAGTTAGAAGTTCATCGATTTTGAATTCTTATATCATCGGCCACTACAGCCACTTAACTCGTGTGACTGAAAAAAGTTTATCAATTTTGAAATGAAAAGTTCATTGATTTTTTAAAAAAAACACCGAATGTGAAAAAGAATTTAGTTGATTTTGAAATAAGTTCATCGAATTTGAAAAAATATTCATCAAATTTCAGAAATTATCAAAATTTAAAAAAATCACCAGATTTCCAAAAAAATTCACCATTTTTAAAAATTTCACCAAAAAATAATTAAGTTTAGTGACTTTTAAAAAAAAAATCATATTTGAAAAAAGTCCAATCAAATTGAGAAAGAAGTTCATCAAATTAAAAAAATTCGTCGGATTTGAAAAAAGTTCACTCATTTAGCAAGAGAAAAAGGAAAACAGGAAAAAAATAAAAGAGAAAGAGAAAACATAGGAAACATTGAAATGTAAAAAGAGAAGTTTGTCTGCACAAACGCCAACTTAGCGTAGTGTTTAGTGCAGTTCAAGAGATCGCGAGCTCGCAAGTTCGAACCCTATCTCCCGCATCGGAAATAGCTTTTCTTTAGGATACGAGAAAGATAGCTAAGCAGGCCGGCCCAGCCTGAAAGGCTTCAGACGTCCGTTTGCAAAATGCACAGTAACGACTGCCTGAAGTGTCAAGTAGGAAGCGCGCATGTTAGAGCTGTTACGAAACGAAACAGTGTCCCAACCAAAGACTGCCATTAGCAGACATCGCCTAGATTAGGCACGTGTAATTAGTGTACAAAGCACCGAGCGGACGTGCCCGTCCACATGGACGCCTTCTCGCATGCCAACTGCCATCTCTTGTAAATAGGTGCATCTACGGAGGCCTCCCGAACTCTTGTATGAATAGGGCTTCGCCCACAATCAATAAACACAAGTTTCTACCAATTCTTACACGATATCAGCATTAACGCGTTCCAAACTTCTGTATAAATAGGGCAGCGCCACTGCGTGGGGTCGTCCTCATCCTGAAGCTTGTCGACACTATGCGCCATCGGCGGCAGCCGACAGGATACCATGGGGGTGGTGGTGGAATGGGGGGAATTGACCCCAAACGCCCCACCTCCCAGTCCCCTTATCTGCTTCAACAGCGGTGCCACCATGAGCCTGAGGCGAAAGGCCTCATGGGTTGTGACCCACGTTGAAACGACCGACAGAAAAAAAAAACCCCGATGGGTTATACACTAGTTTGCAAAAGCCCTCGTATTATCAGGATTTCACGCATTAGTCCAACTACTACACTACTAGAAAAAGGCCTACTAATGGCGCACCAGTTTTGCCTACTAATGGCGCATCACTGGTGTGCCATTACTAGCACGCCATTAGTAATTTTTACTAATGGCGCACCACTGATGCGCCATTAGTAGGCAAAACTGGTGCGCCATTGGTTCTTCGATTCCCGAGCACCGAGGGGTTCATACAGGAGCGTTTTCTTGATGTAATTCATGTCACTGACACTATTGCTTTGACTCTCAAGAAGGCAATTTGCAAAGTCCTTTCTGATAATAATTTGAATGTCCAAGACATTAGAGGACAAGGCTATGACGGGGCAAGTAATATGAGAGGTGAATGGAATGGATTGAAGGCTCTAATTCTGAATGACTGCCCTTATGCATATTATGTGCATTGCATGGCTCATCAATTCTGATTAGCGCTTGTTGCCGCATCAAGGGAGGTACATGATGTGCATAACTTTTTCCAAAATGCAAATTTCATTATAAATGTTGTTAGTGCATCGACTAAACGTAATGATGAGTTGTTAGCAAATAAAGCTGCGGAGATTGCCTTGAAATTGAATTGGGAGAACTTCGATACAGGAAAAGGGCAAAATCAGATAGGAACTTTACAAAGACCTGGTGACACTAGATGGAGTTCCCACTTCAAGTCAATTCAGAGTTTACAGAAGATGTTTGGCGCTACAGTTGAGGTCCTAAGGAGTATAGCAAATGACCGTGCAGCCTCGAAATATTCTAGAGGAGATGCCGTAGGAGCCCTAAAAATAATTATGTCATTTGATTTTGTGTTCATTTTACATCTAATGGAGAAAATCATGAAAATCACTGATGTTTTATGTCAAACACTCCAAAAGAAGTCACTAGATATTCTGAATGCATTAGATTTGGTCTCAACCACAAAGGTGCTACTTGGTAAGCTGAGAGAAGATGGTTGGGATCCCCTTCTTCAGGAGGTTCAATCTTTTGTTTGAAGCATGAGATTGACATCCCTGATCTGAATAGCAGGTAACATATATTTTCTTGTTCATATAATATAGAATATTATTTATCATATTTACTAATATATGATGTGATTTGTAGGTATGTAGATGTAACAAAGTCTCGCAACAAACATGATAACACTACTACATTACATCACTACAAAGCAGATGTGTTCAATGTTGCCATAGATCAGCAATTGGTTGAGCTAAATGATCGCTTCGGTGTTCAAAACACAAAGCTTTTGACACTTTGTGCATCTTTGGATCCACGGCATGACTCATTTGACATGTCTAATATATGCACATTAGTGGAAAATTTTTATCCTGCTGACTTTTCTAGTCAAGAACGAGCTCATTTGGAGTCTCAACTTCCCCATTTCCAGCTTGATGTTTGCAACCATCCGGAGCTAAATAGTTCGCCTTCACTTGCTGATTTGACTATTGGATTATTTAAAACAGGTAAAGTTGCTACATACTCAATGGTTGAATGATTGATAGACTACTGCAGTTGTTCATAACTTTTGCTTATTTGACTCCTTGATTATTAAATACAGGTAAAGCTGCTACGTACTCAATGGTTGATAGATTACTACGGTTGGTCATAACTCTTCCGGTGTCAATCATGCGACAACCGGCGAGCTTTTTCAGCTATGAAACTAGTCAAGACACGTCTTGAAACAGAATGGGAGATGACTTTCTTGACATTACATGGTCGTCTATATTGGGAAGGAAATAGCTGCAAAGATCACATCTGATGAGATAATCAATTTGTTCGACACTGGTGGTCGTGAGAGCTGAGTTTAATCTAATTGATATGTAACTTCATTTTATAGGTCTATGAATATTTCTTATGCTTTGTCCTCAACGTTATTACGAGACTTAACATGTCATGATATTTCTTTCATTCTAAGCATTGGTTTCTCGCCCCCCTCATGTTCAAATCCTGGCTCCGCCCTGGCCATTAGTAACTTTTTTTTTGACTTATTTTAAATTTTGAAGGCGGGAAGATACTCCATTAGTGAGTTTGAATTTTTTTGCCTCTCCAGATCTTAAAAGCCCCGTATCTTTTTTTCTGTTAGGTTTTTGAGGATTTTGAAAATGTTTAACGGGGTTCCCCCGTTAAATTCGGATGTAACTTTTCGAGTAGATGATTTTTTCATATAAAAACTTTTTCATCCGAAAGTTAGTATGCAAAAGTTATGCCCATTTTACAAATTCTCGAGAGATTTTTGCAAATGAAGTCGAAATTAATATTTTCAATTTTTCCCAACAACTAGAACCCATATAACATGGGAAACTTATTTTCTTTTTTTTTTTTTAAATTTTCATCATTTTTTTTTATTTTTTTTAAAACTGAAAAGGCGATCCACGGGGTGCATTCGGTGGAAGTGGTGGCCAAGTTACTAATGGCGCACCGTGGCATGGTGCGCCATTACTAGTTCGACTAGTAATGGCGCACCACTCCCACGGTGCGCCATTAGTAGTTTTGACAAAAAAAATTAAAATTTTTTTTTTACTAATGGCGCACCCGCGATGTGGTGCGCCATTAGTATTTGGACACTAATGGCGTACCAACACATGGTGCGCCATTAGTATATAGTAATGGCGCACCACGTCTGGTGCGCCATTAGTGTCAATTCCATCTATAGCCCTTTTCCTAGTAGTGCTAGTACTATTTTAGTGTTGAACCTAAAAAAAGTACTATTTTAGTGCTTGTCATGTTTTAGCCCCGTAAATTTGGGAATTCGCAGATAGGTTCAACTAGTGTTGTAATTAAGTACTTGTCATGTTTTAGACCCAGTATCTCAGTGTGATTATATATTATATACTCAATTATATAGTGTATTGATGTCTTAGACCTTATTATGTCTATGAATGATTATATGTTCAATGTGTTTACAATTTGCAATGCCTATAACATATACAAATGGTACAATAATATCATAAGAAACTGTTTGATGGTTAACGGAACGAGTAGAGAAGAAAATTGTCATGTTGCAGTTGAGATTCATTGTTCTTTGCAACTAAAATATTAATTCGCCAATCAATTAAGTCCAAAAATGCATATGAAGCGCACGCACATGTCCCGTGGGCCGCACTGCTACTAAGTGGGGCCCACCAGCTGGCCCCGTGTATCCATAGCAGTAGCGCGGGGTCTATGACCCGCGCTTCTGCAATCTTATTTGTTATAGCGCATGTTTTAGACCCAACGATGCTGCCATGGCCTGTCCCCGGGGCACGGTTTGGACCACTTAGCAGTAGCGCGGGGTCACGGTGCCTGCGCTATTGCTACAGTTTACCTGAAGCATAGTGTTTTTCCTCGCGCTACTACTACTTACCAGTAGCGCGATCCCTTTACCCTGCGCCACTATTAGGTGATCGCCTACGGTGTTTTCCTAGTAGTGACGACGCGTCATCCTTGTTGTCAGGTGGTGAGAAATGCCTCAATGATCCATCCAGACATAGTGCTAGTAGATTGTTTAGCTCAAACCTTTGTTACCAAACATACATAAAATTACATTCAACCCATGCTAGGCATCATCAGACTGATTTCATAAATGAGTCGGCTCGCCTGCTGTTCGATCTCCCCGCGTAACCGTTTGATAGGTCAACACAATCTAACGGGATCCCTATTTCCTTTGCTTTCCTCGCATCGTGCCATCTCGTGTTGTGCCGCTTGGCTCATAGAGCCAACCTTCTCCAACGACGTCACCTCCTGTACCATAAGATGTGCCGGCTGCCTCACAGAAACTCGTTGCGTAACAACTGGTGACGCACCCGTTGCATCTCCGGCGATGCCCTTCTTGCCTCATGGTGTGCTACTGCGAGCAGTCGGGCTCGCTACAACAGGTGATGTTGCAATGACTCCATCGCAACATTGTCGCCGACCTATCGTCGCATTGAAGCATCTATCACCGGCGAGGTCCTTGAGTTGCAGGGTCGTTGCATTCCATTCAAACTTTTTGACAGATTATTTACTAGTCATCCGTGCAAAAAAAAGCAGATGAAGGTTTTTTTTAGTTTTTCTAGTAACACAGGAAGTAGATACGTGGGCTTTTCTTAAATGATAGATTGGGTTGGGCTTGGATGGATGGGCTAACATTACAGTGCCTAAAAAAATCAGATCAGAGAAAAAAGTCTAAGAAAAATCAGATCTGAGAAAAAAAAGGCTGGCGGTGGGGACGGACGGACCGAGAGAGAAAGGAGGAGGAGCCGGCCGACCTCACCTCGCCGCCCGGCCTGCCGGGCGATTCGAGGTCAGCGCAGCCCTTCTCCTTCCTCTTCTTCTCCATCCAATCTACTCCCTCCGTTCGGAATTACTTGTCATCAAAATGGATGTATCTAGAACTAAAATACTTCTAGATACATCCATTTCAATGATAACTATTTCCGAACGGAGGGAGTACTAGTTATTCCCATCTTCTTTTCTTTCTAATTTTCCGTAGTAGAAAAACCTAGGAAGATTTCCCCCTCCTGATTGAACCCTAACATATTCCTCCCCTGCTGCAGCGGTGGAGAGAGATGGATCCAGATGCTGAGATTCCCCAAGGCCATGGGTAAGGTTCCTCCCCATTTTTGCATAGTGCGTGCGTACTCGTATGCATATTTGTGAGTGCCCTACTTTGTGTATGCTATGCTGGATGGATGTACATATGTGTGAACGTACTAGCTATGTGCTGGTTGGATGTACACAGTATGTGTGTTGGATCATTTTCTTTTCTTTTCTTGTCAGGGCCGATCCCATTACCGGATCGTCGTGTGTGGACGGCAGGAGGCTGCGGCGTTCGGTGCCGCAGGCCGGCCCTATGTCCAAGGTGTTTGAGGACGACAACCTCTTAATCGAGATCCTTGTCCGCCTCCCGCCGAAGCCATCCTCGCTGCCCCGCGCATCCGCTGTATGCAAGCGCTGGGGCATCATCCTCTGTGACTCTGTGTTTCTCAAACTCTTCCGCAAGCACCACCGGAAACCTCCTCTGCTCGGCTTCTTCAACGGGTTTGCCAACCGCTTTGCTCCCATCATGGACTCGCCCGACCGCATCCGTGTTGCTTGCTTCTCCATGCCCAAGAGAAGCACACCATACAAGGACTACGGAGAATACATGGGCTGCCGCCACGGCCTCGCTGTCGTAATCAACAAGCATGAGCGTAATACCATCGTGTGGGACCCCCTCACTGGCCAACAACACACCGTGCCTTTTCCACAAGGGCTCGATGATGCCTTTATGGGGAGTTTATGTGCCTGGCATGGCGCGGTATTGTGCATTGATGCTGAAGATGGGCATGTCCATGGAGATTGCTTCTCGAGCCCGTTTATATTGGTTTTGGTCTGCACTGGATTTTCTAATACACACGCATTTTGTTCTCTCTACGACTCGGCTTCTGGTGTTTGGGGAAATATTTTCTCGACGATGATAACAACTGAAATTTCTAGGTTAAGGCCCAGCATCCTAGTCGGGAATGTGTTTTGCTGGCTGGTTTCTAATGGTGAAGTCCTTGTGTTTGATTTCAAAATTCAGAGCCTTGATGTGATTGAGAAGCCGTCAGACGACTATGTTACCGATGGTTGTTTTCAGCTCTTACGGATGGAGGATGGTGGACTTGACCTCGCTGTTTTGTTGGACTTCACCATCCAATTATGGGAGAGGAAATCTAACTGTGATGGTATTGCCGGATGGGTGTTGCTGCAGAAAAGCATTCCGCGGAGGAATATTCTCGAGGAGAATGCATCCTGCTGTCTGTTTTGTCGGGTATGATGAGGAGACAAATGTGATTGTTTTCGCTACGATGGTTGGCAACTTCACACTCCAACTTGACTCAATGCAGCTCAAACATATTGTTAAAAGAAAATTCATATGTTGCGATACCTTTTATCCCTACACAAATTTGTATACTGCAGGTAATAGCTCCCTGTCTACATCTCAAGCAAAAAACTCCAATTAGTTAGTTTCGCTTGGATTAAGTGCAGCTGCTTTTCGCACGTGATTGTGGTAGTATTGTTCTTATGAGTAAGGTTTGATCTAGATATATAGGAATACACGTGTTGTTTGGTTCTTTGTTGGTCTGCTGATTTAAATTCTTAGTATCGCCACACTACATTAAAGTAGAACAGGAATATAACTATTGCTTTGACGATTGGCCATTGCTAAATGCTAACTACATTTCGATGCTTGTAATTATATTTTCATCAGATGGTTTCTAACAATTGGAAACTGGCAACAACCGCAGTAGGAATATAGTGAAACCATCTGCTGTGTTAAATAGGTAACCAGTTGGCACATCTGGAAGCTTAAAGCTTGTTATGTTTCTCATTCAATAAATTTCCTTCAAGATTAAAATTTATCTTGATCGATCTTGATACTCATCGTCAATTCGTAATTTTTATTGGAGAGTATTAGTAGTTAATTAATTTCACATAGTACTATGTAAAGCTTGTTTTGTAACTCAGGTTTCCCAATCCGTGCATATTTTGTTTTGGTCCTTGGTCAATACTGGTACAAAGTCACTGGACAATAAATGTGGATAAATGCAATGCATTTTTTCTGAACATGTACACTATACAGTCTTTCCGTTCTTGTTTTGGACCTGACAATAGATGTGGCTTCATTTACTATCCTTGACTCAACTCTTTTTTTCAAAATTTCATTTGGATTGGGCTTCTGTTGCTTGTAGGCAGGGGAATTGGGTTGAAAGGGGTGGATCTGGAACTGTGAACAGAACACATTAGATCTGCCAACGTGCTATCTTGGTCGAACAACTTAGGTAATTTTCTCTTATCATATATCCTTTTTTTTGCTTGGTTATCTAATCTACAAGATGATGCATCATCTATTCTTACATGTTCAAGAAGCATGCCGCTGAGTAGAGATACCAGACATCTTTGCTTTGTACTCCGATCCTCTCATGTGCACTTGGTACATAAAGTAAATCTGGAATGAATTAACAATCCTGGAAGTTCAGGCTTTTTCCTCAGATGATAGGTCTTGAGTCACTGATATTTTAGTTTCTACTGCGATCATATGTAGTTATGTAGCCAGATTGCCAGAATCTTGAAAACATATATGTTACCATAATGGTTCCAGTACAAAATAAATGCTCTCTTATTGTTGTCCATTTGTAGTATCAGTTTATCTATAATTCAGTTTTGGATTTATTTTGTGTGTAATTTTCACTATGGAAAAGTTAATGTTTATTTTTGGGGATCATAAAAAGTTTTTCTTCTTCTTTGAGAGAGTATTACAGATTGGTTTGACTGAGATGACATTGATTGTTTGGCAGGTATTAAGAGTTAAACTTATGTTGCTGAGACACAGCCATGGCGCAGGGAGGTTTCTTCTATTTTGCTGAGACACAGACATGCCTAGTTGATGCTCAAATTGTCCTGCTGTGTAGTCTCTAGTTTCTTCTATTTTGCACGTCGTGTCATGTGATGTGGTTGATGCTGAGATTGCTCTTCCATGTAGTATGTATGTCGTTCTACTTTTATGTACCTGTCCTGTGAAGTGGAACTTATCGGATTTAATCGTGTGATGTCTTGTATATTATGTAAGATCAGCAGACATTAATTAGTCAAGTTGCATGGGTGGTTAGTGGCTCGTAGAGTTGCTTGGGTTAAAGCTTGACCCTGTGATGTGAGGTACTAGTAAGGTGGATGGGCAAGAAGAAATAGGCTCCGGCACTTTACACATGCTCTTTCTGAATAAGTCTCAGTAGTGATCTAATGGTGGGGAAGACAATGCTTGTACATGCGCCCAGGTGCTGCCTGCTTCAAAGGAACAAAGACAGGTACAGCCTCACCTTCATTGTTCGGTTGCTACATACTCCCTCCACCCAGAAGTATTTGTGCTAGTCCGTTTGAGCGACAAGTAATTCCAGACGGAGGGAGTACATACGATCCTTTAGCACCTGATATTTCTTTTCCTGACTTTCGTCTTTCTTGGAGGAGACAAGTCAAAACATTGTTCTAATTAAAAAGGAAACTAAGGGTTTTGATGCTTTTTTGGTCCAAATGCGTGCAATGTATTTATACGGGCCTGAGTTGTGTTTCGCTCATTTTTGGAAGCTAGTCCAGTTCTGGATCTGTAATTGAAATTTCTTTCGCTTCTAAATATAGTGAAATTTGTTTCCGGTTTCAGATTTACCACTGTAGTTCTATATGCCGACTCATCGCTATGTACTATCTTGACAGTATATATCCTGGTTGTGTTTAATTTCAATTTGCGAATAGTATTCTTATCTGCTGAATACCATTTGTTGAGATCATTAGTATGTGGACATGAAGCATTGAAATCCATTTTATACGGAAAATATGAACAGAATGTCTTTCGGATAGACAAAGGTTCACCCCTAGGGAAATATTGCCTGCCTAGCTAGTGGTTTAAACAATTTTTTTTTGAAAGCTAGTACAGTTCTGGACCCGCCGGTGAAATTTCCCTTGATTCGGATTATACCGAAGTCTATTTCCTATTTCAAATTTACCACTTGCAGCTAGCACTACTTTCAGGGAACAGAACCAGTGTCTCGCCTACCTAGCTCAGGTCAGTCATTTCAACATAATCCAACACAAGAAACAAGAATTTAGCGTTTGTACTCTTGAATGTGCTGCAGTCCAAAAGCCTGTACTGATTAATTAGTATGTATCTTGTGAGTTGCTGGGTGGAGGTACCGGAGAAGGCATCGTAACAAACGACAAAAGTCCTTCTGAGGAATGTTCCTACATTTTGCTATTCCTGCGGTTTGTCATAACCCCGCGAGGCGAAGAGGTTGCAAGAATTCTGGATCGTGAGAATTGCTGGGTAGAGGTATATCTAGCTTCTCTGATTTTGTCCAGTCCTTTGCACCACTGTAAGTTGAAGCTATATCCCGGTTTGATTGAGTTCTGCATCTCTGGCGCTTCCGAGGAAGCCTGTGGTGCGCTGAATAGAATGCAGGTGTTGTATTAGTGTTACTATTTTTGGGTGATGATTTTTTTTCAATACGATTCACATTTCTGCTCTGTATTACATTTTTTTCCCCTTCTAGGAATCTACTGGAATATGACGTATGCTCTAATTTTCATCTGGCATGATTTAATTTCGCATTACAAGCATGCCAAGCAGTGGTCAGTATTACATAAAATTTATATCTGGCATGTTGAAGCTTATCCTTCTTCCTTGGAAATATCAGCTAAGAAATCAACTCATGGTTGAAATGCATTCAGGGTGACGCTGCATCCAGGCCTGACGAGGACTTTGTGGTTGTCCCGGCCACCCCGGAGATGCAGGCCAAGTCGCAGTCGGCTCTGCTCTCTGACGGACGCGGTGGTTCCTGGTTTGAGGGAGATTACGACGATGTCGACTGTGACACCGTCGCTGCTGCTTTTGCACGCAAGGCCGACGTGAGCGTTGTTCAACACTACCCCGAGCAGTACCTCGTCCACTTCATGTTGATATGACCACGTCCATAACTGGCACTATTAATCCAGTGGGTCGTCAAGTGGTCAACGATGTTTCCATTATGTACTACTCCCTCCGTTCCTAAATGTAAATCTTTTTAGAGATTTCAAATGTACTACCACATAGGGATGTATATAGACATATTTTAGAGTGTAGATTCACTCATTTTGCTCCGTACGTAGTCACTAGTTGAAATTTTTGTAAAGACTTATATGTAGGAATGGAGGGGGTAGAAGTTATAGAAGTTACGTGCATGCATACTATGGCAAGGAAGATCGAAAGAGGAAGTTGGACCTGCATGCATTACCCACGGAGATGTGCGTCTGCGGTGCATGCATTGAAATACTCATACACTAGCACGTTTGGTTAATTTACATTTTGGCTAGAGACTAAGAGGAGCACGATGCATGTATCTGCAGGAGAGGAGTCCTGGTCGCTGCTAACAACCAGCAAGGAGTCCTGGTTGAGTACTAATTCTGTTGGGTTCGACCACCAGAATCAGATCATTGGAAGAAAATATTAGGAGACTATATTTTCTATTTCTGTTAGATGAGGCCACCAAAATAACAGGTCCATGTTTACAGGTTTTTATAGGGGCGCTACTCTGTGCCGGCGCGCCGGCCCAAATTTGGGCCGGTCGACTGCTAGCCGCCCGATACGACTCTGTATATCCGTTGGATTTCTTTTCCCCAATCGTCTTCTTCCTTCCGTGTCAACGCGAGCAGAAACAAAATCTCCATCCCCCGGCAGCGGGCCTCCGGCGAGGGCAGCACATCGCAGCTTCCCTTCTCGCGACACCCCACGCCGGCAGCACCTCGCCATCGGAGAGCACGCCGCGCTTGTGCCCCCGTTGCTCGCAGCACCTTGCCACCAGCGAGCTCGCGGCCGCTGCATCTCGCGGAACAATACCACAGAAAAAGTCGTCGTACCTCCTCGCTGTAGCCGGGCGCAACACCGGCCCTCTCTGGTTGCAGCGCCAGCCGCGCTTCTGCCCCAACACAACACCACCGCGGGACATCGTAGTTTGCGTCAATGGTGGCTGCAAATTGCGTCTCTGCTTGAAGCTTTTTTTTGCTAGATGTAGCTTTTCTTCCGCCGTCGCCCCGTTATGTCACTGGTTGTATAAAGTCACGTTGCCGCTTGAAGCTTTTCTATCGCCTGATGAAGCTTTTTTTCCATCGCACCGTGGAAAGGATGTAGCAAAAATCCCCAAAATGCCCGTGGTAGCAAAAAATTAAGCCATTTCCAGCAAATCAGAAAGGCGGTGGTAGCAAAACTGCAAACAATTTGGCGCACATTCCAGCAAAATAAAAAATCGCGTGGTAGCAAAAACAAACACAATTCTAGCAAAAAAACTCGCCGGTTGTAGCAAAACAAAAAATCCGATGGCAGCAAATCAAATGGACTGGTCATCCGATTGCAAAACGCTGATATGTGTGGATGCAGCTTTTTCTCCGGCCGGTTCCAGCAAAAAGGCCAGCCGGTTGTAGCACCGGAGCGCGTCATCTGCAACCATGGCAAAGCTGGTTGCAGCTCTTCACCGGCATGGTTCCAGCATAAAAGTTAGCCGGCTGTAGCGTGGCTGGGGAGGTAGAAGCTGCGCGAGCGCCGCAGTAGGACAGCTCGCTGGCAAGATTGACCCGCGCGTGGCTAGCCATGGCCGGTACAGAGTGGTTGCGGAGGCAGAAGACTAGGATTAGATAGGATTGGGAAGGAAATGAGTGGCTGCGCTTGACCAGAAAGAGATAAGAGGATGAGAGGAAGCGGTGGGGTGGAGCGAAAGAGGCGCGCGTAACGCGGTGCGTCCGGCCGAGCGTTCGGCCAGCGCGCCGTTTGTAAACACTTACCTTTTTATAGTGGAGATCATAATCCTTGAAGATGCTTGGTTGGGGTCCACCTACAGACTTCACTAGAAGGCATATCACCAACGAAAAAGAGAGTCCTAGTGTTTTTATTATTTCCTTATATAGATTAAATTAACCCGGCCGTTTATGTTAGGGCAGGTCTAGATTGTTTTCCTTTTGAATTAAGAGATGAGATAAGTAGGTATTAGTCACGCCAAATATAGGACTTGGCTATATATAAAGTCATGTGGCGTCATGGTAAAAGGTTAATTAGGTTATTGTATGATATGATGAATTAGACACAGCGAGTGTTTTGTCCGTCGGCCATTATCTAGTTTAGAGAAACCTTGTTAAAAATCTCTACTGGTGTGTGAGTTCCTGCGATGTGACGCGTACGAGATTATAAGCCGAGTCTATATGGTTCATCCATGTTATTCCTTCGGATTGAGGGGTTGGCGTGTTGTTTCTGCAGAGTTTGTGAATTTCTTCGTAAACCCACAACAATTTCTTGCTAGGATGGAGGTTTGCGTCGTGAAAGATCGGGCTATCAACTGATCGACCCTTCTGTCGAGTTTCGCTCTACATCGATATCACATGTAATGCTGATGCGGTCAATCGCGGTGACTTCCTCTGTGGAAACTCCAAGCTCTTCATCCGGGCATGCCGGCTCGACGCACATGCGGACAACGAGGACATGATGCACCATGTCATGCTGTGCATCGAGGGCATCCCTGTCCACGTTTGGAACACCTATATCACCACCTTTGTCATCGCCCGTGGGTGCTCGCTCGAGTACATTGAGCAACGTTCACAGGAGGACACGGGCTACCTTGCTCTCTGGGCATGGACGATAAACCCAAGCTGCATCTCCTAAGTTAAGTGGCTCACCCTTCCCGCCCGTGACCATAGTCATCGCGATGCGCCCTTGAGCTACCCCACCACCGCCCCCCCAACATCTTCGAGCACACTTAGTATCGGCTCATGTGGAAGACACAACACCTCATCATGATCACCAAGGTGACCAAGGCCCGCGACAATCGCAACCACGCAATGACGAGGGGGCCGCGATAGTGACCGTGCTGCGTGATGGTTGGTGCGCCGATCACTCTCGGAAGAATACCCAAGATCGCCAGCGCCAGGACGCCGACCCGGTCCTTGGCTGAGCTCGTGTGGCTACGGTGCCCATGCCCGCTGTGGTCACCTCCGTCGAGGCTAGGGGCCGCAGTCCTGTGCGCCACACCTCTCCCCATGCCAATAGACAGAGATCGAGGGTCATTCTCACGCCGCCATCGTCCCCTGCCAAGCACCCCCAGTTCCAAGCGCAGCTCCATCGCCCAAGTCAACAAATTGGGAGGTTTTGGAGCTTTAGATTTAGTGATTAGATGGTTCAGATGCTGATTAGGGGTAGTAAATAAGCAGATCTTGTGTCTAGGATTAGGTTTCCTAGCCGCCTCGGTCAAGTAATAGCTCCTAGCCTCGTCTATTCTATATATATAGATGTAACAGCCCTTTGCTATGAACAAAATCTTCCTCCTTCCCTCAAAAAAAAAGAAAAACAAAATCTTCCTCCCGGTCAGGTTTTCGTTGAAAGTCACGTTCCGACGAGAAGGATCCAACGAATCGATCTACGAGTCTGCGTACGTACTGGTCCCTACACGCACGTATTGGGCTGCCACTGTAGATGAATTATTAAGCTGCCAGCTAGGCGTAGCTTGCTTGTTTCTTCGGTGAGCTTCTGAGTGATTTGAAATCTAGAGTTCAAAAACCAACATCCTTCAGATCCCTCTCAATCTAATTATTACCTAGTTATTCCGTTCTTCTTTTTTCTTCCTAATTTTTCCCTGGTACTAGTAGAAAACCCTAGCCAGATTCCCCCGGCCTAATCAAACCCTAAAACATTGCTCCCCTGCTGCAGCGGTGGAGAGATACGAGAGAAGGTGCTGCTCATGGATCACCAAGGCCAAGGGTAAGATTCCCCATCCAGTTCCTCTCCCTAGTCGTTACTTTGTGTATGCTATATGCTTTATCGATCATGGATGCATGTGTATATGTGTGTCGGATGTTTTATTGAAGAAATCAGTCCATTGACTGCATATGTTCATGACTGCTGTTTCAGGGTCGATCCCATTCCTGGGCAACCGTGTTTGGATGGCAGCAGGCTGTTGCGTTCCGTGCCGCTGGCTGGACCCGTGTCCGAGGTGCTCGGTGACGACAACCTCCTAATCGAGATCCTCGTCCGCCTCCTCCGATGCCATCCTCGCTGCCCGCGCATCTGTCGTATGCAAACGCTGGGCCAGCATCCTCTCCGACCCCGCGTTTCTCAAACACTATCAATAAGCACCATCGGAAACCTCCTCTACTCGGCTTCTTCGATGGGTATGCTAATCGCTTCGCTCCCATCATGGACTCGCCCGACTGCATCCCGCGGCTTGCTTCTCCCTGCCCAAGAGCTGCAACTAGACAACTACCACGGAAAATACATGGGTGGCCGCCACGGCCTCTCCTTCCTAATCAATGAGCTGAAGCGCGAAACCGTCGTGTGGGATCCCCTCACCGGAGAACAACACCGCGTGGCTTTTCCACCCGGACTCGACGTTGCCTTTACGAAGAGTTCCTGCACATGACACGGTGGGGTGCTGTGTGTTGATGTGGAAGATGGGCATGTGCACGGAGATTTCTTCTCGAGGCCGTTTAAATTGGTTTTGGTCTGCTTTGGTGGAGACAATACACGGGCATTTTGTTCTGTCTACGACTCGACATCTGGTGTTTGGGGAGAAGTTTCCTCGACCGCAATAGGACGTGACATTTTTGTGTTAAGGCCCAGCATCCTAGTCGGGAATGCACTTTTCTGGTTGATTTTTGGAGGTGATATCCTTGTGTTTGATTTTGAAATACAGAGCCTCGATTTGATCAAGAAGCCATTAAACTACCTTCTTACCGACTGGTGTTCTCAGCTCTTACGGATAGGGGATGATGGACTTGGCCTCGCGGTTTCTAATTTGGACCTGACCATCCGATTATGAAAGAGGAAATCTAACAGTGGTGATGGTGTTGTCGAATGGGTGTTGCTCCAGAAAACCACTCTACTGGAGGGGATGCTTCCAAGGGGGGTGAATTATGCACTTTTCGTCGGGTATGATGAGGAGACAAATGTGACTGTTCTCGCTACGATGATTGACAACTTCACACTCCAACTTGACTCGATGCAGATCAAATATATTCAGAAAAGGAACTACATATGCTACAACACATTCTATCCCTACACGAATTTCTATACTGCAGGTAATACCCCCTATCTACATTGCACACGCAAAAAAATCCAATTAGTTTGTTTTCTCTTGTATTCATTCCAGTTACTTTTGATACGTGATTGTGGTAACATCGTTTCCCTGATTACGGAGATATATAAGAATACATTGTGTTGTTTGTTTCTATATTGGTCTGGTGATCCTATGGTGATCTAATTTCTAATTTTTATACGTCTTCACTAAAGCTAGAACAATAATACAAATACTGCTTCGAAGCCTGGCCATTGCTGAAGAATAAATAACATTATGTGCTTGTGATGATCTTTTCATCAAATATTTTCTAAAAATTGGAAAGTGGCAATAGCGGCAGTAGTGGGACTATCTGAAGTAATTAAGCAATTGGAACATCTGGAGGCGGCTTAAAGCTTATGATGTTTTCTTATTCACTATTTTTCCTTGCAAGATTAAAGTTTATCTTTGATCGATCTTGATACAAATTGTCAATTCAAAATACCATGTGGTCTAGTTTTCATCGAATAATAGTACTAGTTCGTTAATATCACGTAATACAGTGCAATGCTTGTTTTGGAACTCCGGTTTCCCAATCGATGCATATTTTTATTTTGGCCTTATGGTCATAACTGGTACAAAGATTACTTGACAACAATTCTGGATAAATGCATTATCTTTGAATATGTACACAGTTTTACCATTCTCTGTTGGACCTGGCGGTATATGTGGCTTCATCTACTATCCTTGACTCAATTTCTCTTCAAATTTTCATACCTAAAATCTAAAAAGTGCATACGCACTATTTGGAGACAACGAGCGGCCGGGCTTCCTAGCCATGCATGAGTTGTTTTTTATCTGCTAGTGCATGTGGTTATTAGTATTTAATGTATTCACACTGGTTAGTCCTATTTAAAAGAATACAATTATTTTGGTTTTCCAAATTTTTAAAAAGCCATATCTTTCAAACCGCGCGTCAGAATTCAGATCCGTCTTCACTGTTGAATTCTTTGCGACGAGATCTTTAAAACTAGATCCCGCATGGGTATGTTTCGATGAAATTTTTTTATGCCAACTTTGGCGCTATATTGTGCAACTTCAATATTGCTTTGTGCAATTTTAGTACTGCATGGTGCAATTTTTTTCAAACCCAGTTTTTTGGAGCTGCATCCACAGTAGTTGTTGCACACATAGTAGTCCTAGTTGGCACATGCATTGCCACGGAGTTGCACAATCTGGTCCGCATAGTCGCATATGAATTGTCATAGCTTGTAATATACTCCCTCCGTTCCAAAATAGATGACTCAATTTTGTACTAACTTTAGTATAAAGTTGGGTCATCTATTTTGGAACGGAGGGAGTAGTCTAGTTGCACACACATTGATGTTTAGTTGGCTTGTAACATAGTCTAGTTGCACACACATTGATGTTTAGTTGGCAGGAAGACTAGTTGCACACACATATGCTTAGTTGGCTTGTAATATAGTCTAGTTGCACACACATTGATGTTTAGTTGGCAGGGCACTAGTTGCACACACATATGCGCAATTGACGCGACAATGTAGTCTAGTTGCACACACATTGATATTTAGTTGGCAGGACTATTGGCACAAACATGCTCAGTTGACGCGGCAATGTAGTCTAGTTGCACACACATTGATGTTTAGTTGGCACGACTATTGACACACACATATGCTCAGTTGGCACGGCAATATAGTCTAGTTGCACAGACATTGATGTTTAGTTGGCAAGAAGACTAGTTCGTCGAAACATCCCCATGCAGGATCTACTTTTGAAAAGCATGTCGCGAGGGTTCCAACAGTGAAAACGGTTCTTAATTTCGATGCGCGGTTTAAAAGTTATGGTTTTTTAAAAAACTGAAAACACAAATTAAGTGCGTTCACATCCATTCACACGTATGATTTGCAATTATTTATCCTCTTCACATATGTTCACACCTTTTTACTTTCCCTAATATGAGTCAGGAGACAAAAACTTACCTTTTTCGGCCGGCCACCACGGAGGGCTAGTGGGCAGCCGGCCGCCGGTTAGACGCGTCCATTTTCATATTGTTTGGGCTTATTTTGCTTGTAGGCAGGGCAGTTGGTAGGAAAAGGGCAGATCCGGAACTTTGAACACACTAGATATGCTAACGTGCTATCTTCGTCAAACAACTTAGGTAACTTTATCTTTTCATATATCTCTTTTTTGATTGGTTACACAACTTACAAGATGCCTTTTCAAGAAGCATGCCTTTGTGCCATTTTTTTGTACTCTGAGGCTCACATATGGCTTGGGGCATAGAAAAGTAAATCTGGAATGAGTTGACAATATTAAAAGTTCAACTTTTTTTGTGTCAGATGATAGGCAGTGAGTCACCAATCTCTTAGTGTCTATTGCTATCTTACGTAGGTAGTTATATAGCAAGTATCTTGAAAACATGTCAGCATATTGGTGCCAGTACAAACTAAATGTTTCCTTATTGTTGTTCTCCATTTGTAGTATTAGCCTGTGTACTGCATTGATTCAACTTTGGATATTTTTTGTATAATCTGCACAATGGCAAAGTTAATGATTATTATTGAGGATCATAATTTTTTTTTTCTGCGAGAGAGCATTATAAATTTGTTTGACTGTGATGACATTGATTATTCTTTTTTTTTTTTTTGCGGGGAAAGATGACATTGATTGTTCTGCAGGTATTAAGAGTTAAATTCGGGTTGCTGAAACACAACCATGACTAGTTGGCACATGGAAGTTCTTCTATTTTGCTTAGATGCAACCATGGCTAGTTGGTGTAGTGAAGTTCTTCTATTTTGCTGAGAGAGACATGCCTAGTTGATGCTCAAATTGTCCTACTGTGCAGTCTGGATTTTCTTTTATTATGTATGCCGTGGCACGGTGGCATGTCATGTGGTTGATTCTGAGTTTATTCTTGCATGTAGTATGTAGGGCGTTCTACTTGTATGTACATGTCCTGTCAAGTGGAAATTGTCGGATTTAATCGTGTGATATCTTGTATATTATCTGAGATCAGCAGACTTGAAACAAGTTGCATGCCTGGTTAGTACTTGTGTAGTTGCTTGGGTAAATGCTTGACTCTGTGATGTAAAGAAGATGGGCAAGAAGAAATAGGCATATACAATGTATAATTTATCCCAGGTGCTGCCTACTTCAAAGAAATTAAGACATGTACAGTACAGGGCCGGCTCTATGTTTTGGTGGGCCCTAGGGCCAACTAGGCGACATGGGCCCATAAGACCTAAGAACATATATATACATATGATACATAAACGTCCTTTTTTCAAGCGTGAAATCACTGGCGTTTTTCCCCTCTCGTTAGGGTTTATCTCCTCTCGACGCCGATGGCGACGTAGAGAACTCCGATCTCTCCCCCGCCGATCTGTGTTGTCTTCTCGGGCTGAACAAGTGGCGACCTTCAGGTTGCTACCCGGCCTTGGAAGGGACCCAGTGTTTTTGGCAGGGCTAGGGTTAGGTTTTTGCTTCGGTGCGGGAGCGATTAGTCTAGGGTTTGCCATAGCGAACCGAGGCAGCTCTTCTACAACGAACAAGGGGAAGGGAAACCTGGAGGAGATGATGAAGGAAGTTGCCCTCGAGGAGGGTCATCTAGACGATGTGGTTTTCGAAGACGAAGATGAGCCGGCAGATGAGAATCTCCGCTGGATGATCTTGGTTAGAGTTCACATGGATAAGGACTTCAGCAACTACTGGTTTTTCCGCACGATGCGTGCATCATGGGATCTGGCTAGGCCGGTTAAGATCAAAACTTTGGAGGACAATCTCTTCAGGGTGATTGGGATAGAGTAACACAGGGAGGCCCATGGCACTTCAAGGGCAACCCGGTGATCATCGCCCCGTATGACGGGTTCACCAAGCCATCTACAATTGAACTCTTTAAATTTGAGATATGGGCTCGGATCATTGATCTCCCCCCGACGTATCACGGAAAGGTGAAGGCTCTGGACTCCAAGATTGGTGAATTTGTGGATGCTGAACTTGCCTCATTCGATTTTGAGGGTAATTTCTTCAGAGGGAGGGTCCGTCTGGATGTGCGCAATTCGCTGAAAAAGGCAATTGATCCGAGGTGGTGAATGAGAGATATTTGCAGTCCGCTATGAGAGGCTCCCGGATTGGTGTCAGGTATGTAGTATGATGGGGCACCAGTTCAAGGAACATGGTGATGGAGTTCACCCCCTGTCGGCTTTGGTCTACAAAAACCTGCGTGCACCGGCCACCACTAGCTGGAGAAGAAGCAACAGTCAGAAGCAGCAACCTGCTAGAGTCGACAATTCTGAAGCTGGAAGGCATAACGCTAAGGAGGCTGAGATGGTTGACAGTGGGGTAGATGATCCTGATCTGAACCGCAAGAGGTCATCAGCCGCGGTAGTGATCGAGACCCGTAGGGAGGTGACCGGCATGGAGCTGGCTCTTGTTGCTAAAGATACAGTAGGGACGTCGGTCCCCCCGAGTCCACCTCCGAAGCAAGACCCAAAAAGACCAAAACCCATGCTGCAGAATGACAAGAATAACATGAGTGGTGGACGGAAAGCACCTGTTGGCAAGACCAACAACATCGATGCGCGTGTGGCGGCCTCCTCGAGGGAGGACCGCCGTGCACAATGAATCTCCTAAGCTGGAATTGTCGTGGGATTGGCAACGCCGCGACAATTCAAGAGCTACGTGAAATCGCGATAAATTTGCCCCTAAAGTACTATGTATTGTGGAAACCCAGATTAGCGGTGACAGAGCAGAAAAGCTTAAAAGTACACTAGGTTATGACAATTCTTTTGCTGTTGATTCCTCTGGTAGGAGCGGAGGTCTATGTATTTTTTGGAACAATGAAATAAAGATTGAGAGTTTAGGGTACTCCAAGTATCACATAGATGAAAAGATCAGTATGCTTGGGGGGGGGGGACCATGGAGACTCTTGTTTCTATGGGGAGGCCCAAACGCACTTGAGGCATCACACCTGGACCACTATGAGAAATCTGGCCACCCTACACGACATGCCTTGGTTGTGTTTGGGGGACTTCAACGAGGTGCTGTGCCAAGAGGAGCATAATGGGATTGGAACTCGAAGTCAATCGCAGATTCAAGGGTTCAGGGACGTAGTGGATGTGTGTGGTCTTGTAGACCTTGGTTTCACTGGAAGAATGTGGACATACGAGAAGAAGGTAGTCGGAGGGTCCTTTACACGTGTACGGCTGGATAGGGCTCTCGGGACAGCTGAATGGTGCACGCAATTCCCTAGTGTGGCTGTTGAGCATCTCCGCAGCAACTTCAGATCATTCTCCCATTCTTGTACACCTCGCGCCACGGGTTCCAGGGGCAAAGGTTGATATGAGGTGATGTGGGACACCCATGCGGAGTTGAAACCAACAATCCAGACAGCATGGGAGCCCAGGGAACAGTTAACAACGAACGAGGTTCGAGCTAAACTTAATGCTTTGGCAAACAACTTGGGAGATTGGGCCAAGTCTTCTTTTGGTAGTGTACGCGGAGAGGTCCGCAGGCTCAAGAAAGAACTTGATAGGTTGTGCAAGGAGCCCACAAGGGCTGGTCCATCTGATGCAGAAATAAAGATCAATGACAGACTCATTGAACTGTACTTGCGGGAGGAGCTTATGTGGAGGCAGCGGTCTCGAATTGAGTGGTTGTCTGCCGGTGATCGTAACACTCACTTTTTCCATATGCGAGCATCAATGAGACGGAGGAAGAATCTGATTAAGGCGTTGCAAAGGGCTGATGGCGAGCTCATAGAGGACATGTCGGAGATGCATCAACTAGCACTCGACTTTTACATAAATCTTTATACTTCTGAAGGTGTACAGGGAGTTGCGGAAGTGCTTGAACATGTCCCGGCAAAGGTGACACCGACTATGAACGAAATCCTTATGGCACCTTTCAAGGAAAAGGAAGTGAAGACAACTTTGTTCCAGATGTTCCCTACCAAAGCACCGGGGCCTGACGGGTTCCCGGCTCACTTTTTTCATAGGCACTCGGACGTTTGTGGGCAAGCGGTCACTCGAGATGTTCTAGGGATTGTTCGAGGGGAGGAGAGCCCATCCTGGGTTAATGATACACTCCTGGTTTTAATCCCCAAGGTATCTAACCCAACTTTATTGTCACAATTCCGCACTATCAGTTTATGTAACGTGTTTTACAAGATTGCCTCTAAAGTGCTAGAAAATTGTCTCAAGTTCATTCTGCCTGATATAATCTCTGAGGAGCAATCGGATTTCGTCCCAGGAAGGCTGATCACGGACAATATAATTTCTGCTTATGAGTGTCTTCATTTCATGAAGAGGAACATGGCTAAGAGCAACAGGTTCTGTGCACTCAAGCTTGATATGATGAAGGCGTATGACAGAGTTGAGTGGGAATACCTCAGAGCGATAATGGAGAAGCCAAGATTTGCTGCACCCTGGATTACTTTCATTATGAATATGGTGAGCTATGTCTCCTTCTCGGTGATGTTTAATGGACAGAAGTTGGAAGAATTCAAACCAACACATGGCATTCGACAGGGAGATCCCATCTCTCCTTACCTTTTCTTGTTGGCAGCGGAGGGCCTTTCGTGCCTACTAAATCACAAAACTAGTCATCCCAACTCGGGCGCATTAAGGTGGCACCATCGGCTCCGCCGGTGAACCACCTTTTATTCGCGGATGATAGCCTGCTGTTTTTCAGGGCAAGTGTTAATGGATGGGAGGAGATATCAAACCTATTGGAGTCATATTGTATGGCATCGGGACAGAGAATAAACATGGATAAATCATCCATCTTCTTTAGCAAGGGGACCCCGGATATAATTCGAGATGTAGTAAAGGGTTTCCTTCATGTCCCTAATGAATCATTGAGCGACAGATATTTAGGGATTCCTACAGATGTGGGGCATTCCAAGAATGGTACTTTCAAATATTTAAGTTCTCGAGTGTGGGACAAGGTTAAAGGATGGATGAGCAAATGTTTATCAGCGGGAGGAAAAGTGGCCCTCATTAAATCCGTAGCTCAGGCCATCCAAGTTTATTCTATGTCATGTTTTAAACTCCCAAGAGGATTATGTGATCATATCAAGTCTATTATCCGGAAGTTTTGGTGGGGTTGCAAACATGGACAAAGGAAATCGGCCTGGGTCTCCTGGGATGTAATGATGAGACCAAAACACTTGGGAGGTCTGGGATTCAGAGACTTAGAGCTTTTTAACCTAGCTTTGTTGGCCCGACAAGCTTGGAGACTTTTTACTGAACCGTCTACTCTGACTGCCAGAATACTCAAAGAAAGTTACTTCCCCGAATCATCATTACTAGATGCTCAACTGGGAACTTGTCCCTCTCAGATTTGGCGAGCAATACTCGAGGGAAGAGATGTTATGAAGCAAGGCATTATTAGGAGGATTGGGAATGGTCAGGCGACAAACATCAGGAAGGATAATTGGATACCAAAAGAACACACACCTAGGCCCATCACATCCCTCGTGCAAAACCCATCGATGAAGGTGGCAGAGCTTTTACAACCAGCCACCGGATCATGGGACGAGGGTTTGGTCCGGTCGGTGTTTATACGGTTTGATGCGGATGCTATATTGAGAATCCCAGTCTGTACTAGCAACATACATGACTTCTGGGCATGGTATTCAGATAGAAAAGGGAGGTTCACTGTCAGCTCAGCTTACATGTTTTTGGTGAGCACAAAGCTGCAGCTAGAAGAGTGGCTAGAGGGCAGAATGGAATCATCTTCAGGACAAGAGAAAGAAAGGGCCTGGTCGGCTCTTTGGAAAATACCAATACCTTCGAAGATCAAAGTTTTTATGTGGAGATTAGCACGTCATTCGCTGCCTACCATGGATGTGCTGCATCACAGGAATATGGCAACCCAGAACACATGTCCTCTGTGTGGGTGCCAGGACTCATGTCGTCATGCGTTGATCTCCTGCACCATGTCGAGGTGCGTGTGGGCACAATCAGACGCAGACGTGGTGCTAGCGATGTCAGAACTAGAAGAACCAAGTGCAAAGAGGTGGTTGTTTGTATTATATAGCAAGCTTGATCACTACAAGTTTACAAGAATGGCTGTCACATTATGGGCTATTTGGTATGCACGTCGGAAAGCGGTGTATGAAGTGATCTTTCAAGCACCACAGTAAACCATATCTTTTGTGAACAACTTCCTATCGGACTTGCAACAGCTCCCAAGGGAACCAAGGGTGGTTAGCACGACAACAATTTTGGTCCGGCAGCAACGCTGGCCAGCTCCCGGGGCCGGCGCTGTCAAAGTGAATGTCGATGGAGTAGTGGCACGGAATATGTGTGGTGGAGCTGTGGCAGCACTCAGTAGAGACGAGAATGACAACTACCCGGGGTCCTCGGCAGTGGTCTACGGGGGCATCATTGATCCCATGATCCTAGAAACTTTTGCTTGCAGGGAGGGACTAGCCTTGGCAGAAGATATAGATGCTCATGATGTGGCGTTGGCTTCCATTGTGAGGGCGTAGTCAATGACATCAACAGAGGGACAAGCGGTCCAAATGCAGCTATCACGCATGAAATAATAGCTCGCAGCTCTAGTCTTTCATCTGCAAGTTTATTTTTGAGCATAGAAACTTCAATTTTGAGGCTCACAATCTCGCAAAATATGCATGTAATCTAGGCATAGGCAGACATGTGTGGTTGGGCAATCCTCATGACCCAACTATTGTACCTATGAACATTTCTCAGATGCAATAAAGCATGCGAGATTTTCTCAAAAAAAAAACGTCCTTTTTTCAGCAATGTTTCTTAGACACCACTGTAAAGCAGACTAACGTCCTAAAACTATGAAGAAAAGAGAATACAAAAATTGATAGATCAAAACCCTAATCATGGTTCATGTACATAGTACACCGAAGTTGGGGATGGATGAATACGTATATGTGAAAGACTGAACGAACTCACGGTCTCGTGGATTATGCAAAGCTAAAACAATTTGCCAATGACCCTACGGCGGATGGCTGATGGTTGCGGCCTCGCGGATGCCGAACCAGCGGGACGCACGGCGCAAAACCAGGCTGTCGGCCTGCTGCGCAGTGGCGAGAACGAACAAGAATCCAACGATTCTGAGTGGCCGAGGCGGAGGAGCCAGAAATCACTAATTAAGGAGTACTCCTTGAGGAGATCACTCCAACTTCCCCAGGTTGCGACAAGTGGCGTGCTGCATGTGTGCCACTTGTCGTAACCTGGGAGTTTTCCCTTTTTTCATAGATCCGTTTATTCAAAATGTTTTATCTCTTAAACCGTGCGTCCAAATCTTGAACCGCTTTCGCCATTGGATTCCTCGCGTCGAGATCTTCAAAACTAGATCCCATGTTGATAGGTTTTGACGAACTTCTTTTTCACGAAAAAACCGGATGAAAAAACCGACGAAAAAACCAAACCGGAAACACGGGTTTTTTTCCCTTTTCGAAAGAGGCACGCCCGTGCCTCTGACGAAAGCACAACCGTGCCTCCGGCGGAAGCAAAATTGTGCCTCTCGCGAAAGAAAAAAAACAAAAAACGTGTTTTTTCCTTTTCCGAAAGAGGCACGCCCGTGCCTCTGACGAAAGCACAACCGTGCCTCTGGCGGAAGCAAAACCGTGCCTCTCGCGAAAGAGAAAAAACAGAAAACACGTTTTTTTTCCTTTTCCGAAAGAGGCACGCCCGTGCCTCTCACGAAAGCACAACCGTGCCTCTAGCGAAAGCAAAACCGTGCCTCTCGCGAAAGAAAAAAAACTGAAAACACGTTTTTTCCCTTTCCGAAAGAGGCACGCCTGCGTCTCGGAAAGCACAACCGTGCCTGGCGGAAGCAAAACTGCGTTTCTCGCGAAGAAAAAAAAACAGAAAACGCGTTTTTTCCTTTTTTCCAAACGAGGCACGCCCCTGCCTCTCGCGAAAGCACAACCGTGCCTCTGGAGGAAGCACAACCGTGCCTCTCGCGAAAGAAGAAAAAAAAGACAGAAAACGCGTTTTTTTCCCTTTCCGAAAGAGGCACGCCCGTGCCTCTCGCGAAAACACAACCATGCCTCTTGCGGAAGCAAAACCGTGCCTCTCGCGAAAAAAAATGTATTTTTTTGGTAAATTTTTTTTGATCAAAAAGATAGGGAAGACCGATAGAAAACCAAAACGTCAAAAAAAAAACCAAAAAAGAAAACCTTTTAAAAAGCCGAAAACGTGTGCGTACAAATAAAAAAAACAAAATCCGGAGGGAGCGCCCAGAGCGCGACACGTGGTGAATGGCTGTGAGCGCACCAAGTGACGATGATCGTTGCGAGACTGCCGAAGGAGCGCTCGTTAATTAGTTGCTTCCAGAAGAGCCGAGCAACAGTTGACGAAGACTAGTAGAAGACAAACTAACGAAGGGAACGACGGAACGATCAGATTGATTATCGCGTGCATGCGGCGGTGCGTGGGACGATTCACCTGTCGCCAGCTTTAATTGGGCCTAGCCCATCTCCATGGCCTCATGTCTTGTTTCCTTCTTTATTTTTTACGAGATTAACTAGTTAACGAGCGCTCCTTCGGGAGCCTCACAACGAGCAGCGTCACTTGGCGCGCTCTCAGCCACCCCTCACGTGTCGTGCTCTGGGCGCTTCCTCCGGGTTTTGTTTTTTTATTTTTATTTTTTCACACACGTTTTCGGCTTTTTAAATGGGTTTTTTCCTTTCGCGGGAGTCACGGTTTTGCTTTTGCGGGAGTCATGGCCGTGCCTCTCGGAAACGGAAAAAAATACGCGTTTTCTGTTTTTTTCCTTCCGCGAGAGGTATGGTTTTGCTTACGAGAGAAGACGGTTGTGCTTAGCGAAAGGCACGGCCGTGCCTCTCGAAAACGGAAAAACGTGTTTTCTGTTTTTTTCCTTCCAAGAGAGGCCCGGTTTTGCTTCCGCGAGAGACACGGTTGTGCTTTCACGAGAGTCACGGCCATGCCTCGAGGAAACGGAGAAAAATGCGTTTTCTGTTTTTTCTTTCTTTCGCGAGGCATGGTTGTGCTTTCGCGAGAGGCACGGCCGTGCCTCCTCGGAAACGAAAAAAACGCGTTTTCTTTTCTTTTTTTCCTTCTACGAGAGGCACGGTTTTGCTTCCGCTAGAGGCACTGTTGTGATTTCGCGATAGGCACAGGCGTGGCTCTTTCGGAAAGGGAAAAAACCCGTGCTCCCAGTTTGGTTTTCTTCGTTCGGTGTTTTCCGTGGAAAAAAATTCGTCAAAACCAATGAACATGGCATCTAGTTTTGAAGATCTCGACGTGAGGAATCCAACTGTGAAAACGGTTCAAGATTTGGACGCACGGTTTAAGAGATAAAATGTTTTGAATAAACGAATCTACGAAAAAGGGAAAAATTCCCAGGTTGCGACAACTGGCACACATGCGGCGCGCCACTTGTCGCAGCCTGGGAAGGTGAGAGTGATCTTTGTAATGAGTACTCCTTAACTAGTGATTTAGTTGTTTTACTCCACCTAATTTTTTGGCTGGGCTATACTACACATACATACAGAATCTTGGGCCCCCCTCCGGCTTGCGCCCTAGGCCGCCGCCCCTCCGCCATACACCAGGGCCGGCCCTGGCCCTGGTACAGTATAACCTTGATTGTTTGGCTGCTACATACATATGATCCTTTAGCACCTCTGATGTTTTTGCCTACTTTGGTCTTTCTTGTAGGAGGCAAGTCAAAACATTGTCTACTTACAAATGAAATCAAGGGATTTGATGCCGTTTTGGTCTGAATGCGTGCCTGTGCTGTGGTTCCATTCATGCAGTACCAAGAGTATTAAGTTGAGAGGAACTGTGGATTCATTTTTGAAAGCTAATCCAGTTCTGGATCTGCAATTGAAATTTCTCTCGCTTTAAACAATCAATGTAGTTCTGTAAGCCGACTCATTGATATACTGATTTTTATTTCCGGTTTCGGAGTTACCAATGTAGTTCTGTAACCCGACTCATCAGTATGTACTATCTTGACAGCATATATCCTTGTTGTGTTTCATTTCAGTTTAGTTTTATCTGGTGAATACCATTTATTGAGATCATTAGTATGTGGCATGAAGCATTCGGAATGTCTTTCGGGTCCACCCCTTTGTGGTTAAAACAAAACCAAATGAAAGCTAGTCCAGTTCTGGATAGTCCATTTAAATACTCCCTCCATTCCTTATTGAATGCTTGATGCGTTTCCCGAGATCTAAATTTGACCATAAATTCGTTGGTTAAATTTATGGTCAAACATAGATCTCTGAAACACGGCGCACTACAATTGGAATGGAGGGAGTACCTCTTAATTTGGTTTTTATTGAAATATGTTTCCGGTTTCGTATTTACCACTTGGAAACCCTTGTCCGTTGAGTTACCAACAAATTCTTCAGGAAAAACAAAAAGAGTTTCTCCCCGACCTAGCATGAGTAGTGCATAGTTCAGTTCAGTCATCACAACATAATCCTGCGCGAGAAAGAAGAATTTAGTGTTGCGTTACTCATGAATGTGCTGCAGTTCAAAGGCGGTAGTTATCTAGCTATGGTTAATATTGTTCAGTCTTTTTGGTGATCTAACTGTGATAATGCTGCTCGCTTTCAGCAGAGGTAGACAGTGCTGCTGCCGCCTGGTTAGAGCACACACCCTTCAGCACCTTTGATGTTTTCAGTAACTTAAAAATTATCACTTTCTTGATGGTATACACCTCTGAGTTGGCTATCTCTGCATTGGCTTGAGACCCGAGGTTACAACATGAAACTTGAAGTTGTTTTTTGTGGCTTGCACATATATCTACTTTTGCGCAGGTGTCTATAAAAAACTGGAAATACGGATGTGCTGAAGACTGAAGCGGAGGTGTTGAAAAAGAATGCTATCACCTTGATGAGGCTCTGTGTAACCAAGTTTTGCGATGCTGGGTTAACTGCCGAGTTGCTCCCCTCAAGAATGTCCTCCATTATCGTTGGCTGTTGCCTGGAGAAGCTAATTTTCTCTCTGGTTTATACTTGCAACTATGGTGCTAAAATATGTGTAGTTATCACTCGGATAATGCCTGAACTCGCTATTCCTCTTCCCTGCCGCCTGTTCTCTTTCGAATAATTGTATATTTGTTATGTCAAAGTCATGGAAAGATCTGTTAAAAAAACAATGTAAAGCCCAAATTACTACGTTTGGTACTATGTGCTGTTCTACCGCGTGGGCTGCTAGGCGTAATCTCCCTTCATGCGGTTTTGGGAGGAATGAACCTTCATCCGCGTAGTCTACTCTTTAAGCACGGGGAGCACTGATATTTTCCCCTTCATACGTGGTGCCAATGTGAAACCAGATCTGTGCCAGCACAACAGAAGAGCATTATTGCTTGACCCCGCGCCACCTGTTTGTGCAGTACACCGGACAATGGCAGCAATTGTCCTTGTACGTTTGGTCCCGGCTGCTGCTCATGACGATGACCTTAATAAGACGTCGCACCTACTTGAATTTGTGTCTTCGCCTCACCGGTCCAACTAGTTTCACGTGGGCTCATTAAATCTTAAAAAAGACCGCCTGGCCACATGCACGCCTTTGGGAGACACCAACGACGAGAGAGGAAGGGTCGCATCATGTAGTACCCGTCGCTCTATGCACAACTGTTCTTATGATGATCATCCTAACAGTATCACCTATGACAAACTTGAATTCGTGTCATTATCTTACAGGTCCAGCGAGCCAAGGCTGCATAAATCATACAAAATGGGGAAGCAAAATTTTTAATCATTACAACAACTAGAAGACTCGCTCCTTAAATTGTACTACAAAATGACGAACCGAATTTTTGAACATTAAAGCAATTAGACCACACACATACATGCCCATTCAGAGAAGAATGTAAGTGTTATATACTGTTTCCCAAATCACCCCACAGAAAAAAAACTGTTTTCCAGATTAATTTTGTTAACTAGGTTGCAAGTCTATTTCAAATAATAGTGTGAAACAAGCATGTGTGTGAGTGCTCTCCTTGTTATATATAAGTGGCTATTTAATAAATTGTAGTGGAGTATATAGACTACACCAGCAAGCCGTTTGCAAGTAAACTTCATCGGCTTCCTCCTGTTCACATGGAAAATGCAATACTGCCCCAGCACAAACAAACAACATTATTGCTTGGTCCCACTTCACCTGTTTATGCAGCTTTGTCGGATAATGGCATTAATTGTTTTTACTTGGAGTATGATGATGACATTCATATGACATCACATGAACAACTTAGAATTTGTTTCTCTGCCTCACTGGTCCAACAATATTCATGTGGCTCCATAATTGTTAGAACATGACATGAAAATATTTATCTGTCAAAGCAACTCTAGCAGAGTTGGCTCATTGACAGTCTGAATAAGGCAACTCTAATGCGGACCGGTAAACAGTCACTACAAATGTCCTTATTTTTGTCTCGATGTGGACCGTGTACATGACGCGGGAGAGAGCAATCCAACGATATTCACAAATTAATACTGTTGGGTGAAGAGAGAGTAGAGGGGGACCAAACATGTGGTCGGAAATTGTGGGGTGGTGTGCGGTTGGGAGGTGAGAGAGGAGAGGGAAACCATGCATGTGAAGAGATAGAAGAGAGAGGAAGACCATGTGGAGGCTTTTTGTTGGTCAATTGCATGTTCGGACTCCCGCATAACTACAAGCTTGTCTCGGATTTGCCGTAAAACAGAGGTCCGGACTGGTTTGCCGACCTTTAATGGTCCTCATTGGATGACAAAATTTAGTAAAAGTGATCCAGACACCATGGTCGGGACGTATACTAGAGCTTTGAGGGTTCACTTTGGAGGTGACCCAACGCGCTTGGACTATACGGGTACAGAGGTTGCATAGACAAATCATAAACACATCATCATAATAAAATGTGCTCAATAATTAGTTTTCACGTGGGACCTACTTACCAGTTGCTATAAAACATCTTCCTCTGCACCTCAACAATCGAAGATTTTGAACTAGGATTTAAACTCGGATTTGAAAATGTATTTAAAAAATATATTTCAAAACTAATTAAAATAAAGTCCAGCTAATTGAATTAGGGCTCCTCCTCCGCTTGGAAGAGACCTCGCCTGGAAGGGTGGCATTGGTTTCCATGACTGCCATTGCCATGAGATCAACGAATGCATGCGTGTCCATGATGCGGATACATGAACATTTTTGAAGGCTATCCGCATGAGTATGGCTTCCATTTTCTATGCACGTGACTGTAGACATGCGACTGAAGTACTCGAGGGCGGTGCTACTCCCACATGAGTTGTTGGATTTCACCGAAAGAGGAAGGGTGATGTAGCACATCAGCAGAAAGTATTTCCCTCCATTCAGAACCAAGGTTTATCGAACCAGCATGAGGCACCAAGCTAACAACATTGGTAGTACCTGCACACAAACAAATAAATTGTTTGCACCCAACAAAGGCAAGAGGGTTATCAATCCCCTTGTTCTTGCTAGTTACAAGATTAAAAGTGAAAAGTGATAGGGAAGAGCGGCAAGAAAGTAAAAGAGCAAACTGAGAAATTGTAGGAGCTTTCTATTGATGGAAAAGACCCGTGGGCCATAGGTTCATCAGTAGCATCTCTCTCGAAAGCATGTAGTGGCATGGTAGACAACATACTGTTGAGAAATTGACATAATAGCGCAAATTATAACTATGATCATTCATGGCATAATCTCGCATAGGCATTACGTCCGTGATAAGCGGTATCGTTAAACTTATCGACGTCTACTACTATTACTCCATCCCAAGACCCTATCCAGTATGCATCCCAAAGTATTAGTTTACAAGAAACTAGTAACGCAATAAGCAAGATAACATAATGTGGACAGAAGAAAACCTAGCAATAAGATTGATCCCTTCATTTTGTCCCTAGTGGCAACAACAGAATACATGCCTTTGTCATTTCTGTCACTAAACAAGATCACCGCAAGACTAAATCCACTACTATGCTCGGTACCTCTGAAGCAAAGATTAACTCATCAAACTTGGCAAAAGAAGACTCATAGATCGAAAAGCATACATAGCTATATAATTACACAGCAAAGAAACTTCAAAAGATTCACATAAATTCAATGAAAATCTGATCATAAATCCATAATTCATCCGGTCCCAACGAACACACCACAAGAATTACATCGGATGGATCTCCTAAGAGATCATGGTGTTGAAGATCGAGAGAGAGAGAGAGAGAGAGAGAGAGAGAGAGAGAGAGATCTAAATAATACTATGGACCCATAAGTCCTAATGGAACTACTCACACATCATCTAAAATGCATCGTTGTGCGATGCAGCAAAACACGATTGCGTTGTAGCTGTATGGCATGCTGGTGGTAGCCATTTTCAATGCTGGTTGTATCATGTACCACAAATCAACGACATCTCGCTAGCCCCGTGCGCGGTCACCAAGCTCGCGGGTTGCAGCTTTTCGAGAACATGGATGAAGCTTTTTCAATGTACATTTGTAACATTCATCAACCTATGTCGCAGATGTTTGTAGCTCCTGTGTGAAAAGCTTGTAACTCTGCGCAAACGTGGTTGTAGCTTTCGCCGGATACAGTTGTAACAAACAAATGATGACTCCGTCTTCGGCTACAGCTCCGGTTCCAGCAAAACCCACCATCAGATGCAACATCTCCAGTAGCCGGTTCCAGCATATATCAAATATGTTTCCAGCATCCACATCTGACAGTTCGAGAAAATCCATGGCTGGAAGCACCAACGGCACGCCGGTGGTTATACAAATACAAGAGGTTACCGCCGCTAACGCTGTAATCTTCCGACGCACAGAAAAACACGTGTGTCGGGGGGGGGGGGGGGGTTGTGGCGACCGACGATAAACGTATGGGAGGCGCTGACCACCGGCGAGGGGGGCGACCGGCGGCAAATTTTTGGGGAGGTGGACGGGCACTCTTCAAGAGCCGCCTCGCTGCGGTGCGGTGCTGCAATTTTTCAGGAAGACGATGGAGAAAAGGAACGAAGCGAGAAGACACATCTGGCGGCTAGCAGTCATTGCATCGTACGGTCCTAGGGCGACCGGCCGAATCGTTTGGGCCGGTGCGCCGACGCAGAGTAGCGCCCTTGAATAAAATTGTACCCTTCCTCTTAAACGATGTAGCAGTTATTTCAAATGAATAAAGTTAGTATGTTTTCAAAAGAAAAGTTAGGTCTCCTAAATGGTATAATCTTCCACCACTAACCCCCTTTGGTATTACTCCCTCCATTTACTTATACAAGGCCACAATAAAATATACATTTCACATCTATACAAGGCCATAAACATTAATCGAGGAAAAAATTAGTGATGTTTCCTCGTACTAGTAACTTGTTTAATACTTGTATGCTTGCAGTCATAATGACACTCAATTACTTGCTCCACTCAGTCTTTTTTGCATGCATATGTGGTGTATTAATGATCCCACCAAACGGAAAGAAAAGTTGAGTTGCAAAACATGTATTAAAATTTACCTTGATACCTGTAATTTGAGTTTGTGGCCTTGTATATAAAAATGAAGGGAATATCATTTTTTGTGCTGGATCCAGTTTGTAGGCAAACAATGTAAGTATGGACCGCTTGGGAGACAATGATGTGGACCTGTCATCATGAAAGGCCGGCCAGACCTACCCAACTACCTATCCTCCACATGAAGTCATGATGGTCCTAACTTGAATTCGTGCCTCCATCTTATTGGTCCAGCAAGTGAATACTGGTACAAAATGAGAAAGCAACATTTTTGGAACAAACAGATAGACGTTCGTATGTACCCGTGCAAACAAGAAGAAGAAAAGTATAAAATATACATTATTTC
The DNA here is from genome assembly GCA_021605145.1 of Aegilops bicornis. Lineage (NCBI taxonomy): Eukaryota > Viridiplantae > Streptophyta > Magnoliopsida > Poales > Poaceae > Aegilops > Aegilops bicornis. The sequence continues at coordinate 1,555,676 of JAHIAL010000022.1, forward strand.
GCTACATCAATCTCACTTACCAACTGACAAGTCTTGTAATGAAATACAGTAATTTGGATAGTGCATGCCTCTACAGATGCTCGCGGTGCCAAAATGTTGCTTTCCATGATTTGATCAAAACCGAGGTCCGTTTGGGGTCGTGCGTTGGAGTTGGCCTAACCTAGCTGGCCTAATCCTATGCACGAGATCCGATGGTTGTCGTGGTCCAACTCAGACTCGGACGGGTGGTTAATTCCAACACACGCTAGATGGATCCAGCTTGTAAGTAGAAGTGTGAACCGCCTGGACCGCTTGGGAGGTACTGACGTGGAAATGTCATCAAGGAACGTGACCTGGCATTTGATGTCGAGTACTGACGTGGAAATGTCATCAAGGAACGCCGGCCAGACCTACCCAACTACCTGTCCTCTCGATGACGACCACCATAATATCATATGGTCCTAACTTGAATTCGTGCCTCTATCTCACTGGTCCAGCTAGTGAATACTCCCTCTGTAAACTAATATAAGAGCATTTAAAACACTAAAATAGTGATCTAATCACTCTTATATTAGTTTACAGAGGGAGTACTAGCTAGTACAAAATGAGAAATCAACATTTTTTAAAACATTAAATATAAAGTATTTCCTCCTACGTCAATGTCACTAACGGGCTGCAATTCTTGCTATTAAATATATATATAATAATAGAAATTGCATGTCTCAGCAGATGCTCTCTCGGTTATAAAGCCGCCTCTGGACTGGTGCCAAGTCCAAAGTACTAGTAGCAACATTTGCTAGCTAGCCTCCCCAAACACACGAGCACACATTAAACACCCTACTGTAGAGAGCTTCAGGGAGCACCAGCAATGGCGGAGTTTGCGCTTGGGCTCACCAAGATGGCAGTGGAGGGTACGGTGAGCAGGGTGAACTTGGCGATGGAGGAGGAGAAGAAGCTGAGGGTGAGGGTGCAGAACGACCTGATGTTCATCACCGGTGAGTTTCAGATGATGCAAGCCTTCCTCAAAGTCGCCAACGTGAAGGGTGCCCAAAACGAAGTGGCCAGAACCTGGGTGAGGCAGGTCCGTGACCTGGCATTTGATGTCGAGGACTGCGTCGAGTTTGTAGTCCACCTGAACAAGGAGACTCCTGGGGTGGCTGCAGCGGCTTGGGCGCATGGTGGTGTCTTGCAATGCGCCACCACTCCCCCTGGACATGGCGGTTGAGGACATAAAGAATATCAAGGCCAGGGTGGAGGATGTAAGCCAGAGGAACACGCGCTACAACCTCATCATCGATTCTGGCTCCAACTCCATGCCCGTGTCACTGGATGAGCAGCCATCCAGGGCCAATACAGGCCCATCAGCATTCCGCATGTTACGGAAGGTGTGGGAGGACACGGGGAAGTGTCGCGGCATGGGTGACCTTGTGGAGTTGATCAAGAGTGGAGGCAGTGATCGTGAGGTGATCTCAGTTTGGGGAAGTACAGGATCAGCTGATCTTGGGGTGACATCCATTCTCATGAAGGCATATAATGATCCAGAAATCTTCCATGGATTCGAAACCCGTGCGTGGGTAAAGTTGATGACTCCTTTTAACCCTGATGAGTTTCTCAAGAGCTTGCTGACTCAGGTTTGCGCGAGCTCTTGCGAATCAACTGTAGGTTCGGAATTCCGAGCAAAGATGAAAGCAGCAGTGGATATGGATGATGATCGCCTGAAGGCTGGACTCATGCGACAATTGATGAGTGGGCTGAGGTACTTCGTCATCCTGGAAGAAGTATCCACTCTGGTAGAGTGGGATATCATCAAATCTTACCTACCGGACAGTAAGAACAATAGCCGTCTGATTGTGTCAACAAAGCAGTTACAGATTGCACTTCTCTGCGCAGGGGAGCCATATAAAGTTTCAGAGCTCACACGGTTCTCTGATGATCAATCACTTTTTGCCTTTTCTAAGAAGGTAAACCCAAGACAACATTAGTTATACTTCCATGATAATTATATAGACATAAATACATGCTCTGTTTCTTACCCTCCCAGCGCAATTTAATTTTGCAAATTAATTTATGTTCCAATGCAATGTATTTCCAGAGTTCTATAACGAAATTCATAAGAAAACTTTTGAAACATAAATCTGACATATAAAAAAAATCCACATATCAAACGTGCTAAAGGACTATTTCTTGATCAAAGATCAAATTACAAAGATCAGAGTGGACCCCATATAATTCAGCAAAATGGAATATATTAGAGCACCCTCAGTTGTCATGGGAGTGTAATTATGATTAGAAAAATAACATAGTAATGCAAGGAGCTTACTGTACATTGACATTGCAATTTCATGGGAATATGTTATCTTAATAGCTATGTGGTCTAAAACACTAATCGTTAGAAATATATATGGTTTGCTCTTCAAATCTCTACGTCACTTTTTCATTTGGAGAAAAATCTCTATGTAACTTTAGTAGGCTTGACGTCCATAGGCCCACAGACTATTGGAAATGCACATTTTACTAGTTGATGCATATATTGGATTTCATTTTCTTATTCACGAAAATTAAACAAAAGTTTGAACAAATAAAATGCATATTGACAATTGTGAATGGATTTGAGTAATTGCATGAAAGTAGTGGATTGTAAAAACAACTTTAATAATAATAGACTTTGCATAATTTATCATATGTATGGAGGATTTATAAACTTCAAAAGCACACTTTCTTCACAACAGAATTAACAACTTTGTATTGATGTTTCCACACTTGACTTCTGGTACTATAGTGGACAATCTACATTATATCCCTAAAATTGTATGCCTGAAAGAAGAACAATGGTGATTGTTGGTAAATTTTATATTGGTCTCTTCTATACAAATGGATTTTTTAATCATATGATAATATGTTGTGGAAAACACGTGTACAAGTTTTGGAAAATATCAAAATAATTGTAACTAACAAAAAGAGCATGCAGTACATGGATGAAAATTTTCCATTTCAAATTCAGTGCACTTCAGAAGATAAGAGAAAAAAAAGAACTTTGGATAAAGAACAGGATAGTAACTCTGTTTTGACTAATATTTCCCAGTCAAACCTAGGTGCATCCAGCCACGTAAAAGCAAAACAGAATGCCGGAAGGTTAACTGCCGTGGAGTGTCTTACTGGGTTAATTTAATCTCATAATAGTTTGGGTAAAGAAAAGGATGAGCACTGCAAGTTGAATGCACTACTGGATTAATGGGTACTCCTCCGTCAGGAAATCATCGTTGAAATGGGCGTATATAGATGTATTTTAATTCTAGATATATTCATTTTCATCCATTTTGATGACAAGTAATTAGGACGGAGAAGTACGATTTAGTCTTTCAAGTCTAATTTGATAGTTTTGCTTCGTACTTGCAGTCTGGACGTCGTAGTGGAAAGGGTGAACTTATTTGGCAAATCAGATGCCGTGGTGTGATTTCCTTGTGGGGAACTGGTGACCTCAATTCAGCTGTCGTCCATAAAGTGTACACCAACATAATGTACAAGTCTAAGGAATTTCACGGAGTGGAATTTGAACGACATAGCTGGGTTGATGTACCCGTTCCTTTTAATAAGGAGGTCTTCTCTCGTCGCTTACTTCTGAATTTCCGCTCAGAAGACCTTGAAGTTGAAGAAATTGCAGCGGTTCGTATGATGGGTGACCCAGGCTTAACTGAAGAGTGTTGTAACTTCTTGCGAGAGAAGGACTGCTTCGTCGTTATTAATGGTCTGCGGTCAATAGAAGAGTGGGACTGGATCAAAGATACCTTCCTATCACAGACTACTAAAGGTTGTATCATTGTCATTACAAATGAAGAAAGCATCGCCAAACGTTGTGTAGAGGATGAAGATGGAGCTCTCAGCATCAAAGATCTAGAAGCCGACCCGGTGCTTCGTGCCTTGATAAAGGTAGGCATGTTTACTCACGTCGCGCTAGAATCTTAGTCTCACTGTCATCTTGTAGTTAAGGGGTGTGGAGGTCGGATTGTAGAAGGAACAATGCAAACACTAGTGCTTATCGATTTAACAATCATATATCTTTACTTGCAGGGTTCTCAATGCTATAGAAATGATGGCAAGGACGCTTCTGGCAGAGGTCGCTTTTTCTCCATGAGAAGAGAAGAGGCACGTGAGTGGTTCACGAAATTTGGAGATAGCAATCGCTATCAGAGACTTTTCGAACGTCCTGTGACCTCCTTGTGGGGGACTGATTCTGCACGGAATTCAGGTATTGTCAAAGAAGTTTACTATGGACAAATGTTTGACCGTTATGAAAGTTCCGAAGAAAAAGAGTACGAAGACGACCTTTCAACTCACAGGAAAAAAGGGGAAATTTAGCTGGGTTGATGTGCACAATCCATTCGATTTGACTGACTTCTCTCGGCGTTTACTTTTAGATTTTCATTCAGATGATGTACACGCCAAGAGATCTGCAGCAGTTAGTATTATGGAAGGCCAAAATCCAACTGAACAGTGCTGTAAATTTCTACGGGAATACCAATGCTTGGTGGTTATTGATGGTGTGCGGTCCAGGGATGACTGGGACGAGATAAATGCTACCTTCTTATCCGAACCTACTAAAGGATGGACCATCGTCATTACAAATGATGAAAATGTGGCTAAATATGTAGTATCTGATTCTGAGAAACATCAAGGTTTCAAAATTACCGAAGACATAGAGGTTGTTCCCCCGTTGATAAAGGTAAACGTGTGTTACTCATCACATTATTTCTACTACTATATTCCTACATTCTGGTAGTACTAACTAATTTCTTAATGTATGCATATATGCTTATGTTGGCTGAGACATATTGTGGCCCGCGTTGTTAGAGCATATATAAGTAGAAATGTAAGAAGTAAAGAAATAACACATCATTTTTTTAGGAAACATCATAGAGTTTTCGCTATGTCACAAGAGAGACGGTTGTGTTCTCCCAGTTGAGACGTTGACTAGCTCAAAGCCTAAAACCCTCACCGTGGCTCACCCACTCTATGTGTATTTTGCTAGGATTCCCCTACGGAATCGATCACATAAAAATATCATTAACACACACGTACGAAGAACTTGTAGCCAATTGCCCGTGTCATCATGCCCATTGTTTTCTTTATTTCTCAAAATGCTCACAATTTTCTCTACGGTACAAAACATGGCTTTCCTAATTAATCTAATCACCGGCAAGCTAGTTTGATCACAAGCCTAAACCTAATCTGAGTCCTATAGTAACTAATAGTCTTAGTCCTACTCTAAGGCCAACCACAGTGGAATCTTATAGAAAGAAAAATAAATATCATAAAACTAAAAAAACACTTAAGCGCCTCCTCAAACGCTAGCTGCTAACCATGGACGCTAAACCTGGATTAAGAACAACGTATACCACAACTAACTGCAAGCTAGCACTCGTCCTACACCGCCGATCGAGTATGAACAGATTCCTAGCGCCCCTTGCTAGCTTCCAGTGTTGGACATGCGTATACAACCGCAGCTTTGACATGTAAGCTAACTAAGACCCTGTCCGGAATTCCACCAGCTCCGCGAAATCAGAGGAGCTGCCGAGCCAGAAAAAGGTACTCCCTCCGTAAACTAATATAAGAACATTTAGATTACTACTTTAGTGATCTAAACACTCTTATATTAGTTTATAGAGGGAGTACTCCGCAATTGTAATCTCCACCTGCTCCGGTAGTGGAGTTGTGAAGTGGAGATACTCCCAACTTAACTCAAGATTACACTAACATACTTCACTCTGTCTCACCTGCATGAGACATCACACAAAGAAAATAGCACAAGCGAGCTGCGGCAAGTTTTCTTATTTTTCTTTTACCGAAAAAGGCTTTCGCCCTGCTTTATATATAAAGCACCGATCATCATGCATCCAATACAAATGCACCCAGTACAAACACACGCCACTACAACACAAGCACATACTCAAGACAGGATACATAGGCGTTGAGCGCAGCAACACCACCCCTAGCACTACCACCACGAAGAGATGAAGCTACATATGACGAACCATGTGCTCCAAGGCGGCATCTTCAGGAAGGGTATGACACCGGATCGCCGGCACCGCCCAATCCAAGGATCAAAGTTTCCCCTGGAGCCACATGACGGGCAGTGAGAGCCGCGACAACGTCTTCAAGAAGGGAACGATCTTTCGCGCCGCGGTCCGTCCAAGATAGAACAAGTTTTCACCTCGCCAACACTCACCGCCACCGAACGCCACACCCCGCAACCACGCCGCCCACATCGTCCATGGTGGCGGGCAGCGCCAAGGCACCGGCTCTGCCAAAAGCACCGCAGACCTACCACCAACAGGGCCGCCCGCATCCAAGACCTTGACACTACCTCACCCGAGACCCGCCTCAACCCCAACGAAATAGGCGATCAGAAAGGTCCCACCGTTCGCACCCCTAGGAGACCCTCGGCATCGAGACCCGATAGGTCGGCCAGAACTGGCATCCACCGACCTGTCCTGCTGCCCCGACCACGAGACAAGCTCAGACCTGCAGCACCGAGAGGGGAACAAGGTTAGTCTCGCTGCACTGTGCGTGAGATGAGCTCGGTCCTGCAGCACTGGATGCGAGACGAGGGGTGGACCGTAGCTGGGAGAGGACCAGCCTTTTGATGGGAGTAGCGCTAGGCGATGAGGAGATGGGGCGCAGGTCAAGACGGTCCGAACGTGACGAGCCGACGCCGGAGAAGCCGGCCACTGCCGCGGGCAGATCCTCGAGCCACTGGGAAGCTGCCACGACACCGGGGGGCCACCATGGCCGGACCTGCCCACGCCACCTCCCAAGGCCAGAGCAGCGACCATGCCTGTCTGCTGCCCTACCCGCGTTGCCCGGCAAGCTCCATGCGCCGGAGCCGCCGGGCATACACCACCGGTTCCACACGCCACTGGCCGACCTCGAACGCCAGATCTGGCCGGATCCAGCAAGAGACCGCCACAGCACCACACGCCCAGCCAAGACGCTTGGCCAGGTCCAGCCGAGCCTGGGCCACCCCACTAGAGTAGGATGAACCCCGACTGCAGCACCACCACCTTAGAGGGGCCGCCGGTCACCCTACAGCCACCAACCGCCACCACCAGTCGGATCTGGGCAGGGGTTGTCAGATCCGTCGCCAGCACGCCCCTGGGCCTCCAGAACCCCACGATCCGAGGAGGGGGGGGGGTACGAGAGGAGGCAGCATCAGCAGGTCACCAGGACAAGAGGAGGAGGCCTCCCCGCAACGACCATCACCTGCGCGAGGGAGAGAGCCATCCCGCCGCGGCGGCGCTAGGGTTCCCTCCCCGGGGCCCCCATGGGAGCACCACGAGATGGGAGGGGAGGGGAGCGCCCTGCCTGCTCCCACTCTTTTGCTTCTTGCTACTCTGCCATCATAGAACCATGGGATACACGCCCTTGTATAGGACCTCAAACCCAGCTTCAGACATTAAGGTGTACAGCTCTAGAATCTGCCACAGTACATGTACTTCTCAGCTCTAGTCAACTACAAGTAATTGAGCAACACATTTATCTGCTCATGAGTGCACGGTGCCATGCACGTACCTCTGCATCATCATGTGTGTGCAGCACCCCGATGTCTTGTTTATTTCCAGCACTCACAACTAAATCATGATCCTTAGGGCCTGTTTGGCCCGGCTATAGCTAGCTATCGGCTTCTTGGTCATTCGTAGCTCATAGAACTGAGGTCTCCAGATAGGTGTGAGGCGGGCGCCCAGAACATCTCGCTAGACGGTATCTCTCCGAAAACGAGAACAACTAGTTGACGGCGCTCTTTTGGCAGCCTCCTAACGATCACTTGGTGGGTGTGCTGATGGCGCGCTCTCAACCGCCGCCACGTGTCGTGCTTTGGAAGCTTTCTCCGGATTTTGGTTTTTTTTGCACGCATTTTTGGCTTTAAAAACGGTTTTTTCTCGGGGTTTTTTGGCTTTTTTATTTTCCATGCATTTTTTTTATTTGTTCCACGAGAGGCATGGTTTTTCTTTCGCGAGTATGCCTCTCTAAGCTTAACTAATGTCAGTTATTAAAGAAAGACTACATAAACAATTATGTTTCTGGTATGCAGGCGGGTTGTGCTCCTCGCTTACTCTCCAATAGATGCGAAGAGGCACGCTTCTGGACCGACATATTTCAACTTGTTGGCCGTCAGGCAGAATCGGCTTGTGACCTAATTATGAACAAAATGGGCAAAGGTGCGGTGTCGGTGTGGGGAATTGCTGGTGTTGGAAAATCAACTCTCGTCAGAAGTGTGTACTTCCACTCTATGCTTGGTTTGTGGCAACTTTTTCGGGTCAGCGGCGGTGGATCCTTGGTCAAATATGGACTAAAAAGATTTACAATGTACAGTTGGGTTGATGTGGCCCATCCGTTCAACTTGGCTGACTTATCTCGCACCTTACTTTTGGATTTCTATTCAGATGATATGCTAGCTAAGGAAGCTGCGGCCGTTGGTTCTGTGGAAGGCCAAGACCCAATTTTGGGTTGTCGTACGATTCTGCGTCAACACAAATGCCTCATCGTTATTGATGGCCTACGGTCCACGGTTGACTGGGACATGATAAAGGGGCCCTCTTTCCGGATAATACTGAATCATCTATCATCGTCATTACAACTGAAAAAGGTGTCGCCACACATTGTGTAGAAAAGAAAGATGGAGTGGTCAACGTCAAAGGACTTGACTCGGGCCTTCATCTCTTCAAGAAGGTGTGTTCACTCATGACAATTGGCCTGTTATACTTCATCCTATGTATTTATTTATCTATGTATGCGTTGTTCCTTTAAAAAAACTATATGTTGTCACTTCACATTACTTTAATATACTAATTACAAACTCCCTATAAATTTCCATGAGGAGAGTAGAAAAATACTCACCATTAATGAGCGGAGGACAGAAATGGCCCTGATCAAAAGAAAGACTATTATCTACCCCTGAAAAAAAGGTTCTTGGATAACATAAGTAATCAATTTATGTATCGCATTATAACGACAAAATTAGTCTACCAATATCGAGGCCACAATATTACAAAACTGCCATTTTGTGCCTACTTCAGTTTATCATCTGCTATATTATCTAACCGAATTATGCTTGCTATTTTCATGTCATCATTGATGTGAGGTTAGCGGTGATGGGTAGGTTTATAAATTCTTTATCAGTACTATAGTACGGAGTACTTTAACCTAGTGGGTGTTGTCCTATACACCTGAGTTCTTACTTCCTTATCTTGGAACATTTTGGGCCCTATGTTTCAAAGAAAGATTTGGTATGGAGAGGTCATTTCTGGCGGGGTGGTGATGGGTTTGTAACAAACAAAAAAGACATACAGAATATTAGAACTTTGACTATAAGCCAACTTCACATGGAAATTGGGTTGCTTTGTGGACAAAGTTGAGCAAATTGTTGCCATAGACTAATCAAGGAATGTACATAATTAATGTTCTGATGCAATTTCATGGCTTTTTTTTAGAACATAGACGTCAGGGACGTCCGGCTTTAAATTAATAAAGCCCTCAACTTAGACAGCGTGCACAACCAAACGGCCAAACAAACATGACCAGACCTAGTCTTCCGGGGTCTAAGACATACCACAAGCGAAACGACGAAGGATTAAAGTACATTACATGGCATGTCCAGCCAACATAAGAGCAGGCAGGCTCGGAGGAAACCCATCCAAAAGGGCCACCCTTCCCTAAGAGGCAGCGGAAGGCGTCGACGGGGTTTCATGACGCTGAGTAGACAGAGCGAAGGCGAGCCAGAGCCAGATGCTGCAGATCAGAGTCCTGTTGCCTTCCAGTGGTGCCCATTGCTGCAAGAACAAGATGCATTTGTAGATTACGTCGGCAGGGGTGAGAGGAACACACCCTCAATGGTAAACTTGTTACGAATATGCCACAGAGCCCACAGCATGGCCGCGCACTTGTCCACATAACACGCACGAACAACCCTGGACCGAGGACAAAGACGACACAAGCTCGGGGCGGGAGCGTGGAGCCCCGCGGCCTCGCGGACCGCGCTCCAGGCAAAGCGCGCCAAAGAGCACCGGAAGAACACATGGTCAGCGTCTTCCGGGACACCACACAACGCACAAGGCCCGGAGGCCGAGCCATTGCGTTTAGCAATATTGATGGAAGTAGGTAAGAGGTCTTGGCAAAGTTGTCAGAGGAACACCTTGATCTTGAGAGGAATTCGAGCTTTCCAAAGCCCCGCGGCAGCCATAGGGACATGGCCTCGGGACAACTCTCTATAAAGGGACTTGACAGTAAATTTGCCAGAGCCCGAAAGCCTCCAGGACACCGTGTCCGCGCTGTTCGACAAGCGCACGTCCGCAATCTTAGCCCGAATGCGATCCCAATCCATCCTCTGAGGCCGGGGGCTCCTTTCTAAAGTGAATAGGGGGCGGGAAGGAGCTAAGAGCCGAAGCAACCAATTGGTTGGGCTGGACAGTGGTGGAGTATAATTGGCGGAATTCAGACCAAAGAGGGTGTTGGCCTATCCATGTGTCGAGCCAGAAACGTGTGGAGCGTCCGTTATTAACCGAAAACCTCGCACCCCTAGCAAAGCACGGTTTTAGGGATTGGATGGAGTTCGAGCGGTGATCCGTGGGTCGTGGCCTCAAAGAAATTCCCTTCCGGAAAGTATTTGGCGCGGAGGAGATCCATCCGAGGCCGGTCTCTCCTGAGACAACTTCCAAATCCACTTACACACAGTGCAATATTCATCAACTTAGAGTTGATGATCCTCGAACCCCCTGGGCTTTAGGTCTACACACGGCCTGCCATTTAACCATGTGGTATTTACGCTTCGGTCCCGCTCCTTCCCAAAAGAAACAGGCCCGTGGGGTGTCCATTTTGGTGTGTACCCCGTCAGCCAGCAAGAACAGACCCATGGCAAACATTGGCAGGGACGAAAGGCTGGAATTGTTAGAATGAGTCTAGCCCCTGAAGACATAAAACGACCTCTCCACGGGCAAACCCTGCCCGCCACCTTAGTGCTGAGAGGTTCCCAATCGGCAATCGTGCATTTTTTCTCTGCGATCGGGAGGCCGGGGTAGGTGAAAGGCAGTTTTCCCAATTTGCAATTAAGCAAATTGGCTACCCGCAGGCTTTCGGCCGCATCCATCCCTATGGACACCACTTCACATTTGTGAAAATTTATTTTTAGCCCGGACATGAGCTTGAAACAAAGGAGAATGACCTTTATCGTTGCGATACTATGTTGGTCCGGCTCGAAAAGGAGCAGGGTGTCATCAGCGTACTGAAGGTGTGACACGCCTCCCCGGATCAAATTGCCAACCAGTCCCTTGATATGGCCCGCATTACAAGCTTTGTCTAGCATGGCGCCTAGGGCGTCTGCCACAAAGTTAAAGAGCAACGGCGAGGCCACGTACCAAAGTTAAAATTCCCACGCTTGTTGCGGAAGAAGTTCCCTACTTCTCCATTCACCGCAATCGCTTTTAAATTGTATAGCTCAGACCTTGGATTGTTTACAGATAAATAGTGGTTATATGGTGGTGAAAACTTATACAATAAACCACTTCCACATGCAAGTTGCACCGGTTGTGGACTAAAATGAACAATGTGTATTGGTACGTGTTAGGGCATAAGCCACGGTGGCGAGGGCAGAGTGTGTGTCTTGAGAGTTGGTCGAGCCAGATGCGGGTCTGAGCCGCGTCGGGTCCGTGGCACGGTGTGTGTGTGTGTGTGTGTGTGTGTGTGTGTGTGTGTGTGTGTGTGTTTGTTTGTGTGTGTGTGTGTGTGTGCGCGCGCGCGTGCATGTGTGTGTTTGTCTGTTGGTGCATTGTGTGGGGATGTGACCTCAGCCCATCTATTCAATCAAATCAATATAGGAGGCAATAATATAGCGCATTTCCTTTTGCAGTCACCATCTTACTTCTTAAAAACCACATCTACACACTCATCCTATAGATCATAACACATCAGAATCTGTTAACCAGCACTCGGGAGCGCTCATGAGCTTAACGAGCTTCAAACAAACCGAGCCGAGCAGGGTTTTCTGCTCATTAATCTTAACGAGCTTAACTAGCCAAGCCTTCATGATCACGAGCTTAACGAGCCCATGTTTTGTCATCACACATCGCTAACGTGTCCAACTCTAGTAACATTTTCTCGGCTACCTAACGCTGCTAAATGTGTGAACTAGGTTTGTACCAAAGTTTGCTCTGGCTGCATTTTGTTATTCTTTGGGACAATGCAACAAATAAGAATCATAACAATGAATGTAACATCAACTTGAAACAATAATTACAATAACTCACAAACATCGACATGAACTAATAATACATATGTTGTTACTTAAGGCAGCAAAAACATGCATGGAAGATGGTAACAAGGAAGTACTTAACACAACCAAACATTGGTTTCGTCAAATCACATGAAGCTATATGTAACTGCTTGTCAACCTCCCACGAAAGATGCTATGCGTGCAGAGGATCAGCAATTCTTGTCCTCGGTGGAGCATGACAATCTACTTGTCGCCTTCCTCGCAGTAGTAGTTCTGATGAATTGTGTTCCACCCAATAACGACCAAATGTCCATCTTGTTGTGACGTGGAGTATGTTGTTGCAAAGTCAATTGTGTCATAGATGACAATTCGAATGCCACCACTACCATGAATCTGCATCTGCTGAGCCACCACAGCACGCGCGAGTTTCTGCTGCAAAACAAATGCATTCAACATACATATAAACATGTATATCAAGTAAGCAACAACACGATATTTCATATAATTAAAAATTGAATATAATACAACTTACCAGGAGTGGCTTGTCCTGCTTAACATTGTTGTGTTCAACATGTGCACTAATGGCACAAAGGAGCCAATATATGGGCAAGCATTGGCATCCGCAACATGGTGCCGATGCTATCCACAAATTGTACTAGGATGTGCATCTCCTGCAAAGTCAGAGATGTACCTAAAATGACATGCCTTTTATCTACAATCCTATGAGTGTTTGGTGACACGGTCCAATAAGCTGTAGAAATTATATGTAAGCAAGACTAGCTAGTGTAGTTATGCACATGAAGTAACATTAAAGCTAGTTGAAGGAATATGATGCACAATTAATAAAAAACCTTACACGGGGAAATCACTGGCATAGTGGGCAACCGTGGGCTGAGATGAAGATCAGGTTGGCAAATCATGTACATGTCAATCCTCATCCCAACATCGCACTCGTATGTCTTGGTCAATCCTTGCCACTCAGGACAACCGAAGAAGGTTTGATCTCTTTCATACTTTATTAAAATGGGGAAGCTGAAGCCCTCCTCTGTTTCAAGGTCGACGTCAACCATGGTTGGCTACTCGACAGAAATGTGTAGCACCTCGCGGACCTCCAGGCTCGCAAAGCGAGGATAATTTAAGAAAAAATAGGGCGAAACAAACTTTTGAAGTCATCACATCTATGCATGAATGTAAGAATCCTCAACCGGTGGGTTAATTATGAAATCGTCCCTTTTACAAACATATCGTATGCTCGTCGAAGTCCTCCTATAGCACTAGTGAGAAGTGGTTAGTCGTCATCCACCTCAACCCCTGTCGGACTACCCAGTTGCACTGGCGAACCCGGGTGTTGCCACACCTACGACACACAGCTGCCACCTGTGTGTTCAAAACCATTACAAATTGTAATAATATGCACATATTCTATTAATTACTACTTAGTAGTAATTTAAACATACAAATCAAAACTAGTTCTATATCGCACACACTACTTATTTATACTCCATTTTCCTTCCTGGATTTACCAATGCACATGCACTTATTACTATACAAATTAACCTATTATTCAAATGCATATAAGGACAAATTAGCTTTTTCAAATATGTGCATCATTCCAAACAATGTGCTAGATTCACGAACGCATTGCACACTTAAATAGTGTATACAAATTAACCTATTCAAATGTAAGAGCAAATTAACCCTAGATTTTGTTAAAAATGTGCACGAAATTAACCTATTCACAAATTAATAACCTATTCAACCTATTTAGACAAGATCATTCCTAAGCAAAAACTAGGGAAAATACATCCTACCACCCGGTGGTAGTTACCCTCATGTTGCATATACTATATTTATACTACTTTATCATTCTAAGTATGTTCATATACTATATCTAAGATATTTCAACGCATAGCGTATACAAAAAATTGCATGTGAGTCCATAATTTTTTTCACTCCCTTCATTGCCTTTTACAAGGCGATAAACTCAGATTACAGATATCAAGGTAAAATTTAATTATTGGTTTGCAAGACAAATTTTCTTTTCATTAACCGGGATCATTAGTAGGCCGCTTTCATGCAAGAAAGGAAAGGAAAGGAAGTACTCCCTCTGTCTAGCTGTGTAAGTCATCTTACGAAAACCAAATAATCCCAAAACACATAGGCGCGGTGCATTAAATTCTACCTTGTTTCTTGTTTCTTGACATATCAACCAATAAGAGATGTGGGGTGTGCATGCTTTTAATGACTTGAGACTACCAAACACGACATGCAGTTGTTAGTTCATTGCATGCAATGCTATTAATTAGCAAATGAACATTAAGTTCTCGTTTCTCCTCCTCCTTGGTCACGGTGCACAACCTAAGATGACTTACTCACCTAGACGGAGGGAGTAGCAGAGTATCATTATGACAGCATGCATGCAAGTATTAAACAAGTTGCTAGTACGAGAAAATATCATTAATTTTGACTCGATTACTGTTGGTGGCCTTGTATATATGCAAAATGTATACCAAAAATAATATAAAACAATATTCTAAAAATATCTTCATATTTGTACGTATAAACCAATATGCTAAAAAATAGTAGATACTACCTAAAATGTTGGATATATACTATCCAAATATTCTTATAGACTATATACTAGACGTACATACTCTCGATTTTAACAGATGCTACATAGAACATACAAAACTCACATGAGGTAATACTACCTAACCTATTCAATATGTAAGAACTAAATTAACATATAGCTAGCTAGTTCAAAAACTGCAAAAAAAAGTGAAAAATAAAATTCTCTCTCACGTCACGACCTGGATGCACATCGGCGCAGCAGCGCGGTAGGGGCCAGGGCCGCGATTGATGGTCGGAAAGAGATCGTGATAGAGGACGATGGGGAGATAGAGAGAGAGATGACGGCGAGAGGGAGAGAGAGAGAGAGACAGAGAGAGAGGGGGAGTTAATAGCACGGGTGTGATGTGACGGTTCATATGTTCTAGAGATTAAGGGCCTGTTTGGTTTCAATAAGTCACCTGACTTATAAGTCAGTGACTTAAAACTGATGACTTATAAGTCACGCGCATTTGGTTGTTGTCCTTTTGACTTATAAGTCACCGACACACCTTTCCAACCAATCCACATCATGCAGGTGATGGGACCCACGCATAAAGGGGTGACTTATAAGTTTTAAGTTGGGGTGGAGCAACTTATAACTTATAAGTTAGGGGTGACTTTCTCGTCCGGTCTGTTTGGCAAAATAAGTCATTTTTTTCACTTTTCGACTTATAAGTTGTTGACTTATTTGGAACCAAACAGGCCCTAATAGCGTGCATAGAGCATGAAACACTGCTAATATGTAATAAAATATAGTAAACTAGTTCCAGTGCTTAAGCATTCTGAACAGTGCCGTAATACAATAAATTAACTAGCGGTGTTTGGACCTACAACGGGAAATGCAAAGCAAAGTACTACCAGCGGGCCCCTAGGTGAACGCTGGCAGTGAGGCCTCTTTGCAGCGTGCGGCGGACTTAAACGCTGCTGGTACTCTTTAAGCAATTTAGGTGTTTAAGCACAACCATTTGTCATGTATAGACGTAATGTGCACCATTTAACATCTAGATATCTAATCAGGGTTTTATATGAGGCTGGTCTTAAATAAGGTCACACATAATATATTAAGTATAATTTGCGGCTTAGTAGCTTCTGGCGTGAAACAAATGCTGCTAATGAGATAACTAGCTGTCTTTGCAAGCAAAAGAAATGCTGCTGGTAGAGGTTCCACATTTAGAATTTAAGCAGAACCATTTTGTCTTTTGCCTTCCTATTTGTATCAACAAATTGTTTTAGTATATACTTAACAGTTAATTAACATAATATTTGAAAATTACCAAAAAATTGTGAAATTTTAGCAGCGTCTTATCGAGACTAGACGCTGCTAATGTGCATGCTAGCTGCGTTTAGTTGCTATAAGCGCTGCCGTTGTTATTTCTTTTGTCTTCCAACTTGTATAAAGAGATAACTTAGTGGGAACTACAAATTATAACAGCTTAATTCAGAAAGGATTTAAAACCAACTAATGTTAGCAGCGTACACAGATAACGCGAACTCTACTAGTAGTGTACCTACTTGCGACGTTTCATTTTTTTGGACGCTGCTAGTTATTTACGTCTGGTAGCAAGCATGCGGCACCACACTAGCATCGTTTAAGAATTCAAGACGCTGCTAGTCATCATACGTCTGCGACGTTCCTTCTCAAGCTGGATGCTGCAGATATTTTGAAACACTATTTCCCGCATTCTAGTTTGTCCACACACCACAGATAGGAAAATCCTATAAGAGTTTTTCTACTAGTGTACGACTTACTGCGGCAATGGACATATCGCCACACCTTGACACTGTTGTTGCCACTGTGCTGTTGGAGCACATGCTTGATGAAGCTCTCGAAAACCTTTGGCCCTCCAAGGGTAGCTTATGTATACAAGCATGACATTGATCTCATGTTGATCTCCATCTCGGAGATAAGTGCGACCTACTATCTCTGGACATGCATGTCAGTCAACATATGGATTTCAATTTCCCGTGGCTTTGGTCTGTGTGTCCGTTTCATGCAACATCTCCATCTTTAGCAGGTAGTGGCGCCGACGAAATGAAACTTCATCTTGGTGGTACTCTTCGAGTATCGAGTCTCAAGTTCCGGGGTGAAAATCCTAGCTTTGAACTTCATTGTAGCATGTTGCAATGGCGATTTGTATGTATTGCACCCTTGATGAAGGCATTGGTTTGAAGTTTACTCAAGATTAAGATGCTTGCGTAAAAATTCGAAATCTAACCTTTAGTGGTAAGATTTGATGATGGTGGTGCTAGCGTGATGTTTACTTCCTGGATCCGTTAATTTGGGAGAACGTTTCATATAGTCTATAGTTTGTATATTGTCAAGAACGGTAGATTGTGTTGCTTCTTTATTTTACTTGTTGTTATCCTTTTAGATTTGTGCATCCTCAGTTTTTGACTAGGTTTTCACATCGTGTTGCAAAGGCCATGTGTAATTGATACCATCGGTTATTTTTGGCGAATGTAATCGGTACCATCTTGATATTAATAGATCATACTTTGTCAAAAAATACAAGATTTTCAAAAGTCTGGTTTCAGCCATGGCTTCCACTGAGAAAACACATAAGTATTTAAATTCATTCATTTTAACTTAATTTCTGATGTCCCCATTTGACAGGAAGATATATTGAGTTATTATTTTAGGAGATGGGATAGAAATAAACTACTTTCTAATTGAAATGCTTAGGTGATGATTTCCCAAGATTAACTATTATTCTGCATTTCAGATAACATGGAATGACAAGGCTTGGACTCTTGACCAGGAACTGCTTTCAAAACCTATGATAGACAAGTGTGGGGGCATACTTAAAGTTATAGCTGCGATAGGCGAACTGATCACGACAGCAATAACTCCTTCAGTAGATCAATATGAAGAGATATATCTTGCTTGTCATGGAAATGTATCTGAGGACATGTCTACAGCAGCAACATATTTATTGAATCGCATAAATTGTGACTTTATGGGAACCATAGAGAAGGACCCAATTTTCCATTGCTTAAGGGGCCTATTTGCTTGGATGCAGTCTTACTTTGATGCTTGTTCCGATTCAGTCAAGCCATGTATCTTCTATATGTCAGTTTTCCCTGCAAAACACAAGATCAGACGGAGGCGTTTGCTGCGCCGGTGGATGGCGGAAGGTTACTCTAGGGACACTTCTGATAGACCAGCCGAGGAGAATGGGGAATGGTTGTTCTCCCAGCTTGTCGACTTGACCATAATCCAGCACCAAGAGACCAATGTCTTCTGCCAAGTAAATGCTTTCTTCCATGAATACATCATCTCAAGGCCGATGGAAGATAACCTTGTCTTTGCACTGGATGGGCACTGTAGCCTAAACTCGCAGTATACAGGACAACACCTCACCATCAGGAGCAATTGGGAGAGAGATGAAGTTGTACTCAAGGGCATCGATGTGTCACGGCTAAGGTCTTTGACAGTTTTTTGTAAGTGGGAATCCTTCCTCATCTCTAAAAAGATGAATCTAGTCAGGGTGTTGCATTTGGAGGACACATCGAATGTGACAAACGATGATCTTGAGAAAATTGTGGAGCTACTGCCTCGCCTCAAGTTCCTCTCCCTGCGAGGACACACAGAGATTAGCCGCCTTCCAGAATCATTGTCCGGCCTGATACAGTTGCAGACTCTGGATGTCAGAGGCACCTCCATAGTCAGACTGCCGCGGGGCATCATGAAGCTACAGAAGCTGACATACATTCGTGCCGGCACCAGAAAAACAACGGGAGAAGGTGATGAGATAGTTACCAGCTTACCACCAACTGATGTAGACCAAACATCAACACCACCGGCGAATGCTGCTGACACAGCCAGAGTAGTAGAGGATGAGACCGGGACATCAATAACGCCATGGAGCAGGCCATGTGCTTTGGCATCCAGTTGGTTATCCAAGTTGCGCAAACTCAGACATGGCAATCAGGGCGGTGTTAAGATTTACGCAGGGATTGAAAATATGACAGCCTTGCATACTCTTGGTGTTGTCAATGTCAATGTTTCAGGTGGGAAGGCCATACTCAAGGAGCTTAACAAGCTTACCCAACTACGCAAGCTCGGGGTGTCCGGCATCAACCGGGAGAACTGGGAGGAGTTCTGTTCGGTCATCTCCGGTCGAGGCCATATGGAGTCACTGTCAGTGCGTGTTGAAGAGGATAAGGAGGGTCTCTTTGCTCGTTTCGGTGACATTTCTGAACCACCCAGGACCATCAAGAGCCTTAAGGCGTACGGGCATGTCCAAATATCCCCAGTCTGGCTGAAGCAGCTTCAGAATGTCAGAAAGGTCGATTTTGGCTTGACCATATTGACGCAACTGGATATAGACCTTGAATTATATGAAGTACTTCCAGATGTTACCAGCGATGGACTACACCTCATGCAGCGGGTTCTCGAGATTGATTGCACCTCAAGACTAGAGCTTACTTTTTGCCGCAATGCTCACGTGCAGGGCCTCAAAATTCAATGCTCTAGTGGCTCATCTTTGCAGATTTCTGGTCTAGAGAACCTAATTTGCCTCAAGGAAGTGTGGCTGAAGGGTTCATACAGTGATGAACTCAAGCAAGACTTGCAGCGCCAAATTCGCGAGCATCCAAAAAAGCCTGTGCTTAAGCCGGAGGAACCACGCTCGTCCTGATCAACGGGTACTGAAACTATAGACTATCTCCCATACCAGAAGGCCATAGAAGGCTGGAAGGCATGCTTCTTGCTTCTCATTTCTTTTTATCAGAAACAAAATGTGCGTGCTGCATTCCCTGTAGTAGTTGTTGGGGCTGAATCTCTCAACCCTCTTCTTCCTCTTGAAGTTGTCTCTCACAACTCACGGAAGAAACACAAGAACAATGGAGACACAGGAATTTTGTTGACGTGCTGCTTCTCACAGCCCAACGTCTTTTCTCTATCTATTTTTTCTTGACCAAAGCAAATAGAGGTTACAACTTAAATAGCACCTGCGCACGTACGTTTCAGCCGCCACACTCGGCCACAACAACCACGTACGCACGTCGGGCTAACAAACCCGGAATCTCTCCACGATCAGTCTAACCCGACTATGCTGCTAACAGCTGCATGCATGCACTAACAAATCAAACCTCAACAAACTTATCCGGCTCGTCAGGCTTCTACACCATAGGCGACTTGCTGTTTCACACAGCGGGCTGCATCACACAGCTCTTCAGCATCATGTCCTCCGGCTGCGTCACACAGCCTGACATCTCGCTTCCGTCCCGTGCCTTGTAGTGTGTTTGCGGACAATCCCTAACCTGAACTACATGATGCAGAATCAAAGGAAACTAAATGCAGATACAATCAAGATTAAACCTAACAGTAGTATCTCTCTATTTCCAGGACAAAACATAGAACTTGTATCTACAATTTGTACTCGTGGTGATTTATGATCTGCTGACAAAATATTTGCTCTCATGGTGTCAGCGTGTATCTATTTACATATACTTCCTAGCTCGATTTTCTTTTTTAGGCCCAAACCATAGAAAAATTGTTCTACGGTATTTTCTATTAATAAAAATAAATATGGTACATATATACAGGCAAAAGAAAGAAAAGAAACCCAAAATGAGAGAAGTTATCCAATTCCAGCCTTTTCTGGACTTGACCTGTAAATTGCTACCCTTTTTACTGTAATATCGTACGATATTCTATGTGGTTCTTGAGAATTACTCTGTGAGTAGCATATTTGTTGCCTTGTTACTGTTGGTTACAGGCTCTGCCAAAATCAAAATGTAAACTCTCGGCGTTATTCCTGATATAAAGAAATAATGACCTGACTTCCAGAGGTTTTGGACTAGATAACCGGCGGATCATGTGTTGGCATCTCTTCTCCGCCGCTTTTGTAGCTTCTGATCCGCCATGATAAAGAACAGGTGCATCGCCGGGGACGCCACGCATCAACCACCAGCGAACAGCCGAACGAAGAGTGGATTTGAAGAGCAGCTGGGACCACTTAAGATTGATGAACGCCCGGTACAAGCGAACTAGTGCCCTTTGATTTAACACTTGGTTCTACCGAGATCGAATCAAACTGCAGCGCCAGTTTTCATTTCTCTTGGTGGACACGTGGTTTTTGTTGGGCAGTGCAGCGAAAATGGGTGAAGACCCGATTCGAATATACAACTGCAGTGACCATGGATACGGCTAAAACTGGATACCGGTCCTGGGTAGGGCTGGACACGAGCCGAGCCGAGCCGAGTTCGGCCCGAGCCATGCTTTAGCTCGCTCTGAAACGAGCCAGCTCAGCTCGGCTCGGTGATGCAACGAGCTGCATATGGGTGGCTCGGCTCGTTTTTGCCGGGGCTCGGTCTAGCCCGAGCGGCTTGTGAGTGGATGGACAGGGGTCACTGCCAGGTGGGCCCTGTTTACGTCTTCTTCCCAGGAACCTCGCTGCCGCTAGATGTGGGATCACCGGCGATGCTAGGGAACTCAGGCGAGGTGGAGTGGTGCTTGGAGACGAGAGGAGTACTGCGTGGTAGAAGCCGCGCACCACAGCATCGGCCATGGCTCCCGCTCGATGGAGGTCATACCTGCTCTTGCCTGGGACAGTGGCATGGTCGACGAGGAATCACGGGAGGCGGCGAACAGCGGTGTCGGCGCAGCGGCGAGCAGGGGCGTATCCCGGCGGTATCGACGGCGAGCCATCAGCGTCGTCTTGTGGCGAGGAGGGCGACATCGGGTGGTGGCCACTGGCTGGAGAGCGGCGGCGCAGCAAGGCGCAAACCCTAAGCAGGGCGATTGCATTACGCTCGCTAGGGATTCACGTGCGAGTCGGGGTGGTTTGTAGTGGGCTTGGGCTGCTCGTGTGGGCTGCTACGTCCAGTCAATGGGCTGAAAACTATCTAAATAAAATTAATTGGGCTGCGAAGCTTGAGCCACCGAGCTGGACCCGGCGAAAACCGGCTCGGCTCGGTCGTCGAGCGGGCCGTGGTTGCTAGCTCGGCTCGGCCTATTTTCTTGTCGGGCCGAGCTGAGTCGGGCCGAGCTGGAGCGAGTTTCGGGCGAGCCGAAAAGCTTCGCTCGGCGTCAGTCCTAGTCCTGGGATATGGAAATGTTGTTTAGCTTGTAATGTGTGTTTCTTCAGTTGGGTGTCAATTTCTTCAGATAAACTTGGGTCTGACAATTTCTTCAGTCTGGTGTCAATTTCTTCAGATAAACTTGGGTCAAATTCAGTTGGGAACTGTGACTGGTGCTCAGCTAAACCAACTTGGGTCAATTTCTTCAGATAAACAACTAATTCTCGGAAGTTGATGCAATGTATTCCCTCCATTCCTAAATATAAGTCTTTGTAAAGATTCCACTAGGTGGACTACATACGAAAAAAAAATGAATGAATCTACATTTAAAATGCATCTATATACATCCGTATGTGGTTCATAGTAAAATCTCTACAAAGACTTATATTTAGGAACGGAGAGAATACATGTTATCAAGCTCATGTTTAATAACCCACCATAACGACACGGACTAAGGGGAAGACTCATACGGCTTCATTCTCAGAGGGAGGTATAAGGATTTGAGGCCCGGATGAAATGTGATGTGGTCCTCACTCACTACAGAAGCATAAACCTCACCTGCAATAGTAAACTACTAGCGGGTAGTGCGCGGCGGGCGGCACGCTGTGCCATGGTGCTTCATTTTGGATTCTTTTTTTTAGTTGTTGATGAAAATGTGTTGTAATTTTTTTCTGTCCGTGTCTTTGTGGCGCAGTGAGAAATGATCATGTGCCGGTAGTTTATTTATGAAATTTATACATCATGCGAGCATGGATACATAGACACTGGGGAGTATGATTAATTGATTATACTTACTGGCCGAGTTGGCCTATTCATCTGTCCGTCTTCCTTCACGTAGCATTTAGAGCTGCAAGGTGAAACTGCCTGCTGGGTTCAACCCCGTGATAGAATCGATTAATCGTAGAGGGTCTCCAGGGACTTGCCTCTGCTGTACATGGTACAGTGTCAGTTGGCGCTCTTCCTGGTAGCAGGAGGACGTCGAAAACTGTAGGCATGTCTTCTCCACAACTCTTGCATGTCTCATACCCTCGGCGCCACTCTTTGTTGCCACTCTACGTTTCTTGCCCACACGTGGGTTGCGGAGCAACTGTGTGCCATCGTGCCGAGCATGGCATAATTGTGCTTTTTTGAAGTCATAATTGTGGTTGTTGATGCCCACGCCATGAGGGAGCTCCTTTTGGATGGAGAACTGACACACTTCCGTGCCACGGCGTTGGCCGACGCTAAGGTTAGACGGAATGAGCGGGCTTAAGGAATGAACGTACGGACGAAGGACATAACTCGACAGAAAAGGTGCCTCCCGTTCCCCGTCCCCCGCGTCGCCCTCCCTGGCGGCGACGGGGGAACCCGGATCCGGCGGCCGCACACCCTCCCCACCTCCCTCCCCACCTTGCCGTCACCGGAGGAACGGCCGTGGCTCCAAGCCCGGCTCCTGGCATGGCGGCGGCGGGCGACAGCTGGATCCAGCGCCCCCTCCCCCCCCTCCCTCCGCGAGCATGCTGCGCCCTGGCGCCTCGGCGCGGCCCAGATCCCGACGGCAGCTGCGCTCCACAACCGCGCTGCCCTCCCCCCCGGCGCGTGCTGCGGTTATGGCACCTCGACACGGCCTGGATCCCGACGACGGCTACTCGGCGAAGGCCTTGCTCCTCTCCCGCGGTGGTGCTGCTCCGGCTGGGTGGCGCTGCTCCGGCTGGCTCCTTGGTGGCGTCCACTGTGTGCACGCAAGGCTGCGACAGCCGGACCTGCGCTGGAGGTCCCCCGGCTCGTCATCGTCCTCTGCTGGCGCGGCTCCGGATCGGGCACTCTGAGGGCCGCATTTCTCTCCGGCTTCTTCGGTTCACTGGTCCTCGCCGTTGCTGCTCCGGCCCCGGCAGTCCAAGACCTGTGCTTTCCGGTGTCTTGACTTGCCGCACACTGCTCACGCGTCTCCGTCCCGGCGCCCTCGTTGGTTGCATCCCTTCCAGCCTCGTTGGCTTCTTTGGCGTCGAACAGATCCGTCGGTGGTCCAGATCTGTGTTCCTTCCAGATCCTGGTCTGCTTGTGGCGCCACCATCCTATGTCGGCCCCCATCGCCTCCCCAACCCCGTCCACCTCCTTGCCTCGTCAACTCGTCATTTCTGAAGGTCGCATGTTCGCAGCTCTCCTCCGTGTGGTGGCAGCTCCAATCTACTTTTGACTTCCTCATCTTTTGATCTCAAACCGGCTGATGTGGGATTGCTCAGACTCGGCCAGGGTGAAATCCCCGCTCGGCTTGCCGATGCTGGCAGCGGCGACACTCGCGGGTGCCGTCAGCTTCTTGAAGGCGTTGTCATGGCTTCTATCTGTGCCCCTTCGAGCATCGGGGGAAACCCCAGGTCCGGCTCACCGGATCGGACAACGACAACGCCATAACGCTGTTTCCCTTCTCGAAGGCGTTGTCTTATTTGCTCGGCGTCCTCGGTGTTGGATCTCAAGTTATGAAAATGATCATGTTGGTTCGGACTGCATCTCATGGTGTGGGCACCTTAGGCGCTATGTACATCATCATCGGTGCTTCTCCCACGGTTTCCGTCCTCGGCCCGGCCGGGTCCTGCCACCCACTAGCCGATCTCTTGGTGCTCTAGGTGGGAGTATGTTGATCCTGTCGAGTTTGGGGCTGCGATCGTTCGGATGTGGTGCCTCGTGTTAGCCGTGACGCGGTGTAGGTGTCTTGAGCCCTGTGTCTCCTTGCCTTTTGTGGATGGAGGCTGGGCTAGGTGGGTTTAGCTGCGTGTGTCCTCTATTTGGGCTGAGCATCCCTCTTTTCTTTGCTTCGGGTACCATACTCACGCCTTCTTGCGTTCGTGTAGTGTGTTGTATCATCTCTTGTTCTTTCTCTATTCTCCTCTATCAATGAAAAGATACGCAACCTTTGCGTATTCACGAAAAAAGGAATGAACGTACGTACGGTCCAGGACTGATAGAAAATCTGGTCAGCCGGGCTGCAATTTTCAGCCCGAAAAAATTGGTCTGGTCTTTAACCGAACGCTCAGTCTCGGACCCAGAAAAGGACACAAGCCCAGAGAAAAGAAACCCTAGCCCACTAAAGGACACTGTACAGCCCAAGAAAGCATGCCTCTGGTCGTCCGTGACCTACTGCACTGGTGTCATGCCTCTATTCTTGTCAATGGCGACTATTATAATATATTGCCCGTCTCTTTTTATCGGTTCGGATTATTTGATAAGTAGGTTGGAGCATTAATTTAATATGATATATGAGCCATGAGGTCTTATGTGCAACGCCCTGCCAACGAAGTATTAAAAAGATTCTATAGGATCGATCCCATGTGTGAGGACCAAACTAGTCTAGACGTGACGGGGTTGTTGAAATATATTTTCCGCCTCTCTCCATTACTTCATATTTTTGGAAGGTTTGACTGGAGCATGAATTCAATAGCCACCATCATCCACGACTAACCAGTCGGTCCTAAGGTGTTAACCGATATCGCTAATATTGATCCCAGGGTAGTACAGCGCCGAAGAAGAAATCCAAAGGTGCATATGATCCAAGTCTCAAGCCTCTTCCCAAGATACCCTATGACAAGAATCCGGAGGAAAATGCGGAAATTTCCAAAGCCGAAGTGAAAGAACATTTTGCACGGAAACATCCACCTGCAAAGGAGAAAATAGTTTTGGTAAATGCGAATCGCTGTCTGGAAGCCCTTAAGCGACCACCACCGCCGGAGCCGCTATCACACTATGACCGCAGTATTGTAAAGACATTTGATGAAGATAAGGGGTCAGGAAGTACTAGCAGTGCTGCAAGAAGAAGCGGGAAAACAGTTCCCGAGCTCGGCCAACAGAAAAATAATTGTGCCCCCCGCTCAAGGTGTTAACCAATATCGCTAATATTGATCCGAGGGTAGTGGCCGCTAATCCTGTTTCACTTCTGGTGATTTCTTAAGCAATGATGTACAGTTCGAAACTGCTGAGGTAGTCTATAGATACGAGCACGGGAAGCCTCTCGTCAAACCTGAGCATATGAGGAAACAATCAACGATGATGCGAAGATTCCATTACTGGTACTTGGCAACCTGCAAGGATGGGACCGAAAGTATCTACGCGGCAATTAAAGATGAGCACTACTTCACTGGAGCCTCATCGGTGTACGTTGAATTTGAAGAATTCTTTTAGTTATACAATCTAGATGCTCTCGACAAAACACTCGTCAGTTCCTATTGTCTGTAAGTATTATTTCAATAATTAAGTCTCTAGCTCAGCTCGTTCCATGTATAATTAATTATCCTCACTGTACTATACAGATTAAAGATCCTCGAATGCAAAAGAAGACAAATATATAACATTGGGTTCATTAGCCCAGATCAAGTAAATGAACATACGATTGCTAAAAGTCCCATGGATACAGACAAAAACTTGCTAGATGCGTTAATTAGACAACATGATAGAAGGGCAATACTATTTCCTTACTACTTCCAGTAAGTGTTAATTACTACTCCCTCCGTCCGGAATTACTTGTCGCATAAATGGATAAAAATGTATGTATCTATAACTAAAATATGTCTAGATACATCCATTTCTCCGACAAGTATTTCTGGACGGAGGGAGTAGTTGTCTTGTGCATATTTTGTTTTGCTTACTCGAAGTTAAGTGTAATTGATAAGTTATGCGTGCGCATGTTTCACTTTATTCTGCTAATCATTAAGCTTGACGAGGGACTTGTAGCTGTCTTGAACTCAAAACGTAGAGACCCTACAGAGTGGGCGACGATAAGTGAAATGCTTCAGAAGTAAGTTCAATCATTATCGCACCGTATCGTCAACTTTCGTTCATTTCCTGATATCAAGTAATCATTCTCTTTGCCGCGCAGGGTTTGGAAAAAGTTCACCAGCACCCCTACCAATAGGTGTGAATGGAAAAAGAAGCTGCGATTTACACACGAGAAAGTAAGTAGTACTAGTTACTTCCATGCATCTCTCATTCATTCTAGTTTCAATACCATTACCTGTTGAGAAACGTATCATGCATTTTCTAAATTTTTCCTACGCTCACGCAAGATCTATCTAGGAGATGCATAGCAACGAGGGAAGAGAGTGTGTCTACGTACCCTCGTAGACCATAAGCGGAAGTGTTTGACAATGTGGTTGATGTAGTCGAACTTCTTCTAACTCCGGCTGATCAGGCACCGAACGTACGACACTTGCGATTTCTGCACACGTTCAGCTCAGTGACGTCCCTCGCCTTCTTGATCCAACAAGGTGCTGAGGTAGTAGAAGAGTTCCGTCAGCACGACAACGTGGTGACGGTGATGGTGAAGTGATCTGCGCAGGGCTTCGCCTAAGCACCGCGAGAATATGACCGGGGGTGTAAACTATGGAGGGGCGCCGCACACGGATAACTATTGATGTTGTGTTGTGCTAGGGCGCCCCCCTCATATATATATATATACACCAACACACAAATATATTAAAATAAAATACAAGATTATTTAGTACTTCGGTAAATTATTTTTTTCGAAATTATTTAATTAACTAATTCTTAATTAATTTGCTAATTATTATATTTTACGTGTATATGCAGGATCTTTTATGGGTTGGCGAGACCAGCGAGGCTGACCTCACGGGTATGCAACAGTTGTGTTAATCCTACTCGGTACACTCCGTATTTATCATTATGTTGCTTCAGAAGCAGCTAAGTTCTTTCACTTGATGTTTGTATTGCGAATTTATGCGATAAATTCCTACCGTCTTCCCAGGCAGTTCCACCCGAAGGGAACACTTTCCTATGGCCACAAGGTTCTCATTCAGACGCCACACATAGGCTAAACAGAGAACCACCAGCAGAGGTTTCTCCTATAGGATCCCTAGCGTAAGAACTCATCTCATAAATTCATAATATAAAACCAAGTGAAACTCGAAACTACTTCACTTTGACAACATAATTTACATCTGGATTTCCCTTTCGGGAGACCCTGAAGGGATTACAAAGAGGAAAAAAGACTACCTTCTGCCTACCTCCACCACTGGATGATACAATGCCTCAAAGGCTTATTACAAATTGGAGATGGCTACTACTACTACTACTGAGTGAGGGATGTGGTGCTCTGGTGCAGCGATGCTCTCGAGACTAGTGTTGTGTGTGTGTGTGTGTACCAGCGCTCAGTCCTCCTCCTTTTATAGCGCGCGTGGGATGATGGATGCTCCCTTATTTATTCTTCTGCATCATAGCTGGAAGATGGAGTATCTCGTAGCTTGACACACCTTATGCACCGTCAAAGTGCCTCTATGTTTGCACAATCAACTGTGCGTGACTCCGATGCTAGACTGAGAACTTTGTCTAGACTGAGAATTTTGTCCAGACTGAGAACTTTCTCTGGACAGGAGACCTTTTCGTGGCTGAGAGACCGGCTTCTCGTTGTGTGGTAAAATATTTCTATGACATGACCGGGTATACAAACCAACCCAATATATTACTCCGTTGCTTGCATGCGAAGCTATTTGCTTTGTAATTTGCACAAGCCAACACACATTGCGTGCCTTGTTGTGTGCGCAATGGAATCATGCACTCCTTTGGCTCTTCTTGACTGAAACTTCAACTTTACTCTTGTGCTCCCTTATGCTTCCATGGCTGGCACCATATTATTGATAATACCTTATCAATATTTTGAGTTCTATCAATATTCGGGTATAGGTCCTCCGCACCCGAATAATTGATATTCATATCAATTCATATTCGAATATATTCGATTATTATTTTCCTTCTTTTATTCAATTGGTTGCCCGTGCCCGACAATGTCCATATGGTTTGTCTCAGAAATGGCGAAATCATATTTTTGATCATATTCTTTCTTTAGCTCTTCAAAATTTTCTTTCATTTCTGATCGTAATACCTTTAAATTTTCTTTCTTAAATTTTGCCTTCATTGACTTTGCAACTTCTTTAAGTTTTTTATCTATCTTCAAGTCTATGTATTCTCCGTCCAAAGGATCAACTTCTTTGATAAGGCCTTCTTTGTATGATTGATATTATGAAGAATTTGCTTCTTTTATCTTCTTTGTATCAGTTCTCGATACTTGAAATAACAACCTTTCATTATCTTCGCCCAATTTGAGGCATAATTGATATTATCACGCCTTATTTGGAATTCTTCCCATGTCATAGGTATTCCATCGAACATAACATATGTTGGTCTTGGTGTAAAATATACTGCAGGGGTATTTATATGGATAGCATATAACCTTTCTCTTGTCTTCTGATTATGTCCTTAATCTCTAATAAGCCATCATCAACGTGGATATGGTCCTTTTGTTTGAAATTGAATGTATTTGGCGGCAATATACTTAATCTGGTGTTATTTCTAGATATGTGGCTTTCACTTCCTCCTGCAGTGTATTTCTTTTCATTCCTGTAGAGATGATGATCAGAGAAATAAGTTAGG
Organism: Aegilops bicornis; assembly: GCA_021605145.1. Lineage (NCBI taxonomy): Eukaryota > Viridiplantae > Streptophyta > Magnoliopsida > Poales > Poaceae > Aegilops > Aegilops bicornis. The sequence goes on from JAHIAL010000022.1 coordinate 1,584,963, forward strand.
TAAACTATTTCATTTGCCTTTAATATGCTCATGTAAGAATTTATATCTATTCTCTGTTATGTTGTCTTCCATGTTCTGGTAGAACCTATCTTGCTATTTATGTTGTTCTTGTTATTTATTTGGTTCTAATATTTTATCTCCTTCTGTTATTATTTGTTCCTCTATTTTCATGCCCTCAACTACAATGTTCTCTTCCTCTGTATTTGCTTTATTTTCTAAGTTAGATTTTAGGTCTTCTAGTTTCGTTTCTAATTTATTTAGTCTATTTTCTAGATTTCTAACTCTACTAGATAATATCCTATCTTCGGGTTCATGTTCTATTTCTTGTCTCCACTTTTGATTCGTAGATTTTAGGCATGAGTTACAAGCCAGTCTTAAGCACAAAGTACATGTGTACCTATTCTCTTGACTAGTGTAATATATGCAAAAGGCACATTTTATATTATAATCACCTTTTCCCCTGATCAAGTCATGTTCACAATCTACCTGGTTCACCATCTCTACTTTTGGTCCTGATAAATCATCTATTAAATCTATTTCATCTTCACTAGATTCTTCTTCTAGCTCTTCATTTTCTATTTCATCTGTTTCTATAATGGAGTATACTGACTAAATCGTCTTTTATTTCATCATCACATACTAATATATTCTCATAAACAATATCTATAATTAATACACTCTCTTGCTCTTCATATTTACTAGAGTACCTTTCCTGATCTTTTTTAGGGCAAGTTTTACTTAAATGATCAGGTGAATTGCATATGAAACACCTACATATTTTATCATATGATTTTCTAGGATTATATCTTCTAACATTTCTTTTATGCAAGAATGGGGCTCTATTATCAGATCTTCGTAAGAAATATCTTTTCTTTGTTATGAAATTTCTGTTATCTCTTTGTGCTTTATAATATTTCTTATTTTTGTGCCTTTCTTGGCTATATGTTAGTGGTATTTGGGCGATTTTATTGCAGAAGCTATAATCTGATTTCTTCATAGACCTCTGGGCATGTATACCTGTACATACCTTTCTAAGATGTTTAAACACAAAAGTTATAGCTTGGGATATATTTATGTCTATACCTGAAGTGTCTTTCTTATATTCTTCAAATATTATTGATCCTAAGGGGTCTGGTAATTTATTAAAATACCTTTCAACCACACCTTTATTGTAGCCTTGCTTAGCTGTGGTAGCATTGTATAAATAATGTTGAGAGAATTCTTTTATACCTTTCTAACTTGTTAAGGTTAATTTTTCTATTTCTCTCAACCTTTCATTTTGTAATGTGGTATGACCCAATTCTGGATCTTCTGCTATGACCATATTTGATATGACATTGGCAAAGTTATTAGGATTACTTCCATCTCCTTTTAGTTCTTCATATTGATGCGTGATATGTCTCTACCCATTGTTCCTATAATATTTTTATGGATTCTCCTAAAAATGTTTCAAGATATGTAATCATATCTTCCACCTTAATCCCGATATTATATTGATCCTGTACATGTTTTTGGACTATTAGTCCTTTCCACACACTAATTATATTCGGCCAATCTACAGGGTCATGGGCTGCCAAATTTAGAATAGCATCATCATTCCTAGAATTTTGGAATTGCACTACTCTTTCAAAACCTCTTCTTTTAGAACCCATAAATGTATATTGTCCAGCGATGTATGTAGGTTTATAATCATCTTTTTTATGAGGCCATTTTCTAGCTGATCAAGTAGGTCTCTCTCTTTCTGCTTCTCTTTTTACAGATGACTCGCCATAACCTCTTCTTCTTTTATGACCACCTAAATCTACTTCCATGGCTTCCATCGCATTTTCCAAATTTTGCAGACTTTCATCATCTAACGATTTTATAAAATCAGCATTTTTCTCGGAAGCAATATAATTTTTATCTTCATATTCATCCCGTGGTTCTTCTTCTTCATAACTTTCTAATAATAGCTTATTATTGATATCTCATTGATCTTCTTCACTTATGGCTTTCTCCTTATGACTTTCGGTTTTATTCTTAATATTAGTATTTTCTTCACGATTATCCTTTGGCACCACCGGGTTACTAATGACCGGTTTTTTATCCTTAATTATTCTTTTTTAACATCGAAATTTCTCTAATAAAGAATGATTCTCTTTCTCTTATTTTAGGCCAATCTGATGTCATTGAATTATTATATTCCCAGTTTATACGTTTTAATTTTTCTTCACAATGTTTTAATTCATCTTCTAAATATGCCTTTTCCATGCATTCTGTTACTCCTTTATTCTTACTATCACTACTCTCTATTTCTGACATAAGAGGTTCTATTTCGTCTAAGGCTGCGGATTTATAGTTCATGAATCTAATGCTACTACTTCCTTCACTATTTTGATAGCTTATATAATATTCTGGTTGCTTCAATTCTATCTTCGCTATTAGTTCGCTTATATTCCATTCCTCTCCTGCTCTCTCTTCAGAACCAATTTTAAGAGGGCTCATAAATTTTATGCCTTTAGATTGCATGCTTTCTATTACATCATTTACGTTTACACTACTAGGGAAAACCTTATACACAGAATCTTAGCAGCTGCGCAACACAAAAAACAGCGATACTGCTAATTAGCAGTAGCACGGGTACAATACACTCACGACATATACAAATTTGGCAGTAGCGCGCGGTGGCTAAACCGCGCTGCTACAAAAATCGACCGACAGTACCCACCAACCTAACTTTAGGACAGCGCTGTGTCACGACACGCGCTACTGCTAATGCAATAGTAGTAGCGCGCTTTTTACTCCGGTCACTGCTGCTAATTTTGAAATTGGCCACATGGTTGGCCCCGCTTAGCAGTAGCGCGTGTGTGAAAAGCGTGTTGTTGCTACGCTCTTACGAGTAGCATGTTTTTTCTCCCGCGCTACTGCTAAGACGTAGCACACCACCACCTTTTTCCCCTGTCCTCCCCTCCCCCATCTCCTCTCTTCCCTTTCCCCTACCTCCCACATCCTCTCTCTCTCAATCTTCTTCTTCCTCAATACTTCTCCCCCCATTACTCTCCCTCTTCTACCTACCTTTCTCTCTCTTCATTGCTCCTAGCTAACTACACCACCTTCATTAATGCATCTCCTTTCTCTTTTTCCTTCCCCCTCCACTAGTTGAAGTTGTCTCCTCCCAAATTAGCAAGCTAGGTAGATGTAGCATTTAGTTCGATGACCTATTTGCTCCCTAACTATATCTATCTTTGTCAAGAAGAGCTTTGTACACTTTTGATCTCCCTACATCATCATCTTCACCGTGTGCTCGATCTCGAGATAGAGGTGATTAAAATTTCATACTTTTGTAAAATGAAAATATGTGTATGTGTGTGTGATATGATAATTGGGCGATATGATGGAAATTGTGTGTGTGGCATGAGTTGGCCTTGGTGTGCTTTCGAGTTGCCTATGTTTTGCCGAAATATTGATTTATTTCCGTTTCGGCGAATTTCGGGCAAACTCTAGATCTATATATGTCATATTTTTAGGGAAGGTCATGCCGAATTTTTGTATGACTTTGATGCATGCACACATTTTTATAATCAATTTATTTATTATTACCGTGCAGGCGTTCATGATGGTCGATTGGAGCGATGGTGGCCAGGTGGTTGTGGTCGGTGGTGCAGGACTTGAAAGAAAAATAATCATGAGAGGTTTTATGTCCGTGTCGAAAATGCAAAGGAATAGTTTGGCTCGACCCTATGGCGATGGTCGTGTAGAAGCGCACCTGCTCATGACTGGTTTCATGGATGGCTATACTCGGTGGATAATTGAAGATGAGGGTTACGATGTTGAGGACGCCGACGGGGCAGGCAATGACGACACGGGGCAAGACGAAGAGATGATCGATAATGGCGGCGGGGAAGAGGCCGGACATGGCGGTGGAGAAGGGGCCAGACATGGCAGAGGAGAAGGGGCCGGACATGGCGGTGGAGAGAACGTGGATTCCACGCAGCAGAGTTCGTCGGTACTAAGTTCAATCGTGCGGGACCCTCATGTTCAAGCACTACTTCACAAGGAGACGAGTACTGAGAGAGCTGCTTCTAGAGAGGAGGAGGCTAAGCTGTAGCAACGGTGGGAGACTCGAACACTCCATTGTATGATGGTTGCAATCTGAGGTGACCTGCTTGAGTTTCACGCTCCAACTCCTAAAGGCGAAGGCTAAAAACAAATGGACCGACACTAGCCTCGATGAGTATCTCAAGTACCTAAAAGGATGTTCTTCCATGAGGAACTATGTCCTACTAGTGTTGATGAGGCCAAGAAGATCGTGTGCCCTCTTGATCTGCCGCATGTTAGATACCATGCATGCATCAATTGGCTGATCTTATAACGCAATGCACCGCATACCGGGCACGCGTTCAAATCCTCGTACTCACCGCAGTAGAGGATGCAGTCATTAGGGCATGGATGTATCTTCTGCACCTCTAATCCTAGAGGGCAGATAGCCTTCCTTGCTTCGTACGTAATCTCGGGCAATTCGTTGTCCTTTGGAAGCATCTTCTTTAACATTAGCAGCAACTTTCCAAATCCCTTGTCAGATACACCATTCTCTGCCTTCCATTGCAGCAATTCCAGTGTGGTGCCCAACTTTTTCTTATCAGCTTCGCAATTTGGGTAAAACAACTTCTTGTAGTCCTCTAACACGCGCTGCAACTTCAACCTCTCCTTCTCACTTGCGCAGTTTCTCTTTGCATCGGCAGCGGCGGACCTAGATTCTCAGCGGGCTCATCTGATGCCTCTTCTTCAGCTTCTTCCCGCATTGCGGCTCAGCTTCTTCCCGCATTGCGGCTCAGCTTCTTCCCTAATTGTTGTACCATCGTATTCAGGGAACCCATGGCCAGGTAGCTGTCGTCATCCTCTTCTTCTTCATTGTCTTCCATCATAACCCCTCTTTCTCCGTGCTTGGTCCAAACATTATAGTGGGGCATGAAACCGGACTCAAACAGGTGGAAGTGAATGGTTTTTGACTTTGAGTAATTCCGATCATTCTTACAGCCAGCACATGGACAAGACATAAAACCATCTGCCCGCTTGTTTTCCTCAGCCACAAGCAGAAAAGTGTACGCAATAAACGAACTGGGGAGAGCATCGGTCATCGTACATCCATTGCCGGCTCATCTTCATTACAGTGCACCAAAAAGACCAAATTAATACAAGATCATACATAAAGTTCCATACACACTTACTCTCATAAAAAAACATACAAACTCTCTAGCTAAAGCATTTAAATGCAACAACTAAGACGATCAAGATCGCAACTAAGGTAACAATTGATCCAACATCATAATGATATCAAGCCTCACTATCAATGGCATATTTTGTAATCTTTCTAATCTTCAAGCGCATTTTCTCCATCTTGATCTTGTGATCATCGACGATATCGGCAAGATGCAACTCCAATTCCATCTTCTCCTCCTCAATTCTTTTCAATTTTTCTTTCAAATACTCGTTTTCTTTTTCAACTAAATTTAACCTCTCAACAATAGGGTTGGTTGAAATTTCCGGTTCACATACCTCCTAGATAAAAATATCGATGTCAACTTGGTGGGCATAATTTTTCATAAACACCAAATGCAACAAATAGTTATAAAAGAGAATATACAACATCCGAATTATAAACCGGACGAGCGCCGATGGGGACGGATATCAAAACCATGGCACCATGTATAACAAACAACGTACGGGTAAGATAATTATACAAGTAACTATATATCTAAATCACACAAATATGAATTTTTATATAAAAAAGATAAGAACAAGAGGCTCACCACAAGGTGGTGCCAGCGACAGAGACGGTCTTGAGCGGGCGATCGGTGGTTAGGGCGGAGACGAGAATGCACTAAGTAAACCACACTTACATTTGCAAACTATGAGTTATTTTGAGCTCAAATTGCATATAAATCAAATAAACTACCACATATAATTTCTCCCAAATTACTAAAATCCACAAATCACTATACTTATAGAGCTTCAGCATTGCAAGAGCTAATCTAGCAATGAGAGGTGAAAGGACAAAGTTGCTAACCTTTGTGATCACTTGGATGGATGGGGTGCCTTCAAATCTTTACAAATTTTGTGAAAATGGAGGATGAGCTCGAGAGAAGAGGAAGAAAATAGAGAGGAGAGGAAAGGGAAGAACAGAGAGCTCGGGCTTGATGAAGGGTTTATATAAGATAATCTTTAGTCGGTTGGTTATACAAACCGGGACTAAAAATACATCTCTGGTCCCGGTTCGTGCCACGAACCGGGACTAAAGGTGTTGGTGCGGCCGCAGTCTGACACCAGCCTGCCACCACCTCTTTAGTCCCGGTTTGTGGCACGAACCGGTACTAGAGGTTCGCCATGAACCGGGACTAATGACCACCGCTCGCCTAGCCGTTGTAACCGGCACTAATGGTCACATTAGTGCTGGTTCAGTTACAAACCGGGACTAATGAGCTTCACATTAAGCCCTTTTTCTACTAGTAATGGTTTAATAACAGTAATAAAAGTTGAAATGCCGGTTGATTTAAGAGTAATAAATGCCAAGAATACTGATTGATTTGCATGAGAACTGGGAAGGTATATTTAGACATGATTAGTGACGAGCCATTAGAATATGTATGCGCCCGTAGCAACCCTTGGGCTTTCTACTAGTATGTAGTAACTAGGGGAGTCCACCTGTTTGGCAGCAGTTAATAAGTTAAAATCTATCTCCATCAGACCCCCAGTAGATATTCAGAGAGGCCCAACATTGTCTGGCAGAAGGACATGAGAAGAATAGATGCACAAGAGTTTCTTCAGTCTGAAGCTCGCAGAGGATGCAGTTAACATTTTGTTTCAACACCTGGTTCAACCGATCAGACAAGAGCAGCCAAGCAAAAGACTTTCAGCTTCGTTGAGTTGCTGTGTTAATAAGGACCTCCTCACTGGCCTGCATTAATAAGGGGAGGTGGAAGGCCGTATTCAGTGATTGAATGTCAACGAATTCCTGTGCATTGTCGATTCTTATATTAGAGTGAGCCTCTCACACGGGCTTGGCACAGAAAATAAATCCGGAATGAGTTGACAATCTTGGAAGTTCAGTTTTTTTTACCTCAGATGATAGGCGTCGAGTGACTGATCTTCTAGTTAGTACCACGTTCGTACATAGTTATATAGCAAGAATTTACAAATATGTCAACAAATGGGTGCTAGTACAAACTAAATGTTCTCCTTCTGCTGTTCTCCATTGCAGTATTAGTTTGTCTAATAATGCTGACATGACTCAGCTTTGGATTTTTTTGTATACATTGACCAACGGGCGAAGTTAATGTTTATTTTTTTGGATCATAAAAAAATGTTTTTCTGGGAGAGAGTATTAGAAAATTGTTTTAGTGACATGACATTGATTGTTCTATAGGTATTAAAATTGTTTTTCTGGGAGAGAGTATTAGAAAATTGTCAAGTAGTTTGCCAATCTTGAAAGTCCACTTCTCCCTCCATTCCTAAATATGTCTTTTTAGAGATTTCAATATGGGCTACATATGGAGCAAAATAAGTGGATCTACATTCTAAAATAAGTCTATATACATCTATATGTAGTTTATATTGAAATGTTTAAAAAGACTTGTATTTATGAACGGAGGAAGTTTGTGAAGAAGTGAACAAAATGGAATATGATAACATTAAAAGCAAATCATGAAAAAAAAACTAGTTTTGAGAAAATGGTAATTAACATCGTAGCGAAGAGTTTTCTGAAAATGCTAAAAATGACTCCAAATTATATGCAACTGATTCTTTAGCATGTACAAAAATTCTGGTTGCTCCAGACTAGCTTCACACATACATACATGGCTATCTTTGTCCTTTTTTTTGCGAGATATATCTTTGTCCTTTTCAGCATGGAAAAAATCCTCAAAAAGTCTCTCTCCGCGACTATGTCTTACACCATTTCTTCAAGCTATTAAACACAGCTCCCCATTACATACAGAATATGGAAACTACAACTTACCGGGAGTCGTCGGATCTACTTAATTGGTCGAATAAACGGGCGCATCGACTAAAATATAGGCTAATATACTAGCTGATATATATGAATATGACAGGACGCTGCGTCGGATGGTTATGGGTCACCACTTGCCGATCTGGAAAATGAATAGTACGTACTGTACTACTTAATCAAGGTACATAGCCTTACCGTTGACCTGGTATGTAAAATGAATCTGGCATCACTATTATCGCCATATTTAATTAAGGTACCCCTCCGTAAACAAATATAAGAGCGTTTAGATCACTAAAGTAGTGATCTAAACACTCTTATATTTCTTTACAGAGGGAGTACATACTACAGGGCCAGCGATTGTTATTTGACTTTTTGATATCTCAAGACAAGAGAGACAGCATTGATCCCAACTATGTCTCCTGTGCTAAGCTAGGCTGCAGGACAACCCTCCCGCGCCCGCCGGTGCCGCGTTCTGTTCGACGTCTCCCCTGACCTCCCATGTTCAGACTGACTGCGCTGATCTAGCTTCATTCTGGGAGAACGGGATGGTGAACTCCCCTAAAATTTTTTCTTCCTCTCTGAGGTCAAGTTTTCCAAGTTTCAGTTAGCTGATGATCCTCTTCCTCTGTTCGCTATTAGGAACACTAGACTAGCGCATCATCAGCTAAGGTGGTTTCTGACTCAAGTATGAGCGGCCTCCAGTGCTCGCCCCTGCCCCCACTTCAGGACGAGAACCTCCTCCGCCTCTCTCCACAGCCATCCTCCCTTCCGCGCGCCTCCCTTGTCTGCTCGCGCTGGCGCAACATCCTCTCCGACCCCGGATTCCTCAGCCGCTTCCGCAAGCACCACCGGAAACCTCCTCTACTGGGCTTCTTCCAAGGGTCTGCATCCACAAAATACGTGTTCACTCCTGCCCTTTACTCGGCCGACCGCATCCCCGCCGCCCGATTCTCTGTGCCAAAGAGACCAGAAGGCGAGGAGTGGGAATTTCATGGCTGTCGTCACGGCCTCGCTTTCCTGATCAACGTATCTCGACGTGAGGTCATCGTGTGGGATCCTCTCACAGGCCAACGACATTGCGTGAATTTCCCACCAGGGCTCGTCAATGATCCATGGGAGGATTTCTGTACATGGAATGCAGCGGTGTTGTGCACAGATGCCGACGATGGGCACGCGCACGGAGGTTGTTTCTCAAGCCCGTTTAAATTGGCTTTGGTCTGCGGCAAATACCCACATGCATTCGGTTCTCTCTATGACTCTGCGTCTGGTGTTTGGGGAACTATTTGCTCCACGGTGACACCAAAATCAATTTTTCTAACACCAAGCATCTTTGTCAAGAATGCACTTTGCTGGTTGATTTGTGGAGGTGATATCCTAGTGTTTGATCTAGAAATGCAGAGCCTTGGTGTGACTGAGAAGCCGGCTGGACGGCCATGTTACTGACAACTGGTGCGTTCAGCCATTGCGGATGGAGGATGGTGGACTTGGTCTTGCTCTTTCGTCCGAACTGACCATTGAATTATGGGAGCGGAAATCTAACTCTGATGGTATGTTAGGATGGGTGTTGATGCAGAAAATCACTCCACTCGACGGGCTGTTTCAATGGAAAATTTGTAGTGATCACAATAGGGTATTTTTCGCCGGGTATGATGAAGATACAAATGTGATTCTTCTGTCTATGATCACTGGTATTTTTAAGCTCCAACTTGACTCGATGCAGATCAAACATATTATTAAAAGACACAGCAGATGTTGTGCAACCTTGTATCCCTATGGAAATTTCTATACTGCAGGTATACTACCCTATCTACTATTCCACATAGCACATGCAAAGTAAGCTGACTTAGTTGTTTGCAATTGTACCTTGATGTAGTATGCTTGTCTGTAAGAAGCTATTTTCCCCTTCTCTGGTTTACATGAATAAATAGTTGTTTGCAACTGTGCCTTCTCCTTTATTAAACTTCACTCTGAATCTTCATTCTTTTTTGGGGCTTCTTTTGATTGTAGGCAGAGGAGTTGGTGGAAATGGATGGATCTGGAACTGAACACATGAGTTCTAATGTGTTATCTTGATTGAACAAGTGAGGTAAATTTATCTTCTTACAGTGTGTATATCTTATGTCTTTAACGCAGTATATATTTTCATCTTTGATACTTAGTTCATATAGGATGATGGTCATTCTATTTTTCTAGATTTCTAGATAATGAATTTAATTAATTTCTTTACTATCTAGTACCCATATTTTGGACCCATATATCTAGATTTTTGTAGAAATTATTTTCGGGAACATGTCAACAAGAGATTGAAGGTGTGCCACTGTTCTCAGTTTTTAACATAGTTTTAAATAGCCGGCTATAGCTCCGCTATAGCCCAATATGGTCTTTTCAATAGGGTGTCGCTAAATGGACACCTTCACAAATAACCCGCTATAGCCCGCTATAACTCCGCTATAGCTGATTTGGAGGCCTGCCGCTATTTTCCATAGCCCGCTATTTAAAACATTGATTTTTAATGTTATTTTTTCTAATAGTGTGCTGGGAGGATGATTCAGCTTTGGATATTATCTACGCAGTTGCCCAAGAATTCACTATATATTATTTTTAATCAACGATTTCTTATACAAAGAGAACGGCCCTCATAAAATGACAGTACTATTTTGTTTAGTTTATTTGTGAGAAAAGTAGTACAAACTTTATTGACCGAGATGGCATTGATTTTTCTGCAGGTATCTAGAGTTATACATTACATGGGTCTCTACAATGAAAACAAGTGGTCAGTTGGCATAGGGTATCCCATTATGCACGCTGTGGCATGTGATGTGTTTACTTTGAGATTTCTCCTCTGTCGGCAGACTCTTAGGATGCACCATCGGGCAGGAAACAAGGCTCTGTGGGCAGAAAGCTTGTAGCTACCAATTTACAGCACATGACCTCAAAGCTTGCAATGAAATTCTCAATGGTGGACACCATCATGCATGGTAAAGCAGGCCCAAAGCTTGAGCGCATTTAATTATTCCGTGATGTATGAAACCTATTAAACCTGCATTTAATTATTTCATGTTGACCACACTTAATTAGTTTGTGTGTAATGGAAACTTCAATGTTTTTATTTTCGATTGTGAGTTCATTTTGATGTTAATATGGACCTGCTTGTATGTGCCATAATTCTGCATGCAAGCTGCACATAAACAATGTTTGGTTTCTCCCATTGTTCAGAATGAATTACAAAATCTTTCATCAAATTTAATGTGCACAAAGTTAGTTTGCTAAAGCGAGGAGGGGAGGTTTTATGCACAAAAGGGAAAGGAAGTACTCCCTCCATGCGAATCAACTGTAGGTTCGGAATTCCGAGCAAAGATGAAAGCAGCAGTGGATATGGATGATGATCGCCTGAAGGCTGGACTCATGCGACAATTGATGAGTGGGCTGAGGTACTTCGTCATCCTGGAAGAAGTATCCACTCTGGTAGAGTGGGATATCATCAAATCTTACCTACCGGACAGTAAGAACAATAGCCGTCTGATTGTGTCAACAAAGCAGTTACAGATTGCACTTCTGCGCTAGGGAGCCATATAAAGTTTCAGAGCTCACACGGTTCTCTGATGATCAATCACTTTTTGCCTTTTCTAAGAAGGTAAACCCAAGACAACATTAGTTATACTTCCATGATAATTATATAGACATAAATACATGCTCTGTTTCTTACCCTCCCAGCGCAATTTAATTTTGCAAATTAATTTATGTTCCAATGCAATGTATTTCCAGAGTTCTATAACGAAATTCATAAGAAAACTTTTGAAACATAAATCTGACATATAAAAAAAAATCCACATATCAAACGTGCTAAAGGACTATTTCTTGATCAAAGATCAAATTACAAAGATCAGAGTGGACCCCATATAATTCAGCAAAATGGAATATATTAGAGCACCCTCAGTTGTCATGGGAGTGTAATTATGATTAGAAAAATAACATAGTAATGCAAGGAGCTTACTGTACATTGACATTGCAATTTCATGGGAATATGTTATCTTAATAGCTATGTGGTCTAAAACACTAATCGTTAGAAATATATATGGTTTGCTCTTCAAATCTCTACGCCACTTTTTCATTTGGAGAAAAATCTCTATGTAACTTTAGTAGGCTTGACGTCCATAGGCCCACAGACTATTGGAAATGCACATTTTACTAGTTGATGCATATATTGGATTTCATTTTCTTATTCACGAAAATTAAACAAAAGTTTGAACAAATAAAATGCATATTGACAATTGTGAATGGATTTGAGTAATTGCATGAAAGTAGTGGATTGTAAAAACAACTTTAATAATAATAGACTTTGCATAATTTATCATATGTATGGAGGACGCCATAAACTTCAAAAGCACACTTTCTTCACAACAGAATTAACAACTTTGTATTGATGTTTCCACACTTGACTTCTGGTACTATAGTGGACAATCTACATTATATCCCTAAAATTGTATGCCTGAAAGAAGAACAATGGTGATTGTTGGTAAATTTTATATTGGTCTCTTCTATACAAATGGATTTTTTAATCATATGATAATATGTTGTGGAAAACACGTGTACAAGTTTTGGAAAATATCAAAATAATTGTAACTAACAAAAGAGCATGCAGTACATGGATGAAAATTTTCCATTTCAAATTCAGTGCACTTCAGAAGATAAGAGAAAAAAAAGAACTTTGGATAAAGAACAGGATAGTAACTCTGTTTTGACTAATATTTCCCAGTCAAACCTAGGTGCATCCAGCCACGTAAAAGCAAAACAGAATGCCGGAAGGTTAACTGCCGTGGAGTGTCTTACTGGGTTAATTTAATCTCATAATAGTTTGGGTAAAGAAAAAGGATGAGCACTGCAAGTTGAATGCACTACTGGATTAATGGGTACTCCCTCCGTCCGGAAATCATTGTCATTGAAATGGACGTATATAGATGTATTTTAATTCTAGATATATTCATTTTCATCCATTTTGATGACAAGTAATTCCGGACGGAGGGAGTACGATTTAGTCTTTCAAGTCTAATTTGATAGTTTTGCTTCGTACTTGCAGTCTGGACGTCGTAGTGGAAAGGGTGAACTTATTTGGCAAATCAGATGCCGTGGTGTGATTTCCTTGTGGGGAACTGGTGACCTCAATTCAGCTGTCGTCCATAAAGTGTACACCAACATAATGTACAAGTCTAAGGAATTTCACGGAGTGGAATTTGAACGACATAGCTGGGTTGATGTACCCGTTCCTTTTAATAAGGAGGTCTTCTCGTCGCTTACTTCTGAATTTCCGCTCAGAAGACCTTGAAGTTGAAGAAATTGCAGCGGTTCGTATGATGGGTGACCCAGGCTTAACTGAAGAGTGTTGTAACTTCTTGCAGAGAAGGACTGCTTCGTCGTTATTAATGGTCTGCGGTCAATAGAAGAGTGGGACTGGATCAAAGATACCTTCCTATCACAGACTACTAAAGGTTGTATCATTGTCATTACAAATGAAGAAAGCATCGCCAAACGTTGTGTAGAGGATGAAGATGGAGCTCTCAGCATCAAAGATCTAGAAGCCGACCCGGTGCTTCGTGCCTTGATAAAGGTAGGCATGTTTACTCACGTCGCGCTTAGAATCTTAGTCTCACTGTCATCTTGTAGTTAAGGGGTGTGGAGGTCGGATTGTAGAAGGAACAATGCAAACACTAGTGCTTATCGATTTAACAATCATATATCTTTACTTGCAGGGTTCTCAATGCTATAGAAATGATGGCAAGGACGCTTCTGGCAGAGGTCGCTTTTTCTCCATGAGAAGAGAAGAGGCACGTGAGTGGTTCACGAAATTTGGAGATAGCAATCGCTATCAGAGACTTTTCGAACGTCCTGTGACCTCCTTGTGGGGGACTGATTCTGCACGGAATTCAGGTATTGTCAAAGAAGTTTACTATGGACAAATGTTTGACCGTTATGAAAGTTCCGAAGAAAAAGAGTACGAAGACGACCTTTCAACTCACAGGAAAAAAAGGGGGAAATTTAGCTGGGTTGATGTGCACAATCCATTCGATTTGACTGACTTCTCTCGGCGTTTACTTTTAGATTTTCATTCAGATGATGTACACGCCAAGAGATCTGCAGCAGTTAGTATTATGGAAGGCCAAAATCCAACTGAACAGTGCTGTAAATTTCTACGGGAATACCAATGCTTGGTGGTTATTGATGGTGTGCGGTCCAGGGATGACTGGGACGAGATAAATGCTACCTTCTTATCCGAACCTACTAAAGGATGGACCATCGTCATTACAAATGATGAAAATGTGGCTAAATATGTAGTATCTGATTCTGAGAAACATCAAGGTTTCAAAATTACCGAAGACATAGAGGTTGTTCCCCCGTTGATAAAGGTAAACGTGTGTTACTCATCACATTATTTCTACTACTATATTCCTACATTCTGGTAGTACTAACTAATTTCTTAATGTATGCATATATGCTTATGTTGGCTGAGACATATTGTGGCCCGCGTTGTTAGAGCATATATAAGTAGAAATGTAAGAAGTAAAGAAATAACACATCATTTTTAGGAAACATCATAGAGTTTTCGCTATGTCACAAGAGAGACGGTTGTGTTCTCCCAGTTGAGACGTTGACTAGCTCAAAGCCTAAAACCCTCACCGTGGCTCACCCACTCTATGTGTATTTTGCTAGGATTCCCCTACGGAATCGATCACATAAAAATATCATTAACACACACGTACGAAGAACTTGTAGCCAATTGCCCGTGTCATCATGCCCATTGTTTTCTTTATTTCTCAAAATGCTCACAATTTTCTCTACGGTACAAAACATGGCTTTCCTAATTAATCTAATCACCGGCAAGCTAGTTTGATCACAAGCCTAAACCTAATCTGAGTCCTATAGTAACTAATAGTCTTAGTCCTACTCTAAGGCCAACCACAGTGGAATCTTATAGAAAGAAAATAAATATCATAAAACTAAAAACACTTAAGCGCCTCCTCAAACGCTAGCTGCTAACCATGGACGCTAAACCTGGATTAAGAACAACGTATACCACAACTAACTGCAAGCTAGCACTCGTCCTACACCGCCGATCGAGTATGAACAGATTCCTAGCGCCCCTTGCTAGCTTCCAGTGTTGGACATGCGTATACAACCGCAGCTTTGACATGTAAGCTAACTAAGACCCTGTCCGGAATTCCACCAGCTCCGCGAAATCAGAGGAGCTGCCGAGCCAGAAAAGGTATTTCCTCCAGAACTAATATAAGAACATTTAGATTACTACTTTAGTGATCTAAACACTCTTATATTAGTTTATAGAGGGAGTACTCCGCAATTGTAATCTCCACCTGCTCCGGTAGTGGAGTTGTGAAGTGGAGATACTCCCAACTTAACTCAAGATTACACTAACATACTTCACTCTGTCTCACCCGCATGAGACATCACACAAAGAAAATAGCACAAGCGAGCTGCGGCAAGTTTTCTTATTTTTCTTTTTACCGAAAAAGGCTTTCGCCCTGCTTTATATATAAAGCACCGATCATCATGCATCCAATACAAATGCACCCAGTACAAACACACGCCACTACAACACAAGCACATACTCAAGACAGGATACATAGGCGTTGAGCGCAGCAACACCACCCCTAGCACTACCACCACGAAGAGATGAAGCTACATATGACGAACCATGTGCTCCAAGGCGGCATCTTCAGGAAGGGTATGACACCGGATCGCCGGCACCGCCCAATCCAAGGATCAAAGTTTCCCCTGGAGCCACATGACGGGCAGTGAGAGCCGCGACAACGTCTTCAAGAAGGGAACGATCTTCGCCGCCGCCGGTCCGTCCGAAGATAGAACAAGTTTTCACCTCGGCCAACACTCACCGCCACCGAACGCCACACCCCGGCAACCACGCCGCCCACACGTCCATGGTGAGCGGGCAGCGCCAAGGCACTGGCTCTGCCCAAAAGCACCGCACTACCACCAACAGGGCCGCCGCCCCGGCATCCAAGACCTTGACACTACCTCACCCGAGACCCGCCTCAACCCCAACGAAATAGGCGATCAGAAAGGTCCCACTGTTCGCACCCCTAGGAGACCCTCGGCATCGAGACCCGATAGGTCGGCCAGAACTGGCATCCACCGACCTGTCCTGCTGCCCCGACCACGAGACAAGCTCAGACCTGCAGCACCGAGAGGGGAACAAGGTTAGTCTCGCTGCACTGTGCGTGAGATGAGCTCGGTCCTGCAGCACTGGATGCGAGACGAGGGGTGGACCGTAGCTGGGAGAGGACCAGCCTTTTGATGGGAGTAGCGCTAGGCGATGAGGAGATGGGGCGCAGGTCAAGACGGTCCGAACGTAGACGAGCCGACGCCGGAGAAGCCGGCCACTGCCGCGGGCAGATCCTCGAGCCACTGGGAAGCTGCCACGACACCGGGGGGCCACCATGGCCGGACCTGCCCACGCCACCTCCCAAGGCCAGAGCAGCGACCATGCCTGCTCGCTGCCCTACCTGCTGCCGGCAAGCTCCATGCGCCGGAGCCGCCGGGCATACACCACCGGTTCCACACGCCACTGGCCGACCTCGAACGCCAGATCTGGCCGGATCCAGCAAGAGACCGGCCGCGCGCACCACACGCCCCGCGTCAGCACGCCTTGGCCAGGTCCAGCCGGAGCCCAGTCACCCCACTAGAGTAGGATGAACCCCGACTGCAGCACCACCACCTTAGAGGGGCCGCCGGTCACCCTACAGCCACCAACCGCCACCACCAGTCGGATCTGGGCAGGGGTTGTCAGATCCGTCGCCAGCACGCCCCTGGGCCTCCAGAACCCCACGATCCGAGGAGGGGGGGGGGTACGAGAGGAGGCAGCATCAGCAGGTCACCAGGACAAGAGGAGGAGGCCTCCCCGCAACGACCATCACCTGCGCGAGGGAGAGCCATCCGCCACAGGCGGCGCTTAGGGTTCCTCTCCCGGGCCCCCATGGGAGCACCACGAGATGGGAGGGGAGCGCCCTGCCTGCTCCCACTCTTTTGCTTCTTGCTACTCTGCCATCATAGAACCATGGGATACACGCCCTTGTATAGGACCTCAAACCCAGCTTCAGACATTAAGGTGTACAGCTCTAGAATCTGCCACAGTACATGTACTTCTCAGCTCTAGTCAACTACAAGTAATTGAGCAACACATTTATCTGCTCATGAGTGCACGGTGCCATGCACGTACCTCTGCATCATCATGTGTGTGCAGCACCCCGATGTCTTGTTTATTTCCAGCACTCACAACTAAATCATGATCCTTAGGGCCTGTTTGGCCCGGCTATAGCTAGCTATCGGCTTCTTGGTCATTCGTAGCTCATAGAACTGAGGTCTCCAGATAGGTGTGAGGCGGGGCGGCCCAGAACATCTCGCTAGACGGTATCTCTCCCGAAAACGAGAACAACTAGTTGACGAGCGCTCTTTTGGCAGCCTCCTAACGATCACTTGGTGGGTGTGCTGATGGCGCGCTCTCAACCGCCGCCACGTGTCGTGCTTTGGAAGCTTTCTCCGGATTTTGGTTTTTTTTGCACGCATTTTTGGCTTTAAAAACGGTTTTGTCTCGGGGGTTTTTGGCGTTTTTATTTTCCATGCATTTTGGTTATTTGTTCCACGAGAGGCATGGTTTTTCTTTCATGAGTATGCCTCTCTAAGCTTAACTAATGTCAGTTATTAAAGAAAGACTACATAAACAATTATGTTTCTGGTATGCAGGCGGGTTGTGCTCCTCGCTTACTCTCCAATAGATGCGAAGAGGCACGCTTCTGGACCGACACATTTCAACTTGTTGGCCGTCAGGCAGAATCGGCTTGTGACCTAATTATGAACAAAATGGGCAAAGGTGCGGTGTCGGTGTGGGGAATTGCTGGTGTTGGAAAATCAACTCGTCAGAAGTGTGTACTTCCACTCTATGCTTGGTTTGTGGCAACTTTTTCGGTCAGCGGCGGTGGATCCTTGGACTCATATGGACTAACAAGATTTACAATGTACAGTTGGGTTGACGTGGCCCATCCGTTCAACTTGGCTGACTTATCTCGCACCTTACTTTTGGATTTCTATTCAGATGATATGCTAGCTAAGGAAGCTGCGGCCGTTGGTTCTGTGGAAGGCCAAGACCCAATTTTGGGTTGTCGTACGATTCTGCGTCAACACAAATGCCTCATCGTTATTGATGGCCTACGGTCCACGGTTGACTGGGACATGATAAAGGGGGCCCTCTTTCCGGATAATACTGAATCATCTATCATCGTCATTACAACTGAAAAAGGTGTCGCCACACATTGTGTAGAAAAGAAAGATGGAGTGGTCAACGTCAAAGGACTTGACTCGGGCCTTCATCTCTTCAAGAAGGTGTGTTCACTCATGACAATTGGCCTGTTATACTTCATCCTATGTATTTATTTATCTATGTATGCGTTGTTCCTTTAAAAAAACTATATGTTGTCACTTCACATTACTTTAATATACTAATTACAAACTCCCTATAAATTTCCATGAGGAGAGTAGAAAATACTCACCATTAATGAGCGGAGGACAGAAATGGCCCTGATCAAAAGAAAGACTATTATCTACCCCCTGAAAAAAAGGTTCTTGGATAACATAAGTAATCAATTTATGTATCGCATTATAACGACAAAATTAGTCTACCAATATCGAGGCCACAATATTACAAAACTGCCATTTTGTGCCTACTTCAGTTTATCATCTGCTATATTATCTAACCGAATTATGCTTGCTATTTTCATGTCATCATTGATGTGAGGTTAGCGGTGATGGGTAGGTTTATAAATTCTTTATCAGTACTATAGTACGGAGTACTTTAACCTAGTGGGTGTTGTCCTATACACCTGAGTTCTTACTTCCTTATCTTGGAACATTTTGGGCCCTATGTTTCAAAGAAAGATTTGGTATGGAGAGGTCATTTCTGGCGGGGGTGGTGATGGGTTTGTAACAAACAAAAAAGACATACAGAATATTAGAACTTTGACTATAAGCCAACTTCACATGGAAATTGGGTTGCTTTGTGGACAAAGTTGAGCAAATTGTTGCCATAGACTAATCAAGGAATGTACATAATTAATGTTCTGATGCAATTTCATGGCTTTTTTAGAACATAGACGCTAGGGACGTCCGGCTTTAAATTAATAAAGCCTCAACTTAGACAGCGTGCACAACCAAACGGCCAAACAAACATGACCAGACCTAGTCTTCCGGGGTCTAAGACATACCACAAGCGAAACGACGAAGGATTAAAGTACATTACATGGCATGTCCAGCCAACATAAGAGCAGGCAGGCTCGGAGGAAACCCATCCAAAAGGGCCACCCTTCCCTAAGAGGCAGCGGAAGGCGTCGACGGGGCTCGCGACGCGGAGTAGACAGAGCGAAGGCGAGCCAGAGCCAGATGATGCAGATCAGAGTCCTGTTGCCTTCCCAGTGGTGCCCATTGCTGCAAGAACAAGATGCATTTGTAGATTACGTCAGCAGGGTGAGAGGGGAACACACCCTCAATGGTAAACTTGTTACGAATATGCCACAGAGCCCACAGCATGGCCGCCGCACTTGTCCACATAACACGACGCGAACAACCCTGGACCGAGGACAAAGACGACACAAGCTCGGGGCGGGAGCGTGGAGCCCCGCGGCCTCACGGACCGCGCTCCAGGCAAAGCTCGCCAAAGAGCACCCGAAGAACACATGGTCAGCGTCTTCCGGGACACCACACAAAGCACAAGGCCCGGAGGCCGGGCCATTGCGTTGGGCAATATTGATGGAAGTAGGAAGACGATCTTGGCAAAGTTGTCAGAGGAACACCTTGATCTTGAGAGGAATTCGAGCTTTCCAAAGCCCCGCGGCAGCCATAGGGACATGGCCTCGGGACAACTCTCTATAAAGGGACTTGACAAGAATTTGCCAGAGCCGAAAGCCTCCAGACACCGTGTCCAAGGCTTGTTCGACAAGCGCACGTCCGCAATCTTAGCCCGAATGCGATCCCAATCCATCCTCCGAGGCCGGGGGGGCCTTTCTAAAGTGAATAGGGGGCGGCAAGGAGCTAAGAGCCGAAGCAACCAATTGGTTGGGCTGGACAGTGGTGGAGTATAATTGGCGGAATTCAGACCAAAGAGGGTGTTGGCCTATCCATGTGTCGAGCCAGAAACGTGTGGAGCGTCCGTTATAAACCGAAAACCTCGCACCCCTAGCAAAGCACGGTTTTAGGGATTGGATGGAGTTCCAGAACGGTGATCCGTGGGTCGTGGCCTCAAAGAAATTCCCTTCCGGAAAGTATTTGGCGCGGAGGAGATCCATCCAGAGGCCGGTCTCTCCCTGAGACAACTTCCAAATCCACTTACACATAAGTGCAATATTCATCAACTTAGAGTTGATGATCCTCAGGCCCCCCTGGGCTTTAGGTCTACACACGGCCTGCCATTTAACCATGTGGTATTTACGCTTCGGTCCCGCTCCTTCCCAAAAGAAACAGGCCCGTGGGGTGTCCATTTTGGTGTGTACCCGTCAGCCAGCAAGAACAGACTCCATGGCAAACATTGGCAGGGACGAAAGGCTGGAATTGTTAGAATGAGTCTAGCCCCTGAAGACATAAACGACCTCTCCACGGGCAAACCCTGCCCGCCACCTTAGTGCTGAGAGGTTCCCAATCGCAATCGTGCATTTTTTTCTCTGCGATCGAGAGGCCGAGGTAGGTGAAAGGCAGTTTTCCCAATTTGCAATTAAGCAAATTGGCTACCCGCAGGCTTTCGGCCGCATCCATCCCTATGGACACCACTTAACATTTGTGAAAATTTCTTTTTAGCCCGGACATGAGCTCGAAACAAAGGAGAATGGCCTTTATCGTTGCGATACTATGTTGGTCCGGCTCGAAAAGGAGCAGGGTGTCATCAGCATACTGAAGGTGTGGCACGCCTCCCGGGATCAAATTGCCAACCACTCCCCTGATATGGCCCGCAATACGAGCTTTGTCTAGCATGGCGCCTAGGGCATCTGCCACAAATTTAAAGAGCAACGGCGAGGCCACGTACCAAAGTTAAAATTCCCACGCTTGTTGCGGAAGAAGTTCCCTACTTCTCCATTCACCGCAATCGCTTTTAAATTGTATAGCTCAGACCTTGGATTGTTTACAGATAAATAGTGGTTATATGGTGGTGAAAACTTATACAATAAACCACTTCCACATGCAAGTTGCACCGGTTGTGGACTAAAATGAACAATGTGTATTGGTACGTGTTAGGGCATAAGCCACGGTGAGCGAGGGCAGAGTGTGTGTGCGCGAGAGTTGGTCGAGCCAGATGCGGGTCTGAGCCGCGTCGGGTCCGTGGCACGGTGTGTGTGTGTGTGTGTGTGTGTGTGTGTGTGTGTGTGTGTGTGTGTGTGTTTGTGTGTGTGTGTGTGTGTGTGCATGCATGTGTGTGTTTGTCTGTTGGTGCATTGTGTGGGG
Source organism: Aegilops bicornis (assembly GCA_021605145.1). Taxonomy (NCBI): domain Eukaryota; kingdom Viridiplantae; phylum Streptophyta; class Magnoliopsida; order Poales; family Poaceae; genus Aegilops; species Aegilops bicornis. The sequence goes on from JAHIAL010000022.1 coordinate 1,606,453, forward strand.
ATGTGACCTCAGCCCATCTATTCAATCAAATCAATATAGGAGGCAATAATATAGCGCATTTCCTTTTGCAGTCACCATCTTACTTCTTAAAAACCACATCTACACACTCATCCTATAGATCATAACACATCAGAATCTGTTAACCAGCACTCGGGAGCGCTCATGAGCTTAACGAGCTTCAAACAAACCGAGCCGAGCAGGGTTTTCTGCTCATTAATCTTAACGAGCTTAACTAGCCAAGCCTTCATGATCACGAGCTTAACGAGCCCATGTTTTGTCATCACACATCGCTAACGTGTCCAACTCTAGTAACATTTTCTCGGCTACACGAACGCTGCTAAATGTGTGAACTAGGTTTGTACCAAAGTTTGCTCTGGCTGCATTTTGTTATTCTTTGGGACAATGCAACAAATAAGAATCATAACAATGAATGTAACATCAACTTGAAACAATAATTACAATAACTCACAAACATCGACATGAACTAATAATACATATGTTGTTACTTAAGGCAGCAAAAACATGCATGGAAGATGGTAACAAGGAAGTACTTAACACAACCAAACATTGGTTTCGTCAAATCACATGAAGCTATATGTAACTGCTTGTCAACCTCCCACCGAAAGATGCTATGCGTGCAGAGGATCAGCAATTCTTGTCCTCGGTGGAGCATGACAATCTACTTGTCGCCTTCCTCGCAGTAGTAGTTCTGATGAATTGTGTTCCACCCAATAACGACCAAATGTCCATCTTGTTGTGACGTGGAGTATGTTGTTGCAAAGTCAATTGTGTCATAGATGACAATTCAATGCCACCACTACCATGAATCTGCATCTGCTGAGCCACCACAGCACGCCATGAAGTTTCTGCTGCAAAACAAATGCATTCAACATACATATAAACATGTATATCAAGTAAGCAACAACACGATATTTCATATAATTAAAAATTGAATATAATACAACTTACCAGGAGTGGCTTGTCCTGCTTAACATTGTTGTGTTCAACATGTGCACTAATGGCACAAAGGAGCCAATATATGGGCAAGCATTGGCATCCGCAACATGGTGCCGATGCTATCCACAAATTGTACTAGGATGTGCATCTCCTGCAAAGTCAGAGATGTACCTAAAATGACATGCCTTTTATCTACAATCCTATGAGTGTTTGGTGACACGGTCCAATAAGCTGTAGAAATTATATGTAAGCAAGACTAGCTAGTGTAGTTATGCACATGAAGTAACATTAAAGCTAGTTGAAGGAATATGATGCACAATTAATAAAAAACCTTACACGGGGAAATCACTGGCATAGTGGGCAACCGTGGGCTGAGATGAAGATCAGCTTGGCTAATGATGTACATGTCGATCCTCATCCCGACATTACACTCGTATGTCTTGGTCACAGCTCGCCACCCAGGACAACCTAAGAAGGCATGATCTCTTTCATTCTTTATTAAAATGGGGAAGCTGAAGCCCTCCTCTGTTTCAAGGTCGACGTCAACCATGGTTGGCTACTCGACAGAAATGTGTAGCACCTCGCGGACCTCCAGGCTCGCAAAGCGAGGATAATTTAAGAAAAAATAGGGCGAAACAAACTTTTGAAGTCATCACATCTATGCATGAATGTAAGAATCCTCAACCGGTGGGTTAATTATGAAATCGTCCCTTTTACAAACATATCGTATGCTCGTCGAAGTCCTCCTATAGCACTAGTGAGAAGTGGTTAGTCGTCATCCACCTCAACCCCCTGTCGGACTACCCAGTTGCACTGGCGAACCCGGGTGTTGCCACACCTACGACACACAGCTGCCACCTGTGTGTTCAAAACCATTACAAATTGTAATAATATGCACATATTCTATTAATTACTACTTAGTAGTAATTTAAACATACAAATCAAAACTAGTTCTATATCGCACACACTACTTATTTATACTCCATTTTCCTTCCTGGATTTACCAATGCACATGCACTTATTACTATACAAATTAACCTATTATTCAAATGCATATAAGGACAAATTAGCTTTTTCAAATATGTGCATCATTCCAAACAATGTGCTAGATTCATTTAACGCATTGCACACTTAAATAGTGTATACAAATTAACCTATTCAAATGTAAGAGCAAATTAACCCTAGATTTTGTTAAAAATGTGCACGAAATTAACCTATTCACAAATTAATAACCTATTCAACCTATTTAGACAAGATCATTCCTAAGCAAAAACTAGGGAAAATACATCCTACCACCCGGTGGTAGTTACCCTCATGTTGCATATACTATATTTATACTACTTTATCATTCTAAGTATGTTCATATACTATATCTAAGATATTTCAACGCAACGTATACAAAAAATTGCATGTGAGTCCATAATTTTTTTTCACTCCCTTCATTGCCTTTTACAAGGCGATAAACTCAGATTACAGATATCAAGGTAAAATTTAATTATTGGTTTGCAAGACAAATTTTCTTTTCATTAACCGGGATCATTAGTAGGCCGCTTTCATGCAAGAAAGGAAAGGAAAGGAAGTACTCCCTCTGTCTAGCTGTGTAAGTCATCTTACGAAACCAAATAATCCCAAAGCACTTAGGCTAGGTGAAATAACTTCTACCTTGTTTCTTGTTTCTTGACATATAAACTAATAATAGATGTTAAGTGAGCAGCTTTTAATGACTTGAGACTACCAAACACGACATGCAGTTGTTAGTTCATTGCATGCAATGCTATTAATTAGCAAATGAACATTAAGTTCTCTCGTTTTCTCCTCCTCCTTGGTCACGGTGCACAACCTAAGATGACTTACTCACCTAGACGGAGGGAGTAGCAGAGTATCATTATGACAGCATGCATGCAAGTATTAAACAAGTTGCTAGTACGAGAAAATATCATTAATTTTTGACTCGATTACTGTTGGTGGCCTTGTATATATGCAAAATGTATACCAAAAATAATATAAAACAATATTCTAAAAATATCTTCATATTTGTACGTATAAACCAATATGCTAAAAAAATAGTAGATACTACCTAAAATGTTGGATATATACTATCCAAATATTCTTATAGACTATATACTAGACGTACATACTCTCGATTTTAACAGATGCTACATAGAACATACAAAACTCACATGAGGTAATACTACCTAACCTATTCAATATGTAAGAACTAAATTAACATATAGCTAGCTAGTTCAAAACTGCAAAAAAAGTGAAAAATAAAATTCTCTCTCACGTCACGACCTGGATGCACATCGGCGCAGCAGCGGTAGGGGCCAGGCCGCGATTGATGGTCGGAAAGAGATCGTGATAGAGTACGATGGGGAGATAGAGAGAGAGATGACGGCGAGAGGGAGAGAGAGAGAGAGACAGAGAGAGAGGGGGGGGGGAGTTAATAGCACGGGTGTGATGTGACGGTTCATATGTTCTAGAGATTAAGGGCCTGTTTGGTTTCAATAAGTCACCTGACTTATAAGTCAGGTGACTTAAAACTAGTGACTTATAAGTCACGCCTGTTTGGTTGTCACCTGACTTATAAGTCACCTGACACACCTTTCCAACCAATCCACATCATGCAGGTGATGGGACCCACGCAAAAGGGGGTGACTTATAAGTTTTAAGTTGGGGTGGAGCAACTTATAACTTATAAGTTGGGGTGACTTATAAGTCGGGTCTGTTTGGCAAAATAAGTCATTTTTTTCACTTTTCGACTTATAAGTTGTTGACTTATTTGGAACCAAACAGGCCCTAATAGCGTGCATAGAGCATGAAACACTGCTAATATGTAATAAAATATAGTAAACTAGTTCCAGTGCTTAAGCATTCTGAACAGTGCCGTAATACAATAAATTAACTAGCGGTGTTTGGACCTACAACGGGAAATGCAAAGCAAAGTACTACCAGCGGGCCCTAGGTGAACGCTGGCAGTGAGGCCTCTTTGCAGCGTGCGGCGGACTTAAACGCTGCTGGTACTCTTTAAGCAATTTAGGTGTTTAAGCACAACCATTTGTCATGTATAGACGTAATGTGCACCATTTAACATCTAGATATCTAATCAGGGTTTTATATGAGGCTGGTCTTAAATAAGGTCACACATAATATATTAAGTATAATTTGCGGCTTAGTAGCTTCTGGCGTGAAACAAATGCTGCTAATGAGATAACTAGCTGTCTTTGCAAGCAAAGAAATGCTGCTGGTAGAGGTTCCACATTTAGAATTTAAGCAGAACCATTTTGTCTTTTGCCTTCCTATTTGTATCAACAAATTGTTTTAGTATATACTTAACAGTTAATTAACATAATATTTGAAAATTACCAAAAAATTGTGAAATTTTAGCAGCGTCTTATCGAGACTAGACGCTGCTAATGTGCATGCTAGCTGCGTTTCGTTGCTCGCAAACGCTGCCGTTGTTATTTCTTTTGTCTTCCAACTTGTATAAAGAGATAACTTAGTGGGAACTACAAATTATAACAGCTTAATTCAGAAAGGATTTAAAACCAACTAATGTTAGCAGCGTACAGATAACGCGAACTCTACTAGTAGTGTACCTACTTGCGACGTTTCATTTTTTTGGACGCTGCTAGTTATTTACGTCTGGTAGCAAGCATGCGGCACCACACTAGCATCGTTTAAGAATTCAAGACGCTGCTAGTCATCATACGTCTGCGACGTTCCTTCTCAAGCTGGATGCTGCAGATATTTTGAAACACTATTTCCCGCATTCTAGTTTGTCCACACACCACAGATAGGAAAATCCTATAAGAGTTTTTCTACTAGTGTACGACTTACTGCGGCAATGGACATATCGCCACACCTTGACACTGTTGTTGCCACTGTGCTGTTGGAGCACATGCTTGATGAAGCTCTCGAAAACCTTTGGCCCTCCAAGGGTAGCTTATGTATACAAGCATGACATTGATCTCATGTTGATCTCCATCTCGGAGATAAGTGCGACCTACTATCTCTGGACATGCATGTCAGTCAACATATGGATTTCAATTTCCCGTGGCTTTGGTCTGTGTGTCCGTTTCATGCAACATCTCCATCTTTAGCAGGTAGTGGCGCCGACGAAATGAAACTTCATCTTGGTGGTACTCTTCGAGTATCGAGTCTCAAGTTCCGGGGTGAAAATCCTAGCTTTGAACTTCATTGTAGCATGTTGCAATGGCGATTTGTATGTATTGCACCCTTGATGAAGGCATTGGTTTGAAGTTTACTCAAGATTAAGATGCTTATGTAAAATTCGAAATCTAACCTTTAGTGGTAAGATTTGATGATGGTGGTGCTAGCGTGATGTTTACTTCCTGGATCCGTTAATTTGGGAGAACGTTTCATATAGTCTATAGTTTGTATATTGTCAAGAACGGTAGATTGTGTTGCTTCTTTATTTTACTTGTTGTTATCCTTTAGATTTGTGCATCCTCAGTTTTTGACTAGGATTTCACATCGTGTTGCAAAGGCCATGTGTAATTGATACCATCGGTTATTTTTGGCGAATGTAATCGGTACCATCTTGATATTAATAGATCATACTTTGTCAAAAAATACAAGATTTTCAAAAGTCTGGTTTCAGCCATGGCTTCCACTCGAGAAAACACATAAGTATTTAAATTCATTCATTTTAACTTAATTTCTGATGTCCCCATTTGACAGGAAGATATATTGAGTTATTATTTTAGGAGATGGGATAGAAATAAACTACTTTCTAATTGAAATGCTTAGGTGATGATTTCCCCAAGATTAACTATTATTCTGCATTTCAGATAACATGGAATGACAAGGCTTGGACTCTTGACCAGGAACTGCTTTCAAAACCTATGATAGACAAGTGTGGGGGCATACTTAAAGTTATAGCTGCGATAGGCGAACTGATCACGACAGCAATAACTCCTTCAGTAGATCAATATGAAGAGATATATCTTGCTTGTCATGGAAATGTATCTGAGGACATGTCTACAGCAGCAACATATTTATTGAATCGCATAAATTGTGACTTTATGGGAACCATAGAGAAGGACCCAATTTTCCATTGCTTAAGGGGCCTATTTGCTTGGATGCAGTCTTACTTTGATGCTTGTTCCGATTCAGTCAAGCCATGTATCTTCTATATGTCAGTTGTCCCTGCAAAACACAAGATCAGACGGAGGCGTTTGCTGCGCCGGTGGATGGCGGAAGGTTACTCTAGGGACACTTCTGATAGACCAGCCGAGGAGAATGGGGAATGGTTGTTCTCCCAGCTTGTCGACTTGACCATAATCCAGCACCAAGAGACCAATGTCTTCTGCCAAGTAAATGCTTTCTTCCATGAATACATCATCTCAAGGCCGATGGAAGATAACCTTGTCTTTGCACTGGATGGGCACTGTAGCCTAAACTCGCAGTATACAGGACAACACCTCACCATCAGGAGCAATTGGGAGAGAGATGAAGTTGTACTCAAGGGCATCGATGTGTCACGGCTAAGGTCTTTGACAGTTTTTTGTAAGTGGGAATCCTTCCTCATCTCTAAAAAGATGAATCTAGTCAGGGTGTTGCATTTGGAGGACACATCGAATGTGACAAACGATGATCTTGAGAAAATTGTGGAGCTACTGCCTCGCCTCAAGTTCCTCTCCCTGCGAGGACACACAGAGATTAGCCGCCTTCCAGAATCATTGTCCGGCCTGATACAGTTGCAGACTCTGGATGTCAGAGGCACCTCCATAGTCAGACTGCCGCGGGGCATCATGAAGCTACTGAAGCTGACATACATTCGTGCCGCACCAGAAAAACAACGGGAGAAGGTGATGAGATAGTTACCAGCTTACCACCAACTGATGTAGACCAAACATCAACACCACTGGCGAATGCTGCTGACACAGCCAGAGTAGTAGAGGATGAGACCGGACATCAATAACGCCATGGAGCAGGCCATGTGCTTTGGCATCCAGTTGGTTATCCAAGTTGCGCAAACTCAGACATGGCAATCAGGGCGGTGTTAAGATTTACGCAGGGATTGAAAATATGACAGCCTTGCATACTCTTGGTGTTGTCAATGTCAATGTTTCAGGTGGGAAGGCCATACTCAAGGAGCTTAACAAGCTTACCCAACTACGCAAGCTCGGGGTGTCCGGCATCAACCGGGAGAACTGGGAGGAGTTCTGTTCGGTCATCTCCGGTCGAGGCCATATGGAGTCACCGCTGTCAGTGCGTGTTGAAGAGGATAAGGAGGGTCTCTTTGCTCGCTTCGGTGACATTTCTGAACCACCCAGGACCATCAAGAGCCTTAAGGCGTACGGGCATGTCCAAATATCCCCAGTCTGGCTGAAGCAGCTTCAGAATGTCAGAAAGGTCGATTTTGGCTTGACCATATTGACGCAACTGGATATAGACCTTGAATTATATGAAGTACTTCCAGATGTTACCAGCGATGGACTACACCTCATGCAGCGGGTTCTCGAGATTGATTGCACCTCAAGACTAGAGCTTACTTTTTGCCGCAATGCTCACGTGCAGGGCCTCAAAATTCAATGCTCTAGTGGCTCATCTTTGCAGATTTCTGGTCTAGAGAACCTAATTTGCCTCAAGGAAGTGTGGCTGAAGGGTTCATACAGTGATGAACTCAAGCAAGACTTGCAGCGCCAAATTCGCGAGCATCCAAAAAAGCCTGTGCTTAAGCCGGAGGAACCACGCTCGTCCTGATCAACGGGTACTGAAACTATAGACTATCTCCCATACCAGAAGGCCATAGAAGGCTGGAAGGCATGCTTCTTGCTTCTCATTTCTTTTTATCAGAAACAAAATGTGCGTGCTGCATTCCCTGTAGTAGTTGTTGGGGCTGAATCTCTCAACCCTCTTCTTCCTCTTGAAGTTGTCTCTCACAACTCACGGAAGAAACACAAGAACAATGGAGACACAGGAATTTTGTTGACGTGCTGCTTCTCACAGCCCAACGTCTTTTCTCTATCTATTTTTTCTTGACCAAAGCAAATAGAGGTTACAACTTAAATAGCACCTGGCAAGACGTACGCTTTCAGCCGCCACACTCGGCCACAACAACCACGTACGCATCGCCGGGCTAACAAACCCGGAATCTCTCCACGATCAGTCTAACCCGACTATGCTGCTAACAGCTGCATGCATGCACTAACAAATCAAACCTCAACAAACTTATCCGCTCGTCAGGCTTCTACACCATAGGCGCATTTGCTGTTTCACACAGCCGGGCTGCATCACACAGCTCTTCAGCATCATGTCCTCCGGCTGCGTCACACAGCCTGACATCTCGCTTCCGTCCCGTGCCTTGTAGTGTGTTTGCCGGACAATCCCTAACCTGAACTACATGATGCAGAATCAAAGGAAACTAAATGCAGATACAATCAAGATTAAACCTAACAGTAGTATCTCTCTATTTCCAGGACAAAACATAGAACTTGTATCTACAATTTGTACTGTGGTGATTTATGATCTGCTGACAAAATATTTGCTCTCATGGTGTCAGCGTGTATCTATTTACATATACTTCCTAGCTCGATTTTCTTTTTTAGGCCCAAACCATAGAAAAATTGTTCTACGGTATTTTCTATTAATAAAAATAAATATGGTACATATATACAGGCAAAAGAAAGAAAAGAAACCCAAAATGAGAGAAGTTATCCAATTCCAGCCTTTTCTGGACTTGACCTGTAAATTGCTACCCTTTTTACTGTAATATCGTACGATATTCTATGTGGTTGCGAGAATTACTCTGTGAGTAGCATATTTGTTGCCTTGTTACTGTTGGTTACAGGCTCTGCCAAAATCAAAATGTAAACTCTCGGCGTTATTCCTGATATAAAGAAATAATGACCTGACTTCCAGAGGTTTTGGACTAGATAACCGGCGGATCATGTGTTGGCATCTCTTCTCCGCCGCTTTTGTAGCTTCTGATCCGCCATGATAAAGAACAGGTGCATCGCCGGGGACGCCACGCATCAACCACCAGCTTAACAGCCGAACGAAGAGTGGATTTGAAGAGCAGCTGGGACCACTTAAGATTGATGAACGCCCGGTACAAGCTTAACTAGTGCCCTTTGATTTAACACTTGGTTCTACCGAGATCGAATCAAACTGCAGCGCCAGTTTTCATTTCTCTTGGTGGACACGTGGTTTTTGTTGGGCAGTGCAGCGAAAATGGGTGAAGACCCGATTCGAATATACAACTGCAGTGACCATGGATACGGCTAAAACTGGATACCGGTCCTGGGTAGGGCTGGACACGAGCCGAGCCGAGCCGAGTTCGCCCGAGCCATGCTTTAGCTTCGCTCTGAAACGAGCCAGCTCAGCTCGGCTCGGTGATGCAACGAGCTGCATATGGGTGGCTCGGCCTGCTTGCCGGGCTCGGCTCTAGCCCGAGCGGCTTGTGAGTGGATGGACAGGGGTCACTGCCAGGTGGGCCCTGTTTACGCCTTTCTTCCCAGGAACCTCGCTGCCGCTAGATGTGGGATCACCGCGATGCTAGGGAACTCAGGCGAGGTGGAGTGGTGCTTGGAGACGAGAGGAGTACTTGGTAGAAGCCGCGCACCACAGCATCGGCCATGGCTCCCGCCTCAGTGGAGGTCATACCTGCTCTTGCCTCGGGACAGTGGCATGGTCGACGAGGAATCACGGGAGCGACGAACAGCGGTGTCGGCGCAGCGGCGAGCAGGGACGTATCCCGGCGGTATCGACGGCGAGCCATCAGCGTCGTGCGCGGCGAGGAGGACGACATCGGGTGGTGGCCACTGGCTGGAGAGCGGCGGCGCAGCAAGGCGCAAACCCTAAGCAGGGGCGATTGCATTCGCTCGCTAGGGGATTCACGTGCGAGTCGGGGTGGTTTGTAGTGGGCTTGGGCTGCTCGTGTGGGCTGCTACGTCCAGTCAATGGGCTGAAAACTATCTAAATAAAATTAATTGGGCTGCGAAACGAGCCACCGAGCTGGACCGAGCGAAACCGGCTCGGCTCGGTCGTCGAACGGGCCGTAGTTTGCTAGCTCGGCTCGGCCTATTTTCTTGTCGGGCCGAGCTGAGTCGGGCCGAGCTGGAACGAGTTTCGGGCCGAGCCGAAAAGCTCGCTCGAGCGTCCAGTCCTAGTCCTGGGAAATGGAAATGTTGTTTAGCTTGTAATGTGTGTTTCTTCAGTTGGGTGTCAATTTCTTCAGATAAACTTGGGTCTGACAATTTCTTCAGTCTGGTGTCAATTTCTTCAGATAAACTTGGGTCAAATTCAGTTGGGAACTGTGACTGGTGCTCAGCTAAACCAACTTGGGTCAATTTCTTCAGATAAACAACTAATTCTCGGAAGTTGATGCAATGTATTCCCTCCATTCCTAAATATAAGTCTTTGTAAAGATTCCACTAGGTGGACTACATACGAAAAAAAAATGAATGAATCTACATTTAAAATGCATCTATATACATCAGTATGTGGTTCATAGTAAAATCTCTACAAAGACTTATATTTAGGAACGGAGAGAATACATGTTATCAAGCTCATGTTTAATAACCCACCATAACGACACGGACTAAGGGGAAGACTCATACGGCTTCATTCTCAGAGGGAGGTATAAGGATTTGAGGCCCGGATGAAATGTGATGTGGTCCTCACTCACTACAGAAGCATAAACCTCACCTGCAATAGTAAACTACTAGCGGGTAGTCTTGGCGGGCGGCACGCTGTGCCATGGTGCTTCATTTTGGATTCTTTTTTTAGTTGTTGATGAAAATGTGTTGTAATTTTTTCTGTCCGTGTCTTTGTGGCGCAGTGAGAAATGATCATGTGCCGGTAGTTTATTTATGAAATTTATACATCATGCGAGCATGGATACATAGACACTGGGGAGTATGATTAATTGATTATACTTACTGGCCGAGTTGGCCTATTCATCTGTCCGTCTTCCTTCACGTAGCATTTAGAGCTGCAAGGTGAAACTGCCTGCTGGGTTCAACCCCGTGATAGAATCGATTAATCGTAGAGGGTCTCCAGGGACTTGCCTCTGCTGTACATGGTACAGTGTCAGTTGGCGCTCTTCCTGGTAGCAGGAGGACGTCGAAAACTGTAGGCATGTCTTCTCCACAACTCTTGCATGTCTCATACCCTCGGCGCCACTCTTTGTTGCCACTCTACGTTTCTTGCCCACACGTGGGTTGCGGAGCAGCTGTGTGCCATCGTGCCGAGCATGGCATAATTGTGCTTTTTTTTTGAAGTCATAATTGTGGTTGTTGATGCCCACGCCATGAGGGAGCTCCTTTTGGATGGAGAACTGACACACTTCCGTGCCACGGCGTTGGCCGACGCTAAGGTTAGACGGAATGAGCGGGCTTAAGGAATGAACGTACGGACGAAGGACATAACTCGACAGAAAAGGTGCCTCCTGCTCCTCGTCCCCTCCCCGCCGCCTCCCTGGCGGCGACGGGGGAACCCGGATCCGGCGGCCGCACACCCTCCCCACCTCCCTCCCCACCTTGCCGTCACCGGAGGAACGGCCGGCGAAGCCCGCGCCGGCTCCTGGCATGGCGGCGGCGGGGCGACTTGGCTGGATCCAGCGCCCCCCTCCTCCCCCCCCCCCACCAAATCCCCGCGAGCATGCTGCGCCCTGGCGCCTCGGCGCGGCCCAGATCCCGACGGCAGCTGCGCCCACAACCGCTGCTGTTCTCCCCCCGCGCTGCTGCGGTTATGGCACCTCGACACGGCCTGGATCCCGACGACGGCTACTCGGCGAAGGCCTTGCTCCTCTCCCGGTGGTGCTGCTCCGGCTGGGTGGCGCTGTTCGCTGGCTCCTTGGTGGCGTCCACTGTGTGCACGCAAGGCTGCGACAGCCGGACCTGCGCTGGAGGTCCCCCGGCTCGTCATCGTCCTCTGCTGGCGCGGCTCCGGATCGGGCACTCTGAGGGCCGCATTTCTCTCCGGCTTCTTCGGTTCACTGGTCCTCGCCGTTGCTGCTCCGGCCCCGGCAGTCCAAGACCTGTGCTTTCCAGTGTCTTCGGCTTGCCCGCACACTGCTCACGCGTCTCCGTCCCCGGCGCCCTCGTTGGTTGCATCCCTTCCAGCCTCGTTGGCTTGCTGGCGTCCAGACAGATCCGTCCCGGTGGTCCAGATCTGTGTTCCTTCCAGATCCTGGTCTACTTGTGGCGCCACCATCCTATGTCGGCCCCCATCGCCTCCCCAACCCCGTCCACCTCCTTGCCTCGTCAACTCGTCATTTCTGAAGGTCGCATGTTCGCAGCTCTCCTCCGTGTGGTGGCAGCTCCAATCTACTTTTGACTTCCTCATCTTTTGATCTCAAACCGGCTGATGTGGGATTGCTCAGACTCGGCCAGGGTGAAATCCCCGCTCGGCTTGCCGATGCTGGCAGCGGCGACACTCGCGGGTGCCGTCAGCTTCTTGAAGGCGTTGTCATGGCTTCTATCTGTGCCCCTTCGAGCATCGGGGGAAACCCCAGGTCCGCTCACGGATCGGACAACGCACAACGCCATAACGCTGTTTCCCTTCTCGGCGCGTTGTCTTATTTGCTCAAGGCGTCCTCGGTGTTGGATCTCGTTATGAAAATGATCATGTTGGTTCGGACTGCATCTCATGGTGTGGGCACCTTAGGCGCTATGTACATCATCATCGGTGCTTCTCCCACGGTTTCCGGCCTCGGCCCGGCTGGTCCTGCCACCCACTAGCCGATCTCTTGGTGCTCTAGGTGGGAGTATGTTGATCCTGTCGAGTTTGGGGCTGCGATCGTTCGGATGTGGTGCCTCGTGTTAGCCGTGACGCGGTGTAGGTGTCTTGAGCCCTGTGTCTCCTTGCCTTTTGTGGATGGAGGCTGGGCTAGGTGGGTTTAGCTGCGTGTGTCCTCTATTTGGGCTGAGCATCCCTCTTTTCTTTGCTTCGGGTACCATACTCACGCCTTTCTTGCGTTACGTGTAGTGTGTTGTATCATCTCTTGTTCTTTCTCTATTCTCCTCTATCAATGAAAAGATACGCAACCTTTGCGTATTCACGAAAAAAGGAATGAACGTACGTACGGTCCAGGACTGATAGAAAATCTGGTCAGCCCGGGCTGCAATTTTCAGCCCGAAAAAAATTGGTCTGGTCTTTAACCGGAACGCTCAGTCTCGGACCCAGAAAAGGACACAAGCCCAGAGAAAAGAAACCCTAGCCCACTAAAGGACACTGTACAGCCCAAGAAAGCATGCCTCTGGTCGTCCGTGACCTACTGCACTGGTGTCATGCCTCTATTCTTGTCAATGGCGACTATTATAATATATTGCCCGTCTCTTTTTATCGGTTCGGATTATTTGATAAGTAGGTTGGAGCATTAATTTAATATGATATATGAGCCATGAGGTCTTATGTGCAACGCCTGCCAACGAAGTATTAAAAAGATTCTATAGGATCGATCCCATGTGTGAGGACCAAACTAGTCTAGACGTGACGGGGTTGTTGAAATATATTTTCCGCCTCTCTCCATTACTTCATATTTTTGGAAGGTTTGACTGGAGCATGAATTCAATAGCCACCATCATCCACGACTAACCAGTCGGTCCTAAGGTGTTAACCGATATCGCTAATATTGATCCCAGGGTAGTACAGCGCCGAAGAAGAAATCCAAAGGTGCATATGATCCAAGTCTCAAGCCTCTTCCCAAGATACCCTATGACAAGAATCCGGAGGAAAATGCGGAAATTTCCAAAGCCGAAGTGAAAGAACATTTTGCACGGAAACATCCACCTGCAAAGGAGAAAATAGTTTTGGTAAATGCGAATCGCTGTCTGGAAGCCCTTAAGCGACCACCACCGCCGGAGCCGCTATCACACTATGACCGCAGTATTGTAAAGACATTTGATGAAGCTAAGGGGTCAGGAAGTACTAGCAGTGCTGCAAGAAGAAGCGGAAAACAGTTCCCGAGCTCGCCAACAGAAAAATAATTGTGCCCCCGCTCAAGGTGTTAACCAATATCGCTAATATTGATCCGAGGGTAGTGGCCGCTAATCCTGTTTCACTTCTGGTGATTTCTTAAGCAATGATGTACAGTTCAAACTGCTGAGGTAGTCTATAGATACGAGCACGGGAAGCCTCTCGTCAAACCTGAGCATATGAGGAAACAATCAACGATGATGCGAAGATTCCATTACTGGTACTTGGCAACCTGCAAGGATGGGACCGAAAGTATCTACGCGGCAATTAAAGATGAGCACTACTTCACTGGAGCCTCATCGGTGTACGTTGAATTTGAAGAATTCTTTTAGTTATACAATCTAGATGCTCTCGACAAAACACTCGTCAGTTCCTATTGTCTGTAAGTATTATTTCAATAATTAAGTCTCTAGCTCAGCTCGTTCCATGTATAATTAATTATCCTCACTGTACTATACAGATTAAAGATCCTCGAATGCAAAAGAAGACAAATATATAACATTGGGTTCATTAGCCCAGATCAAGTAAATGAACATACGATTGCTAAAAGTCCCATGGATACAGACAAAAACTTGCTAGATGCGTTAATTAGACAACATGATAGAAGGGCAATACTATTTCCTTACTACTTCCAGTAAGTGTTAATTACTACTCCCTCCGTCCGGAATTACTTGTCGCATAAATGGATAAAATGTATGTATCTATAACTAAAATATGTCTAGATACATCCATTTCTCCGACAAGTATTTCTGGACGGAGGGAGAAGTTGTCTTGTGCATATTTTGTTTTGCTTACTCGGGTTAAGTGTAATTGATAAGTTATGCGTATGCATGTTTCACTTTATTCTGCTAATCATTAAGCTTGACGAGGGACTTGTAGCTGTCTTGAACTCAAAACGTAGAGACCCTACAGAGTGGGCGACGATAAGTGAAATGCTTCAGAAGTAAGTTCAATCATTATCGCACCGTATCGTCAACTTTCGTTCATTTCCTGATATCAAGTAATCATTCTCTTTGCCGCGCAGGGTTTGGAAAAAGTTCACCAGCACCCCTACCAATAGGTGTGAATGGAAAAAGAAGCTGCGATTTACACACGAGAAAGTAAGTAGTACTAGTTACTTCCATGCATCTCTCATTCATTCTAGTTTCAATACCATTACCTGTTGAGAAACGTATCATGCATTTTCTAAATTTTTCCTACGCTCACGCAAGATCTATCTAGGAGATGCATAGCAACGAGGGAAGAGAGTGTGTCTACGCACTGTGAGACCATAAGCGGAAGTGTTTGACAATGTGGTTGATGTAGTCGAACTTCTTCTAACTCCGGCTGATCAGGCACCGAACGTACGACACTTGCGATTTCTGCACACGTTCAGCTCAGTGACGTCCCTCGCCTTCTTGATCCAACAAGGTGCTGAGGTAGTAGAAGAGTTCCGTCAGCACGACAACGTGGTGACGGTGATGGTGAAGTGATCTGCGCAGGGCTTCGCCTAAGCACCGCGAGAATATGACCGGGGGTGTAAACTATGGAGGGGCGCCGCACACGGATAACTATTGATGTTGTGTTGTGCTAGGGCTACTCTCATATATATATATATATATACACCAACACACAAATATATTAAAATAAAATACAAGATTATTTAGTACTTCTAAATTATTTTTTTCGAAATTATTTAATTAACTAATTCTTAATTAATTTGCTAATTATTATATTTTACGTGTATATGCAGGATCTTTTATGGGTTGGCGAGACCAACGAGACGGCCTACGGGTATGCAACAGTTGTGTTAATCCTACTCGGTACACTCCGTATTTATCATTATGTTGCTTCAGAAGCAGCTAAGTTCTTTCACTTGATGTTTGTATTGCGAATTTATGCGATAAATTCCTACCGTCTTCCCAGGCAGTTCCACCCGAAGGGAACACTTTCCTATGGCCACAAGGTTCTCATTCAGACGCCACACATAGGCTAAACAGAGAACCACCAGCAGAGGTTTCTCCTATAGGATCCCTAGCGTAAGAACTCATCTCATAAATTCATAATATAAAACCAAGTGAAACTCGAAACTACTTCACTTTGACAACATAATTTACATACGGATTTCCCTTTCGGGAGACCCTGAAGGGATTACAAAGAGGAAAAAAGACTACCTTCTGCCTACCTCCACCACTGGATGATACAATGCCTCAAAGGCTTATTACAAATTGGAGATGGCTACTACTACTACTACTGAGTGAGGGATGTGGTGCTCGTGCAGCGATGCTCTCGAGACTAGTGTTGTGTGTGTGTGTGTGTACCAGCCTCAGTCCTCCTCCTTTTATAGCGCGCGTGGGATGATGGATGCTCCCTTATTTATTCTTCTGCATCATAGCTGGAAGATGGAGTATCTCGTAGCTTGACACACCTTATGCACCGTCAAAGTGCCTCTATGTTTGCACAATCAACTGTGCGTGACTCCGATGCTAGACTGAGAACTTTGTCTAGACTGAGAATTTTGTCCAGACTGAGAACTTTCTCTGGACAGGAGACCTTTTCGTGGCTGAGAGACCCGGCTTCTCGTTGTGTGGTAAAATATTTCTATGACATGACCGGTATACAAACCAACCCAATATATTACTCCGTTGCTTGCATGCGGTTATTTGCTTTGTAATTTGCACAAGCCAACACACATTGCGTGCCTTGTTGTGTGCAATGGAATCATGCACTCCTTTGGCTCTTCTTGACTGAAACTTCAACTTTACTCTTGTGCTCCCTTATGCTTCCATGGCTGGCACCATATTATTGATAATACCTTATCAATATTTTGAGTTCTATCAATATTCGGGTATAGGTCCTCCGCACCCGAATAATTGATATTCATATCAATTCATATTCGAATATATTCGATTATTATTTTCCTTCTTTTATTCAATTGGTTGCCCGTGTCTTACAATGTCCATATGGTTTGTCTCAGAAATGGCGTAAATCATATTTTTGATCATATTCTTTCTTTAGCTCTTCAAAATTTTCTTTCATTTCTGATCGTAATACCTTTAAATTTTCTTTCTTAAATTTTGCCTTCATTGACTTTGCAACTTCTTTAAGTTTTTTATCTATCTTCAAGTCTATGTATTCTCCGTCCAAAGGATCAACTTCTTTGATAAGGCCTTCTTTGTATGATTGATATTATGAAGAATTTGCTTCTTTTATCTTCTTTGTATCAGTTCTCGATACTTGAAATAACAACCTTTCATTATCTTCGCCCAATTTGAGGCATAATTGATATTATCACGCCTTATTTGGAATTCTTCCCATGTCATAGGTATTCCATCGAACATAACATATGTTGGTCTTGGTGTAAAATATACTGCAGGGGTATTTATATGGATAGTATATAACCTTTCTCTTGTCTTCTGATTATGTCCTTAATCTCTAATAAGCCATCATCAACGTGGATATGGTCCTTTTGTTTGAAATTGAATGTATTTGGCGGCAATATACTTAATCTGGTGTTATTTCTAGATATGTGGCTTTCACTTCCTCCTGCGAGTGTATTTCTTTTCATTCCTGTAGAGATGATGATCAGAGAAATAAGTTAGGTAAACTATTTCATTTGCCTTTAATATGCTCATGTAAGAATTTATATCTATTCTCTGTTATGTTGTCTTCCATGTTCTGGTAGAACCTATCTTGCTATTTATGTTGTTCTTGTTATTTATTTGGTTCTAATATTTTATCTCCTTCTGTTATTATTTGTTCCTCTATTTTCATGCCCTCAACTACAATGTTCTCTTCCTCTGTATTTGCTTTATTTTCTAAGTTAGATTTTAGGTCTTCTAGTTTCGCTTTCTAATTTATTTAGTCTATTTTCTAGATTTCTAACTCTACTAGATAATATCCTATCTTCGGGTTCATGTTCTATTTCTTGTCTCCACTTTTGATTCGTAGATTTTAGGCATGAGTTACAAGCCAGTCTTAAGCACAAAGTACATGTGTACCTATTCTCTTGACTAGTGTAATATATGCAAAAGGCACATTTTATATTATAATCACCTTTTCCCCATCAAGTCATGTTCACAATCTACCTGGTTCACCATCTCTACTTTTGGTCCTGATAAATCATCTATTAAATCTATTTCATCTTCACTAGATTCTTCTTCTAGCTCTTCATTTTCTATTTCATCTGTTTCTATAATGGAGTATACTGACTCGTCGTCTTTTATTTCATCATCACATACTAATATATTCTCATAAACAATATCTATAATTAATACACTCTCTTGCTCTTCATATTTACTAGAGTACCTTTCCTGATCTTTTTTAGGGCAAGTTTTACTTAAATGATCAGGTGAATTGCATATGAAACACCTACATATTTTATCATATGATTTTCTAGGATTATATCTTCTAACATTTCTTTTATGCAAGAATGGGGCTCTATTATCAGATCTTCGTAAGAAATATCTTTTCTTTGTTATGAAATTTCTGTTATCTCTTTGTGCTTTATAATATTTCTTATTTTTGTGCCTTTCTTCGCTATATGTTAGTGGTATTTGGACGATTTTATTGCAGAAGCTATAATCTGATTTCTTCATAGACCTCTGGGCATGTATACCTGTACATACCTTTCTAAGATGTTTAAACACAAAAGTTATAGCTTGGGATATATTTATGTCTATACCTGAAGTGTCTTTCTTTATATTCTTCAAATATTATTGATCCTAAGGGGTCTGGTAATTTATTAAAATACCTTTCAACCACACCTTTATTGTAGCCTTGCTTAGCTGTGGTAGCATTGTATAAATAATGTTGAGAGAATTCTTTTATACCTTTCTAACTTGTTAAGGTTAATTTTTCTATTTCTCTCAACCTTTCATTTTGTAATGTGGTATGACCCAATTCTGGATCTTCTGCTATGACCATATTTGATATGACATTGGCAAAGTTATTAGGATTACTTCCATCTCCTTTTAGTTCTTCATATTGATCGTGATATGTCTCTACCCATTGTTCCTATAATATTTTTATGGATTCTCCTAAAAATGTTTCAAGATATGTAATCATATCTTCCACCTTAATCCCGATATTATATTGATCCTGTACATGTTTTTGGACTATTAGTCCTTTCCACACACTAATTATATTCGCCAATCTACAGGGTCATGGGCTGCCAAATTTAGAATAGCATCATCATTCCTAGAATTTTGGAATTGCACTACTCTTTCAAAACCTCTTCTTTTAGAACCCATAAATGTATATTGTCCAGCGATGTATGTAGGTTTATAATCATCTTTTTTATGAGGCCATTTTCTAGCTGATCAAGTAGGTCTCTCTCTTTCTGCTTCTCTTTTTACAGATGACTCGCCATAACCTCTTCTTCTTTTTATGACCACCTAAATCTACTTCCATGGCTTCCATCGCATTTTCCAAATTTTGCAGACTTTCATCATCTAACGATTTTATAAAATCAGCATTTTTCTCGGAAGCAATATAATTTTTATCTTCATATTCATCCCGTGGTTCTTCTTCTTCATAACTTTCTAATAATAGCTTATTATTGATATCTCATTGATCTTCTTCACTTATGGCTTTCTCCTTATGACTTTCGGTTTTATTCTTAATATTAGTATTTTCTTCACGATTATCCTTTGGCACCACCGGGTTACTAATGACCGGTTTTTTATCCTTAATTATTCTTTTTTAACATCGAAATTTCTCTAATAAAGAATGATTCTCTTTCTCTTATTTTAGGCCAATCTGATGTCATTGAATTATTATATTCCCAGTTTATACGCTTTTAATTTTCTTCACAATGTTTTAATTCATCTTCTAAATATGCCTTTTCCATGCATTCTGCTACTCCTTTATTCTTACTATCACTACTCTCTATTTCTGACATAAGAGGTTCTATTTCGTCTAAGGTCATGGATTTATAGTTCATGAATCTAATGCTACTACTTCCTTCACTATTTTGATAGCTTATATAATATTCTGTTGCTTCAATTCTATCTTCGCTATTAGTTGGCTTATATTCCATTCCTCTCCTGCTCTCTCTTCAGAACCAATTTTAAGAGGGCTCATAAATTTTATGCCTTTAGATTGCATGCTTTCTATTACATCATTTACGTTTACACTACTAGGGAAAACCTTATACACAGAATCTTAGCAGCTGCGCAACACAAAAAACAGCGATACTGCTAATTAGCAGTAGCACGGGTACAATACACTCACGACATATACAAATTTGGCAGTAGCGCTGTGGCTATTAAACTGCTGCTACAAAAAATCTAATCGACAGTCACCAACCTAACTTTAGGACAGCGCTGTGTCACGACACGCCGCCATCGCTAATGCAATAGTAGTAGCGCCGCTTTTACTCCGTCACTGCTGCTAATTTTGAAATTGGCCACATGGTTGGCCCGCTTAGCAATGGCGCGTGTGAAAAGCGTGTTGTTGCTACGCTCTTACGAGTAGCATGTTTTTCTCCCGCGCTACTGCTAAGACGTAGCACACCACCACCTTTTTCCCCTGTCCTCCCCTCCCCCATCTCCTCTCTTCCCTTTCCCCTACCTCCCACATCCTCTCTCTCTCACTCTTCTTCTTCCTCAATACTTCTCCCCATTACTCTCCCTCTTCTACCTACCTTTCTCTCTCTTCATTGCTCCTAGCTAACTACACCACCTTCATTAATGCATCTCCTTTCTCTTTTTCCTTCCCCCTCCACTAGTTGAAGTTGTCTCCTCCCAAATTAGCAAGCTAGGTAGATGTAGCATTTAGTTCAGTGACCTATTTGCTCCCTAACTAGATCTATCTTTGTCAAGAAGAGCTTTGTACACTTTTGATCTCCCTACATCATCATCTTCACCGTGTGCTCGATCTCGAGATAGAGGTGATTAAAATTTCATACTTTTGTAAAATGAAAATATGTGTATGTGTGTGTGATATGATAATTGGGCGATATGATGGAAATTGTGTGTGTGGCATGAGTTGACGCCGAATTGTGCTTTCGAGTTGCCTATGTTTTGCCGAAATATTGATTTATTTCCGTTTCGGCGAATTTCGGGCAAACTCTAGATCTATATATGTCATATTTTTAGGGAAGGTCATGCCGAATTTTTGTATGACTTTGATGCATGCACACATTTTTATAATCAATTTATTTATTATTACCGTGCAGACGTTCATGATGGTCAGTGGAACGATGGTGGCCAGGTGGTTGTGGTCGGTGGTGCAGGACTTGAAAGAAAAATAATCTGACAGAGGTTTTATGTCCGTGTCGAAAATGCAAAGGAATAGTTTGGCTCGACCCCTATGACGATGGTCGTGTAGAAGCGCACCTGCTCATGACTGGTTTCATGGATGGCTATACTCGGTGGATAATTGAAGATGAGGGTTACGATGTTGAGGACGCCGACGGGGCAGGCAATGACGACACGGGGCAAGACGAAGAGATGATCGATAATGGCGGCGGGGAAGAGGCCGGACATGGCGGTGGAGAAGGGGCCAGACATGGCAGAGGAGAAGGGGCCGGACATGGCGGTGGAGAGAACGTGGATTCCACGCAGCAGAGTTCGTCGGTACTAAGTTCAATCGTGCGGGACCCTCATGTTCAAGCACTACTTCACAAGGAGACGAGTACTGAGAGAGCTGCTTCTAGAGAGGAGGCTAAGCTGTAGCAACCGGTGGGAGACTCGAACACTCCATTGTATGATGGTTGCAATCCTGAGGTGACCTGCTTGAGTTTCACGCTCCAACTCCTAAAGACGAAGGCTAAAAACAAATGGACCGACACTAGCCTCGATGAGTATCTCAAGTACCTAAAAGGATGTTCTTCCCGCGGGGAACTATGTCCTACTAGTGTTGATGAGGCCAAGAAGATCGTGTGCCCTCTTGATCTGCCGCATGTTAGATACCATGCATGCATCAATTCGGCTGATCTTATAACGCAATGCACCGCATACCGGGCACGCGTTCAAATCCTCGTACTCACCGCAGTAGAGGATGCAGTCATTAGGGCATGGATGTATCTTCTGCACCTCTAATCCTAGAGGGCAGATAGCCTTCCTTGCTTCAGACGTAATCTCTGCAATTCGTTGTCCTTTGGAAGCATCTTCTTTAACATTAGCAGCAACTTTCCAAATCCTTGTCGATACACCATTCTCTGCCTTCCATTGCAGCAATTCCGTGGTGCCCAACTTTTTCTTATCAGCTTCGCAATTTGGGTAAAACAACTTCTTGTAGTCCTCTAACACGCGCTGCAACTTCAACCTCTCCTTCTCACTTGCGCAGTTTCTCTTTGCATCGGCAACGGCCGGACCTAGATTCTCAGCGGGCTCATCTGATGCCTCTTCTTCAGCTTCTTCCCGCATTGCCGGCTCAGCTTCTTCCCGCATTGCCGGCTCAGCTTCTTCCCTAATTGTTGTACCATCGTATTCAGGGAACCCATGGCCAGGTAGCTGTCGTCATCCTCTTCTTCTTCATTGTCTTCCATCATAACCCCTCTTTCTCCGTGCTTGGTCCAAACATTATAGTGGGGCATGAAACCGGACTCAAACAGGTGGAAGTGAATGGTTTTTGACTTTGAGTAATTCCGATCATTCTTACAGCCAGCACATGGACAAGACATAAAACCATCTGCCCGCTTGTTTTCCTCAGCCGCAAGCAGAAAAGTGTGCACGCAATAAACGAACTGGGGAGAGCATCGGTCATCGTACATCCATTGCCGGCTCATCTTCATTACAGTGCACCAAAAAGACCAAATTAATACAAGATCATACATAAAGTTCCATACACACTTACTCTCATAAAAACATACAAACTCTCTAGCTAAAGCATTTAAATGCAACAACTAAGACGATCAAGATCGCAACTAAGGTAACAATTGATCCAACATCATAATGATATCAAGCCTCACTATCAATGGCATATTTTGTAATCTTTCTAATCTTCAAGCGCATTTTCTCCATCTTGATCTTGTGATCATCGACGATATCGGCAAGATGCAACTCCAATTCCATCTTCTCCTCCTCAATTCTTTTCAATTTTCTTTCAAATACTGCTTTCTTTTCAACTAAATTTAACCTCTCAACAATAGGGTTGGTTGAAATTTCCGGTTCACATACCTCCTAGATAAAAATATCGATGTCAACTTGATGGGCATAATTTTTCATAAACACCAAATGCAACAAATAGTTATAAAAGAGAATATACAACATCCGAATTATAAACCGGACGAGCGCCGATGGGGACGGATATCAAAACCATGGCACCATGTATAACAAACAACGTACGGGTAAGATAATTATACAAGTAACTATATATCTAAATCACACAAATATGAATTTTTATATAAAAAAGATAAGAACAAGAGGCTCACCACAAGGTGGTGCCAGCGACAGGACGGTGCGGGCGATCGACGGTGGTTAGGACGGAGACGAGAATGCACTAAGTAAACCACACTTACATTTGCAAACTATGAGTTATTTTGAGCTCAAATTGCATATAAATCAAATAAACTACCACATATAATTTCTCCCAAATTACTAAAATCCACAAATCACTATACTTATAGAGCTTCAGCATTGCAAGAGCTAATCTAGCAATGAGAGGTGAAAGGACAAAGTTGCTAACCTTTGTGATCACTTGGATGGATGGGGTGCCTTCAAATCTTTACAAATTTTGTGAAAATGGAGGATGAGCTCGAGAGAAGAGGAAGAAAATAGAGAGGAGAGGAAAGGGAAGAACAGAGAGCTCGGGCTTGATGAAGGGTTTATATAAGATAATCTTTAGTCCCGGTTGGTTATACAAACCGGGACTAAAGGTGCATCTCTGGTCCCGGTTCGTGCCACCAACCCGGACTAAAGGTGTTGGTGCGGCCGCAGTCTGACACCAGCCTGCCACCACCTCTTTAGTCCCGGTTTGTGGCACGAACCGTACTAGAGGTTCGCCATGAACCGGGACTAATGACCACCGCCGCCTAGCCGTTGTAACCGGCACTAATGGTCACATTAGTGCTGGTTCAGTTACAAACCGGGACTAATGAGCTTCACATTAAGCCCTTTTTCTACTAGTAATGGTTTAATAACAGTAATAAAAGTTGAAATGCCGGTTGATTTAAGAGTAATAAATGCCAAGAATACTGATTGATTTGCATGAGAACTGGGAAGGTATATTTAGACATGATTAGTGACGAGCCATTAGAATATGTATGCGCCCGTAGCAACCCTTGGGCTTTCTACTAGTATGTAGTAACTAGGGGAGTCCACCTGTTTGGCAGCAGTTAATAAGTTAAAATCTATCTCCATCAGACCCCCAGTAGATATTCAGAGAGGCCCAACATTGTCTGGCAGAAGGACATGAGAAGAATAGATGCACAAGAGTTTCTTCAGTCTGAAGCTCGCAGAGGATGCAGTTAACATTTTGTTTCAACACCTGGTTCAACCGATCAGACAAGAGCAGCCAAGCAAAAGACTTTCAGCTTCGTTGAGTTGCTGTGTTAATAAGGACCTCCTCACTGGCCTGCATTAATAAGGGAGGTGGAAGGCCGTATTCAGTGATTGAATGTCAACGAATTCCTGTGCATTGTCGATTCTTATATTAGAGTGAGCCTCTCACACGGGCTTGGCACAGAAAATAAATCCGGAATGAGTTGACAATCTTGGAAGTTCAGTTTTTTTTACCTCAGATGATAGGCGTCGAGTGACTGATCTTCTAGTTAGTACCACGTTCGTACATAGTTATATAGCAAGAATTTACAAATATGTCAACAAATGGGTGCTAGTACAAACTAAATGTTCTCCTTCTGCTGTTCTCCATTGCAGTATTAGTTTGTCTAATAATGCTGACATGACTCAGCTTTGGATTTTTTTTTGTATACATTGACCAACGGCGAAGTTAATGTTTATTTTTTTGGATCATAAAAAAATGTTTTTCTGGGAGAGAGTATTAGAAAATTGTTTTAGTGACATGACATTGATTGTTCTATAGGTATTAAAATTGTTTTTCTGGGAGAGAGTATTAGAAAATTGTCAAGTAGTTTGCCAATCTTGAAAGTCCACTTCTCCCTCCATTCCTAAATATGTCTTTTTAGAGATTTCAATATGGGCTACATATGGAGCAAAATAAGTGGATCTACATTCTAAAATAAGTCTATATACATCTATATGTAGTTTATATTGAAATGTTTAAAAAGACTTGTATTTATGAACGGAGGAAGTTTGTGAAGAAGTGAACAAAATGGAATATGATAACATTAAAAGCAAATCATGAAAAAAAAACTAGTTTTGAGAAAATGGTAATTAACATCGTAGCGAAGAGTTTTCTGAAAATGCTAAAAATGACTCCAAATTATATGCAACTGATTCTTTAGCATGTACAAAAATTCTGGTTGCTCCAGACTAGCTTCACACATACATACATGGCTATCTTTGTCCTTTTTTTTGCGAGATATATCTTTGTCCTTTTCAGCATGGAAAAAATCCTCAAAAAGTCTCTCTCCGCGACTATGTCTTACACCATTTCTTCAAGCTATTAAACACAGCTCCCCATTACATACAGAATATGGAAACTACAACTTACCGAGTCGTCGGATCTACTTAATTGGTCGAATAAACGGGCGATCGACTAAAATATAGGCTAATATACTAGCTGATATATATGAATATGACAGGACGCTGCGTCGGATGGTTATGGGTCACCACTTGCCGATCTGGAAAATGAATAGTACGTACTGTACTACTTAATCAAGGTACATAGCCTTACCGTTGACCTGGTATGTAAAATGAATCTGGCATCACTATTATCGCCATATTTAATTAAGGTACCCTCCAGAACAAATATAAGAGCGTTTAGATCACTAAAGTAGTGATCTAAACACTCTTATATTTCTTTACAGAGGGAGTACATACTACAGGGCCAGCGATTGTTATTTGACTTTTTGATATCTCAAGACAAGAGAGACAGCATTGATCCCAACTATGTCTCCTGTGCTAAGCTAGGCTGCAGGACAACCCTCCCGCGCCCGCCGGTGCCGCGTTCTGTTCTACGTCTCCCCTGACCTCCCATGTTCAGACTGACTGCGCTGATCTAGCTTCATTCTGGGAGAACGGGATGGTGAACTCCCCTAAAATTTTTCTTCCTCTCTGAGGTCAAGTTTTCCAAGTTTCAGTTAGCTGATGATCCTCTTCCTCTGTTCGCTATTAGGAACACTAGACTAGCGCATCATCAGCTAAGGTGGTTTCTGACTCAAGTATGAGCGGCCTCCAGTGCTCGCCCCTGCCCCCACTTCAGGACGAGAACCTCCTCCGCCTCTCTCCACAGCCATCCTCCCTTCCGCGCGCCTCCCTTGTCTGCTGCTCGCGCTGGCTCAACATCCTCTCCGACCCGGATTCCTCAGCCGCTTCATAAGCACCACCGAAACCTCCTCTACTGGGCTTCTTCCAAGGGTCTGCATCCACAAAATACGTGTTCACTCCTGCCCTTTACTCGGCCGACCGCATCCCCGCCGCCCGATTCTCTGTGCCAAAGAGACCAGAAGACGAGGAGTGGGAATTTCATGGCTGTCGTCACGGCCTCGCTTTCCTGATCAACGTATCTCGACGTGAGGTCATCGTGTGGGATCCTCTCACAGGCCAACGACATTGCGTGAATTTCCCACCAGGGCTCGCTAATGATCCATGGGAGGATTTCTGTACATGGAATGCAGCGGTGTTGTGCACAGATGCCGACGATGAGCGCACGCCGACGGAGGTTGTTTCTCAAGCCCGTTTAAATTGGCTTTGGTCTGCGGCAAATACCCACATGCATTCGGTTCTCTCTATGACTCTGCGTCTGGTGTTTGGGGAACTATTTGCTCCACGGTGACACCAAAATCAATTTTTCTAACACCAAGCATCCTTGTCAAGAATGCACTTTGCTGGTTGATTTGTGGAGGTGATATCCTAGTGTTTGATCTAGAAATGCAGAGCCTTGGTGTGACTGAGAAGCCGGCTGACGGCCATGTTACTGACAACTGGTGCGTTCAGCCATTGCGGATGGAGGATGGTGGACTTGGTCTTGCTCTTTCGTCCGAACTGACCATTGAATTATGGGAGCGGAAATCTAACTCTGATGGTATGTTAGGATGGGTGTTGATGCAGAAAATCACTCCACTCGACGGGCTGTTTCAATGGAAAATTTGTAGTGATCACAATAGGGTATTTTTAGCGGGTATGATGAAGATACAAATGTGATTCTTCTGTCTATGATCACTGGTATTTTTAAGCTCCAACTTGACTCGATGCAGATCAAACATATTATTAAAAGACACAGCAGATGTTGTGCAACCTTGTATCCCTATGGAAATTTCTATACTGCAGGTATACTACCCTATCTACTATTCCACATAGCACATGCAAAGTAAGCTGACTTAGTTGTTTGCAATTGTACCTTGATGTAGTATGCTTGTCTGTAAGAAGCTATTTTCCCCTTCTCTGGTTTACATGAATAAATAGTTGTTTGCAACTGTGCCTTCTCCTTTATTAAACTTCACTCTGAATCTTCATTCTTTTTGGGGCTTCTTTTGATTGTAGGCAGAGGAGTTGGTGGAAATGGATGGATCTGGAACTGAACACATGAGTTCTAATGTGTTATCTTGATTGAACAAGTGAGGTAAATTTATCTTCTTACAGTGTGTATATCTTATGTCTTTAACGCAGTATATATTTTCATCTTTGATACTTAGTTCATATAGGATGATGGTCATTCTATTTTTCTAGATTTCTAGATAATGAATTTAATTAATTTCTTTACTATCTAGTACCCATATTTTGGACCCATATATCTAGATTTTTGTAGAAATTATTTTCGGGAACATGTCAACAAGAGATTGAAGGTGTGCCACTGTTCTCAGTTTTTAACATAGTTTTAAATAGCGGCTATAGCTCCGCTTATAGCCCAATATGGTCTTTTCAATAGGGTGTCGCTAAATGG
This sequence comes from Aegilops bicornis, assembly GCA_021605145.1. NCBI lineage: Eukaryota > Viridiplantae > Streptophyta > Magnoliopsida > Poales > Poaceae > Aegilops > Aegilops bicornis. The sequence continues at coordinate 1,634,308 of JAHIAL010000022.1, forward strand.
ACACCTTCACAAATAACTCCTATAGCCGCTATAACTCCGCTTATAGCTGATTTGGAGGCCTGCCGCTATTTTCCATAGCCCGCTATTTAAAACATTGATTTTAATGTTATTTTTCTAATAGTGTGCTGGGAGGATGATTCAGCTTTGGATATTATCTACGAGTTGCCCAAGAATTCACTATATATTATTTTTAATCAACGATTTCTTATACAAAGAGAACGGCCCTCATAAAATGACAGTACTATTTTGTTTAGTTTATTTGTGAGAAAAGTAGTACAAACTTTATTGACCGAGATGGCATTGATTTTTCTGCAGGTATCTAGAGTTATACATTACATGGGTCTCTACAATGAAAACAAGTGGTCAGTTGGCATAGGGTATCCCATTGCGTACGCTGTGGCATGTGATGTGTTTACTTTGAGATTTCTCCTCTGTCGGCAGACTCTTAGGATGCACCATCGGGCAGGAAACAAGGCTCTGTGGGCAGAAAGCTTGTAGCTACCAATTTACAGCACATGACCTCAAAGCTTGCAATGAAATTCTCAATGGTGGACACCATCATGCATGGTAAAGCAGGCCCAAAGCTTGAGCGCATTTAATTATTCCGTGATGTATGAAACCTATTAAACCTGCATTTAATTATTTCATGTTGACCACACTTAATTAGTTTGTGTGTAATGGAAACTTCAATGTTTTTATTTTCGATTGTGAGTTCATTTTGATGTTAATATGGACCTGCTTGTATGTGCCATAATTCTGCATGCAAGCTGCACATAAACAATGTTTGGTTTCTCCCATTGTTCAGAATGAATTACAAAATCTTTCATCAAATTTAATGTGCACAAAGTTAGTTTGCTAAAGCGAGGAGGGGAGGTTTTATGCACAAAAGGGAAAGGAAGTACTCCCTCCATCCGGAAATACTTGTCATCAAAATGGATAAAAGGAGATGTATCTAGACATATTTTAGTTCTAGATACATTCCTTTTTGTCCATTTTGACGACAAGTACTTTTGGACGGAGGGAGTATTGAAGAAATTAGGAAACTCAGTGCTGAGCAATTAAGTCACATTGCACATACATAAACAACTAAATTCTGGTAGCAGAAAACTTTACGATTGGCTAGGTATCAAAGTGTAATCTTGTAACTCAATTGTTTTATTTTGTGAGATCGTAACTCAATTGTTACTTGCACCCAGAGTCGCTGTCCCTGATGAAATTAGGACATGATTCAGTTGCGAGAGGTATTCACCAGAGTGTGTGGTAAGTAATGACGTAAATACTTTTTGAACTAGCCACGAATGTGTACTTTAGTGCATGAACATGCAAAATACATCGCACTGGTTCGGCATGGATGTGCAAATATGGTTCAAATATCATTTGCATACGTGTGTGACGCTAATGATGCCGTCGTCTTCCTCCTCTCTCCCTCTCTCCTGCATGTCATTCATCCAACTCCATGGACGCCGATGCTCGCCACCGAGCACCATGGGCTTGGGCCGCTCCAATGAATGAATACATTCTTTTAGAAAGAAGTCCATTTTTCACCCTCAAATGTGTCTCAATGGACAAGTACCCCCCTGAAATCGATTTTGGTACAATTTTAACCCTAAAATCTATGAAACCGGATAAATTTGCCCCTTGAGCAGTTTTCCAATGATTTAGGTGGTTTTGGGAGATGGCGTCGTCTTCCTCCTCTCTCCCTCTCTCCTGCATGTCATTCATCCAACTCCATGGACGCCGATGCTCGCCACCGAGCACCATGGGCTTGGGCGCGCCAGTGAACCAATACATTCTTTTAGAAAGAAGTCCATTTTTCACCCTCAAATGTGTCTCAATGGACAAATACCCCCTGAAATCGATTTTGGTACAATTTTAACCCTAAAATCTATGAAACCGGATAAATTTGCCCCTTGAGCAGTTTTCCAATGATTTAGGTGGTTTTGGGAGATGGCGCCGTCTTCCTCCTCTCTCCCTCTCTCCTGCATGTCATTCATCCAACTCCTTTGACGCTGATGCTCGCCACCGAGCACCATGGGCTTGGTCCGCGCCAATGAACGAATACATTCTTTTAGAAAGAAGTCCATTTTTCACCCTCAAATGTGTCTCAATGGACAAGTACCCCCCTGAAATCGATTTTGGTACAATTTTAACCCTAAAATCTATGAAACCGGATAAATTTGCCCTTGAGCAGTTTTCCAATGATTTAGGTGGTTTTGGGAGATGGCGCCGTCTTCCTCCTCTCTCCCTCTCTCCTGCATGTCATTCATCCAACTCCATGGACGCCGATGCTCGCCACCGAGCACCATGGCTTGGGCCGCGCCAATGAACGAATACATTCTTTTAGAAAGAAGTCCATTTTTCACCCTCAAATGTGTCTCATTGGACAAATACCCCCCTGAAATCGATTTTGGTACAATTTTAACCCTAAAATATATAAAACCGGATAAATTTGCCCCTTGAGCAGTTTTCCAATGATTTAGGTGGTTTTGGGAGATGACATCGTCTTCCTCCTCTCTCCCTCTCTCCTGCATGTCATTCATCCAACTCCGTAGACACCGATGCTCGCCACGGAGCACCATGGGATTGGGCCACGCCAATTAACGAATACATTCTTTTAGAAAAAATCCATTTTTCACCGTCAAATGTGTCTCAATGGAGAAATACCCCCCTGAAATCGATTTTGGTACAATTTTAGCCCTAAAATCTACGAAACCTGATAAATTTGCCCCTTGAGCAGTTTTCCAATGATTTAGGTGGTTTTGGGAGATGGGTCGTCTTCCTCCTCTCTCCCTCTCTCCTGCATGTCATTCATCCAACTCCGTGGACGCCCATGCTCGCCACCGAGCACCATGGGATTGGGCCGCGCCAATGAACGAATACATTCTTTTAGAAAGAAGTCCATTTTTCACCCTGAAATGTGTCTCAATAGACAAATACCCCCCTGAAATCGATTTTGGTATAATTTTAACCCTATGATCTATGAAATCGGATAAATTTGCCCCCTGAGCAGTTTTTCAATGATTTAGGTGGTTTTGGGAGATGGCGTCGTCTTCCTCCTCTCTGCCTCTCTGCTGCATGTCATTCATCCAACTCCATGGACGCCGATGCTCGCCACCGCTCACCATGGGCTTGGGCCGCTCCAATGAACGAATACATTCTTTTAGAAAGAAGTCCATTTTTCACCCTCAAATGTGTCTCAATGGAAAAATACCCCCCTGAAATCGATTTTGGTAAAATTTTAACCCTGAAATCTAGGAAACCGGATAAATTTGCCCCTTGAGCAGTTTTCCAATGATTTAGGTGGTTTTGGGAGATGGCGTCGGCTTCCTCCTCTCTCCTCTCTCCTGCATGTCATTCATCCAACTCCATGGGCCGCCGATGCTCGCCACCGAGCACCATGGGCTTGGGCAGCGCCAATGAACGAATACATTCTTTTAGAAAGAAGTCCATTTACACCCTCAAATGTGTCTCAAAGGACAAGTACCCCCCTGAAATCGATTTTGGTACAATTTTAACCCTAAAATCTATGAAACAGGATAAATTTGCCCCTTCAGCAGTTTTCCAATGATTTAGGTGGTTTTGGGAGATGGCGTCGTCTTCCTCCTCTCTCCCTCTCTCCTGCATGTCCTCCATCCAACTCCATGGACGCCGATGCTCGCCACCGAGCACCATGGGCTTGGGTCGTGCCAATGAACGAATACATTCTTTTAGAAAGAAGTCCATTCTTCACCCTCAAATGTGTCTCAATGGACAAATACCCCCTGAAATCGGTTTTGGTACAATTTTAATCCTAAAATCTATGAAACCGGATAAATTTGCCCCTTGAGCAGTTTTCCAATGATTTAGGTGGTTTTGGGAGATGGCATCGTCATCCTCCTCTCTCCCTCTCTCCTGCATGTCATCCATCCAACTCCATGGACGCCGATGCTCGCCACCGAGCACCATAGGCTTGGGCCGCGCCAATGAACGAATACATTCTTTTAGAAAGAAGTCCATTTTTCACCCTCAAATGTGTCTCAATGGACAAATACCCCCCTAAAATCGATTTTGTTACAATTTTAAGCCTAAAATCTATGAAACCGGATAAATTTGGCCCTTGAGCAGTTTTCCAATGATTTAGGTGGTTTTAGGAGATGGCGTCGTCTTCCTCCTCTCTCCCTCTCTCCGGCATGTCATCCATCCAATTCCATGGACACCGATGCTCGCCACCGAGCACCATGGGATTGGGCCGCGCCAATGAACGAATACATTCTTTTAGAAAGAAGTCCATTTTCACCCTCAAATGTGTCTGAATGGACAAATACCCCCCTGAAATCGATTTTGGTACAATTTTAACCCTAAAATCTATGAAACCGGATAAATTTTCCCCTTCAGAGTTTTCCAATGATTTAGGTGGTTTTGGGAGATGGCGCCGTCTTCCACCTCTCTCCCTCTCTCCTGCATGTCATTCATCCAACTCCAAGGACGCCGATGCTCGCCACCGAGCACCATGGGCTTGGGCCGCGCCAATGAACGAATACATTCTTTTAGAAAGAAGTCCATTTTTCACCCTCAAATGTGTCTCAATGGACAAATACCCCCTGAAATCGATTTTGGTACAATTTTAACCCTATGATCTATGAAACCGGATAAATTTGCCCCCTGAGCAGTTTTTCAATGATTTAGGTGGTTTCGGGAGATGGCGTCGTCTTCCTCCTCTCTCCCTCTCTCCTGCATGTCATTCATCCAACTCCATGGACGCCGATGCTCGCCACCGCTCATCATGGGCTTGGGCCGCTCCAATGAATGAATACATTCTTTTAGAAAGAAGTCCATTTTTCACCCTCAAATGTGTCTCAATGGAAAAATAACCCCCTGAAATCTAATTTGGTACAATTTTAACCCTAATATCTATGAAACCGGATAAATTTGCCCCTAGAGCAGTTTTCCAATGATTTAGGTGGTTTTGGGAGATGGCGTCGTCTTCCTCCTCTCCCCCTCTCTCCTGCATGTCAGTCATCCAACTCCATGGACGCCGATGCTTGCCACCGAGCACCATGGGCTTGGGCCGCGCCAATGAACGAATACATACTTTTAGAAAGAAGTCCATTTTCACCTCAAATGTGTCTCAATGGACAAGTACCCCCTGAAATCGATTTTGGTACAATTTTAACCCTAAAATCTATGAAACAGGATAAATTTGCCCCTTCAAACAGTTTTCCAATGATTTAGCTGGTTTTGGGAGATGGCGTCGTCTTCCTCCTCTCTCCCTCCCGCATGTCATCCATCCAACTCCATGGACGCCGATGCTCGCCACCGAGCACCATGGGCTTGGGTCGTGCCAATGAACGAATACATTCTTTTAGAAAGAAGTCCAGTCTTCACCCTCAAATGTGTCTCAATGGATAAATACCCCCCTAAAATCGATTATGGTACAATTTTAACCCTAAAATCTATGAAACCGGATAAATTTGCCCCTTCAGCAGTTTTCCAACGATTTAGGTGGTTTTTGGAGATGGCGTCGTCTTCCTCCTCTCTCCCTCTCTCCTGCATGTCATTCATCCAACTCCGTGGACGCCGATGCTCGCCACCGAGCACCATGGGATTGGGCCGCGCCAATGAACGAATACATTCTTTTAGAAAGAAGTCCATTTTTCACCCTGAAATGTGTCTTAATGGACAAATACCCCCCTAAAATCGATTTTGGTACAATTGTAACCCTAAAATATATGAAACCGGATAAATATTCACCATGATCAGTTTTACAATTATTAAGTTGGTTTTGTGAGATGGCGTCTTCCTCCTCTCTCCCTCTCTCCTGCATGTCATCCATCCAACTCCATGGACGCCGATGCTCGCCACCGAGCACCATGGGCTTGGGCCGTGCCAATGAACGAATACATTTTTTTAGAAAAAAATCCATTTTTCACCGTCAAATGTGTCTCAATGGACAAATACCCCCCTGAAATCGATTTTGGTACAATTTCAACCCTAAAATCTATGAAACCGGATAAATTTGCCCCTTGAGCAGTTTTCCAATGATTTAGGTGGTTTTGGGAGATGGCGTCGTCTTCCTCCTCTCTCCCTCTCTCCTGCATGTCACCATCCAACTCCATGGACGCCGATGCTTGCCACCGAGCACCATGGGCTTGGGCTGCCAATGAACGAATACATACTTTTAGAAAGAAGTCCATTTTCACCCTCAAATGTGTCTCAATGGACAAGTACCCCCCTAAAATCGATTTTGGTACAATTTTAACTCTAAAATCTATGAAACCGGATAAATTTGCCCCTTGAGCAGTTTTCCAATGATTTAGGTGGTTTTGGGAGATGGCGTCGTCTTCCTCCTCTCTCCCTCTCTCCTGCATGTCATCCATCCAACTCCATGGACGCCGATGCGGGGAGAGAGGAGAGAGGATAAATTTGCCCCTTCAAAGCGCTTTTCCAATGATTTAGGTGGTTTTGGGAGATGGCGTCGTCTTCCTCCTCTCTCCTCTCTCCTGCATGTCATTCATCCAACTCCGTGGGCCCGATGCTCGCCACCGAGCACCATGGGATTGGGCCGCGCCAATGAACGAATACATTCTTTTAGAATGAAGTCCATTTTTCACCCTGAAATGTGTCTTAATGGACAAATACCCCCTGAAATCGATTTTGGTAAAATTTTAACCCTAAAATCTATGAAACCGGATAAATTTGCCCCTTGAGCAGTTTTTCAATGATTTAGGTGGTTTTGGGAGATGGTGTCGTCTTCCTCCTCTCTCCCTCTCTCCTGCATGTCATTCATCCAACTCCGTGGACGCCGATGCTCGCCACCGCTCACCATGGGCTTGGGCCGCTCCAATGAACGAATACATTCTTTTAGAAAGAAGTCCATTTTTCACCCTAAAATGTGTCTCAATGGAAAATACCCCCCTGAAATCTAATTTGGTACAATTTTAACCCTAAAGTCTATGAAACCGGATAAATTTGCCCCTTGAGCAGTTTTCCAATGATTTAGGTGGTTTTGGGAGATGACGTCGTCTTCCTCCTCTCCCCCTCTCTCCTGCATGTCAGTCATCAACCTCCATGGACGCCGATGCTTGCCACCGAGCACCATGGGCTTGGGCCGCGCCAATGAACGAATACATACTTTTAGAAAGAAGTCCATTTTCACCCTCAAATGTGTGTCAATGGACAAGTACCCCCCTAAAATCGATTTTGGTACAATTTTAACTCTAAAATCTATGAAACCGGATAAATTTGCCCCTTGAGCAGTTTTCCAATGATTTAGGTGGTTTTGGGAGATGGCGTTGTCTTCCTTTCCTCTCTCCCTCTCTCCTGCATGTCATCCATCCAACTCCATGGACGCCGTCATGAGGAGAGAGGAGAGAGGATAAATTTGCCCTTCAAAGCAGTTTTCCAATGATTTAGGTGGTTTTGGGAGATGGCGTCGTCTTCCTCCTCTCTCCCTCTCTCCTGCATGTCATTCATCCAACTCCGTGGACGCCGATGCTCGCCACCGAGCACCATGGGATTGGGCCGCGCCAATGAACGAATACATTCTTTTAGAATGAAGTCCATTTTTCACCCTGAAATGTGTCTTAATGGACAAATACCCCCTGAAATCGATTTTGGTAAAATTTTAACCCTAAAATCTATGAAACCGGATAAATTTGCCCCTTGAGCAGTTTTTCAATGATTTAGGTGGTTTTGGGAGATGGTGTCGTCTTCCTCCTCTCTCCTCTCTCCTGCATGTCATTCATCCAACTCCGTGGGACGCCGATGCTCGCCACCGCTCACCATGGGCTTGGGCCGCTCAATGAACGAATACATTCTTTTAGAAAGAAGTCCATTTTTCACCCTCAAATGTGTCTCAATGGAAAAATACCCCCCTGAAATCTAATTTGGTACAATTTTAACCCTATAATCTATGAAACCGGATTAATTTGCCCCTTGAGCAGTTTTCCAATGATTTATGTGGTTTTGGGAGATGGCGTCGTCTTCCTTCTCTCCCCTCTCCCCTGCATGTCGGTCATCCAACTCCATGGACGCCGTTGCTTGCCACCGAGCTCCATGGGCTTGGGCCGCCAATGAACGAATACATACTTTTAGAAAGAAGTCCATTTTCACCCTCAAATGTGTCTCAATGGACAAGTACCCCCCTAAAATCGATTTTGGTACAATTTTAACCCTAAAATCTATGAAACCGGATAAATTTGCCCCTTGAGCAGTTTTCCAATGATTTAGGTGGTTTTGGGAGATGGCGTCGTCTTCCTCCTCTCTCCCTCTCTACTGCATGTCATCCATCCAACTCCATGGACGCCGATGCTCGCCACCGAGCACCATGGGCTTGGGCCGTGCCAATGAACGAATACATTTTTTTAGAAAAAATTCCATTTTTCACCGTCAAATGTGTCTCAATGGACAAATACCCCCCTGAAATCGATTTTGGTACAATTTCAACCCTAAAATCTATGAAACCGGATAAATTTGCCCCTTGAGCAGTTTTCCAATGATTTAGGTGGTTTTGGGAGATGGCGTCGTCTTCCTCCTCTCTCCCTCTCTCCTGCATGTCATTCATCCAACTCCATGGACGCAGATGCTCGCCACCGAGCACCATGGGATTGGGCAGCGCCAATGAACGTAATACATTCTTTTAGAAAGAAGTCCATTTTTCACCACGAAATGTGTCTCGGTGGACAAATACCCCACTGAAATCGATTTGGTATAATTTTAACCCTAAAATCTATTAAACCGGATAAATTTGCCCCTTGAGCAGTTTTTTCAATGATTTAGGTGGTTTTGGGAGATGGCGTCGTCTTCCTCCTCTCTCCCTCTCTCCTGCATGTCATTCATCCAACTCCATGGACGCCGATGCTGCCACGAGCACCATGGGCTCGGGCCGTGGCAATGAACGAATACATTTTTTAGAAAAAATCCATTTTTCACCGTCAAATGTGTCTCAATGGACAAATACCCCCCTGAAATCGATTTTGGTACAATTTCAACCCTAAAATCTATGAAACCGGATAAATTTGCCCCTTGAGCAGTTTTCCAATGATTTAGGTGGTTTTGGGAGATGGCGTCGTCTTCCTCCTCTCCCCCTCTCTCCTGCATGTCAGTCATCCAACTCCATGGACGCCGATGCTTGCCACCGAGCACCATGGGCTTGGGCCGCGCCAATGAACGAATACATACTTTTAGAAAGAAGTCCATTTTCACCCTCAAATGTGTCTCAATGGACAAGTACCCCCCTAAAATCGATTTTGGTACAATTTTAACTCTAAAATCTATGAAACCGGATAAATTTGCCCCTTGAGCAGTTTTCCAATGATTTAGGTGGTTTTGGGAGATGGCGTCGTCTTCCTCCTCTCTCCCTCTCTCCTGCATGTCATCCATCCAACTCCATGGACGCCGATGCAGGAGAGAGGGAGAGAGGATAAATTTGCCCCTTCAGCAGTTTTCCAATGATTTAGGTGGTTTTGGGAGATGGCGTCGTCTTCCTCCTCTCTCCCTCTCTCCTGCATGTCATTCATCCAACTCCGTGGACGCCGATGCTCGCCACCGAGCACCATGGGATTGGGCAGCGCCAATGAACGAATACATTCTTTTAGAATGAAGTCCATTTTCACCCTGAAATGTGTCTTAATGGACAAATACCCCTGAAATCGATTTTGGTAAAATTTTAACCCTAAAATCTATGAAACCGGATAAATTTGCCCTTGAGCAGTTTTTCAATGATTTAGGTGGTTTTGGGAGATGGTGTCGTCTTCCTCCTCTCTCCTCTCTCCTGCATGTCATTCATCCAACTCCGTGGACGCCGATGCTCGCCACCGCTCACCATGGGCTTGGGCCGCTCCAATGAACGAATACATTCTTTTAGAAAGAAGTCCATTTTTCACCCTAAAATGTGTCTGAATGGAAAAATACCCCCCTGAAATCTAATTTGGTACAATTTTAACCCTAAAGTCTATGAAACCGGATAAATTTGCCCCTTGAGCAGTTTTCCAATGATTTAGGTGGTTTTGGGAGATGACGTCGTCTTCCTCCTCTCCCCCTCTCTCCTGCATGTCAGTCATCCAACTCCATGGACGCCGATGCTTGCCACCGAGCACCATGGGCTTGGGCCGCGCCAATGAACGAATACATACTTTTAGAAAGAAGTCCATTTTCACCCTCAAATGTGTGTCAATGGACAAGTACCCCTAAAATCGATTTTGGTACAATTTTAACTCTAAAATCTATGAAACCGGATAAATTTGCCCTTGAGCAGTTTTCCAATGATTTAGGTGGTTTTGGGAGATGGCGTCGTCTTCCTCCTCTCTCCTCTCTCCTGCATGTCATCGATCCAACTCCATGGACGCCTTCGTCTGAGAGAGAGGGAGAGAGGATAAATTTGCCCCTTCAGCAGTTTTCCAATGATTTAGGTGGTTTTGGGAGATGGCGTCGTCTTCCTCCTCTCTCCCTCTCTCCTGCATGTCATTCATCCAACTCCGTGGATGCCGATGCTCGCCACCGAGCACCATGGGATTGGGCCGCGCCAATGAACGAATACATTCTTTTAGAATGAAGTCCATTTTTCACCACAGAAATGTGTCTTAATGGACAAATACCCCTGAAATCGATTTTGGTAAAATTTTAACCCTAAAATCTATGAAACCGGATAAATTTGCCCTTGAGCAGTTTTTCAATGATTTAGGTGGTTTTGGGAGATGGTGTCGCCTTCCTCCTCTCTCCCTCTCTCCTGCATGTCATTCATCCAACTCCGTGGATGCCGATGCTCGCCACCGCTCACCATGGGCTTGGGCCGCTCCAATGAACGAATACATTCTTTTAGAAAGAAGTCCATTTTTCACCCTCAAATGTGTCTCAATGGAAAATACCCCCCTGAAATCTAATTTGGTACAATTTTAACCCTAAAGTCTATGAAACCGGATAAATTTGCCCCTTGAGCAGTTTTCCAATGATTTAGGTGGTTTTGGGAGATGGCGCTGCCTTCCTCCTCTCCCCTCTCTCTGCATGTCAGTCATCCAACTCCATGGGACGCCGATGCTTGCCACCGAGCACCATGGTGTTGGGCAGCATAATGAGCGAATACATACTTTTAGAAAGAAGTCCATTTTCACCCTCAAATGTGTCTCAATGGACAAGTACCCCTAAAATCGATTGTGGTACAATTTTAACTCTAAAATCTATGAAACCGGATAAATTTGCCCCTTGAGCAGTTTTCCAATGATTTAGGTGGTTTTGGGAGATGGCGTCGTCTTCCTCCTCTCTCCCTCTCTCCTGCATGTCATCGATCCAACTCCATGGACGCCGATACAGGAGAGAGGGAGAGAGGATAAATTTGCCCCTTCAGCAGTTTTCCAATGATTTAGGTGGTTTTGGGAGATGGCGTCGTCTTCCTCCTCTCTCCCTCTCTCCTGCATGTCATTCATCCAACTCCGTGGACGCCATGCTCGCCACCCAGCACCATGGGATTGGGCCGCCAATGAACGAATACATTCTTTTAGAATGAAGTCCATTTTTCACCCTGAAATGTGTCTTAATGGACAAATACCCCCTGAAATCGATTTTGGTAAAATTTTAACCCTAAAATCTATGAAACCGGATAAATTTGCCCCTTGAGCAGTTTTTCAATGATTTAGGTGGTTTTGGGAGATGGTGTCGTCTTCCTCCTCTCTCCCTCTCTCCTGCATGTCATTCATCCAACTCCGTGGACGCCGATGCTCGCCACCGCTCACCATGGGCTTGGGCCGCTCCAATGAACGAATACATTCTTTTAGAAAGAAGTCCATTTTTCACCCTAAAATGTGTCTCAATGGAAAAAACCCCCCTGAAATCTAATTTGGTACAATTTTAACCCTAAAGTCTATGAAACCGGATAAATTTGCCCCTTGAGCAGTTTTCCAATGATTTAGGTGGTTTTGGGAGATGACGTCGTCTTCCTCCTCTCCCCCTCTCCTGCATGTCAGTCATCAACCTCCATGGGCCTTCGATGCTTGCCACCGAGCACCATGGGCTTGGGCAGCGCCAATGAGCGAATACATACTTTTAGAAAGAAGTCCATTTTCACCCTCAAATGTGTCTCAATGGACAAGTACCCCCTAAAATCGATTTTGGTACAATTTTAACTCTAAAATCTATGAAACCGGATAAATTTGCCCCTTGAGCAGTTTTCTTTTCCAATGATTTAGGTGGTTTTGGGAGATGGCGTCGTCTTCCTCCTCTCTCCCTCTCTCCTGCATGTCATCCATCCAACTCCATGGACGCCGCGTCTGAGGAGAGAGGAGAGAGGATAAATTTGCCCTTCAAGTAGTTTTCCAATGATTTAGGTGGTTTTGGGAGATGGCGTCGTCTTCCTCCTCTCTCCCTCTCTCCTGCATGTCATTCATCCAACTCAGTGGGCCTTGATGCTCGCCACCGAGCACCATGGGATTGGGCAGCCAATGAGCGAATACATTCTTTTAGAATGAAGTCCATTTTTCACCACGAAATGTGTCTTAATGGACAAATATCCCTGAAATCGATTTTGGTAAAATTTTAACCCTAAAATCTATGAAACCGGATAAATTTGCCCCTTGAGCAGTTTTTCAATGATTTAGGTGGTTTTGGGAGATGGTGTCGTCTTCCTCCTCTCTCCCTCTCTCCTGCATGTCATTCATCCAACTCCGTGGATGCCGATGCTCGCCACCGCTCACCATGGGCTTGGGCCGCTCCAATGAACGAATACATACTTTTAGAAAGAAGTCCATTTTCACCCTCAAATGTGTCTCAATGGAAAAATACCCCCCTGAAATCTAATTTGGTACAATTTTAACCCTATAATCTATGAAACCGGATAAATTTGCCCCTTGAGCAGTTTTCCAATGATTTAGGTGGTTTTGGGAGATGGCGTCGTCTTCCTTCTCTCCCCCTCTCCCCTGCATGTCAGTCATCCAACTCCATGGACGCCGTTGCTTGCCACCGAGCTCCATGGGCTTGGGCCGCGCCAATGAACGAATACATACTTTTAGAAAGAAGTCCATTTTCACCCTCAAATGTGTCTCAATGGACAAGTACCCCCCTAAAATCGATTTTGGTACAATTTTAACCCTAAAATCTATGAAACCGGATAAATTTGCCCCTTGAGCAGTTTTCCAATGATTTAGGTGGTTTTGGGAGATGGCGTCGTCTTCCTCCTCTCTCCCTCTCTACTGCATGTCATCCATCCAACTCCATGGGCCTTGATGCTCGCCACCGAGCACCATGGGCTTGGGCCGTGCCAATGAACGAATACATTTTTTAGAAAAATTCCATTTTTCACCGTCAAATGTGTCTCAATGGACAAATACCCCCTGAAATCGATTTTGGTACAATTTCAACCCTAAAATCTATGAAACGGATAAATTTGCCCATTCAGCAGTTTTCCAATGATTTAGGTGGTTTTGGGAGATGGCGTCGTCTTCCTCCTCTCTCCCTCTCTCCTGCATGTCATTCATCCAACTCCATGGACGCCGATGCTCGCCACCGAGCACCATGGGATTGGGCCGCGCCAATGAACGAATACATTCTTTTAGAAAGAAGTCCATTTTTCACCCTGAAATGTGTCTCAGTGGACAAATACCCCCTGAAATCGATTTGGTATAATTTTAACCCTAAAATCTATGAAACCGGATAAATTTGCCCCTTGAGCAGTTTTCCAATGATTTAGGTGGTTTTGGGAGATGGCGTCGTCTTCCTCCTCTCTCCCTCTCTCCTGCATGTCATTCATCCAACTCCATGGACGCCGATGCTCGCCACCGAGCACCATGGGCTTGGGCCGCGCCAATGAACGAATACATTTTTTTAGAAAAAATCCATTTTCACCGTCAAATGTGTCTCAATGGACAAATACCCCCCTGAAATCGATTTTGGTACAATTTCAACCCTAAAATCTATGAAACCAGATAAATTTGCCCCTTGAGCAGTTTTCCAATGATTTAGGTGGTTTTGGGAGATGGCGTCGTCTTCCTCCTCTCCCCCTCTCTCCTGCATGTCAGTCATCCAACTCCATGGACGCCGATGCTTGCCACCGAGCACCATGGGCTTGGGCCGCGCCAATGAACGAATACATACTTTTAGAAAGAAGTCCATTTTCACCCTCAAATGTGTCTCAATGGACAAGTACCCCCCTAAAATCGATTTTGGTCCAATTTTAACTCTAAAATCTATGAAACCGGATAAATTTGCCCTTGAGCAGTTTTCCAATGATTAAGGTGGTTTTGGGAGATGGCTTCGTGTTCCTTCTCTCTCCCTCTCTCCTGCATGTCATTCATCCAACTCCATGGACGCCAATGCTCGCCACCGCTCACCATGGGCTTGGGCCGCTCCAATGAACAAATACATTCTTTTAGAAAGAAGTCCATTTTTCACCCTCAAATGTGTCTCGATGGAAAAATACCCCCCCTGAAATCTATTTTGGTACAATTTTAACCCTAAAATCTATGAAACCGGATAAATTTGCCCCTTGAGCAGTTTTCCAATGATTTAGGTGGTTTTGGGAGATGGTGTCGTCTTCCTCCTCTCCCCCTCTCTCCTGCATGTCATTCATCCAACTCCATGGACGCCGATGCTCGCCACCGAGCACCATGGGCTTGGGCCGTGCCAATGAACGAATACATACTTTTAGAAAGAAGTCCATTTTCACCCTCAAATGTGTCTCAATGGACAAGTACCCCCCTAAAATCGATTTTGGTACAATTTTAACCCTAAAATCTATGAAACCTTATAAATTTGCCCCTTCAGCAGTTTTCCAATGATTTAGGTGGTTTTGGGAGATGGCGTCGTCTTCCTCCTCTCTCCCTCTCCGGCATGTCATTCATCCAACTCCAGGACGCCGATGCTCGCCACCGAGCACCATGAGATTGGGCAGCCAATGAGCGAATACATTCTTTTAGAAAGAAGTCCATTTTTCACCACGAAATGTGTCTTAATGGACAAATACCCCCTGAAATCGATTTTGGTTAAATTTTAACCCTAAAATCTATGAAACCGGATAAATTTGCCCCTTCAGCAGTTTTCCAATGATTTAGGTGGTTTTGGGAGATGGCGTCGTCTTCCTCCTCTCTCCCTCTCTCCTGCATGTCATTCATCCAACTCCGTGGACGCCGATGCTCGCCACCGAGCACCATGGGATTGGGCCGCGCCAATGAATGAATACATTCTTTTAGAAAGAAGTCCATTTTTCACCCTGAAATGTGTCTCAATATTTTACACCCAGTATTTGTCCATTGAGACACATTTGAGGGTGAAAAATGGACTTCTTTCCTGCAATATTTGCCTTTCAGCCAAAATATTCCAGTCTCACTGAATTTCGGCGAAAATATTTCAGCACTCGCTGAAATTTTTCTGAAACTTCTAACTAGTGATGTTAAACAAATTATGGAACTTCTAACTAGCGATGTAATTGTTCTGAATCTTGTCCAGAATCCGACGAAACTTAAATATAAATTTAAGAATTCAGTTAACCTTCCTAAGCTTCAAAAGTTCTGGTTGTAAAAAGCAAATATTTGTTTCAGCGTCTCCCATGGAGACCAAATTTATTTCAAGAATAGTATTTGGAACCAGTACTGTGAAGTATTACAACTTGATTAATCCGCACTGGACTAAGAACATGGCTAGGAAACCTTCTTCGGGACTAAAACCAAACCACACCCTACTCTACTGCTTCATAACCAAGTATACACTCCATATCTAAGAATCCACCGCTGCTGGACTAACTGCTTGCATCTTCATGATCTTCAATCGCAGCTGCATCCGATAGGCTAGCATTGTTGTAGGGCAAACTAAGAAGGACAACATGCAGCTCTCTTCTATAATTGTCGACGTATGCCTGCATGGGAGGATGTGTTAGTATTGTTCCATATATTTACAAAATTGACAGAATTTTAGGTGTTACTCTACGTACTTGGTCATAATGCAGCGTAAGATCTTCTCCCGTAAAGAATTCGATGTTGTTCAGCATGTAGAGTGCACAAGAAGAACTACAACAATTAATTATGTTAGCAGCATTTCACGTATTAATAATGAAAACATAATTTGAAGCTAATCTTTGTTGGTATTTGGTCATCTTGTCTTGGCACATGAACATGCTTTACTGTCCATTGGGTCAAGTTAATGTCTTGCCATGCATGGCTTTGTGGTCCATTGATTCACAACGATGCTCTCAGATGTGCTTTGAAGGAAATATGCCCTAGAGGCAATAATAAAGTTATTATTTATTTCCTTATATCATGATAAATGTTTATTATTCATGCTAGAATTGTATTAACCGGAAACACAATACATGTGCGAATACATAGACAAACAGAGTGTCACTAGTATGCCTCTACTTGACTAGCTCGTTGATCGAAGATGGTTATGTTTCCTAACCATAGACATGAGTTGTCATTTGATTAACGGGATCACATCATTAGGAGAATGATGTGATTGACTTGACCCATTCCGTTAGCTTAGCAATTGATCGTTTAGTATGTTGCTATTGCTTTCTTCATGACTTATACAAGTTCCTATAAACTATGAGATTATGCAACTCCCGTTTACCGGAGGAACACTTTGTGTGCTACCAAAGCGTCTAGCGTAATCGGGTGATTATAAAGGAGCTCTCTGGTGTCTCCAAAGGTACATGTTGGGTTGGCGTATTTTGAGATTAGGTTTTGTCACTCCGATTGTCGGAGAGGTATCTCTAGGCCCTCTCGGTAATACACATCACTATAAGGCTTGCAAGCATTGTAACTAATGAGTTAGTTATGAAATGATGTATTACGGAACGAGTAAAGAGACTTGCCGATAGCAGATTGAACTAGGTATTGGATACCGACGATCGAATCTCGGGCAAGTAACATACCGATGACAAAGGGAACAACGTATGTTGTTATGCGGTTTGACCGATAAAAGATCTTCGTAGAAAATGTAGGAACCAATATGAACATCCAAGTTCCACTATTGGTTATTGACCGAGAATAGTTCTAGGTCATGTCTACATAGTTCTCGAACCCGTAGGGTCCGCACGCTTAACGTTACGATGGCAGTTTTATGAGTTTTGATGTACCGAAGTTTGTCCGGAGTCCCGGATGTGATCACGGACATGACGAGGAGTCTCAAAATGGTCGAGACATAAAGATTGATATATTGGAAGCCTATGTTTGGACTTCGGAATAGTTCCGGATGAAGTCGGGATTTTCTGGAACAGGGGTTCTGAGGAACCCTCCCGGGGGTTAATGGGCCTTAGTGGGCCATGAGGGAGAAGAGGAGGGCCGGCCAGGGCAGGCCGCGCGCCCCTCCCCCCTAGTCCGAATAGGACAAGGAAGGGGGGGCGGCGCCCCCCTTCACTACAAGAAATATGTCAACTTGTGACCACCACTATTGGTCACTGAAAGGTCACAAATTTCCATTTACGACCTTTTTGTGACCAAAAACAGAAGGTCAAAAGCTGGCGGTCGTAAACTGACTATAGCGACCTTTAACAAAAGGTCGTTGATCCTATGACCTTCTGTTTTGGTCGCTAGCTCTCTCCCCAGGCCATGTCGGATCCGACGTGGCAATCTGACGTGGCAAAATTGCGACGAATTGAAAAGGTCGTTGGTTAAAATCAGCCCGGTCCAATTGAGGGTTTTACATGGGCCGAGCCCATTAATTCAGCCCATTTTATGTTTTTTTTCAGTTAATTTTCGCTAGCTACATGGGCCTAGCCCAACATGGCGTTTTTTGTTTTCTAAGCCTTTTCCATTTTAATGTATTTTTTAATGTATTTTTTTTCTGTAAGTTACACGGGCCAAGCCCATTTCAGCCTTTTATTTATTTCTGGGCCGGGTCTTTTAACATTGTTTGGGCCATTATATTTTGGAGCTGGTCCCACTTGTCATCTTCTCACACATTGGGCCCACTTGACAGAAAATTCAAAATGCTCAGATTATTTTCATAAGTGGATCCCACAAGTCAGGTTTCCATTCCACACGTTTTCAAATCACATACATAATCATTATTTTAAGCGAGCAGTCTACGGATGTAGTACGTCAAATAACACTAAGTCTACTACAATCTGTACATAGTTATTACAACCCAGATATGCCTACTATTACAATATTGCAATATTTACATTCTATTACAATCAAGCAGAAGAGCGGCTCTTTCTTTGAGTAGATCTATATGGTTTCGATCTTCAAATTTTGTAGACCTCGAGCTCCTGAACACAAAGACAAACATCATTAGAGATTAGAGTGTACACATGCTATGAATAGCATTGGTTAAAAATAACTAATAATCACATGGTGAAGTCCTTGAATGAAATTTCAGTAGTGACCAGATCTAGATCTATAGGAAACAGAACAGCCACGACAAAATCCTAACGAGAATGCATTTAATAAAAATGGATTGCATCTGGTTCTTGTAGTGCAAGCTAACGACATGAAGGTTCCATCAAGCAATGATCAACTAGTCAAAACCATTTCGTGCTTTGCAAAGAAAATACTAGATGAATCTCACTAACAAGAGCACTAGGCGATTAATAGAAGAAGTAATCAGCAGATGACACAATAACAACAACAGATTCTGGTTAGAGACCAATTATCTAGTGGGTATAATATTTGATTACTTCAAGAACAGATTCTGGTTGGACCAAATATATGATAAAGCAACAGATTCAGCCAACTTCAAGAGACCACAAGAGCATCAATCAACAACGGGTATAGTATAATATTTTAGAGACCAATTTTAGAAACATATTTTAGAGACCAATTTTATATCAGAACACTAGATGTTTGTGATGCATCTTCGAGAACCACAAGAACACTAGATATAGTAGAATATGATTCCGTGAGTATAATGCTAACCACAAGAGCATCAATCAGTGCAGGTATACATCAAACTATCTACTAGACATCATCGGGATAGGAAGGGTCACTTGACATATTGAACTCGATCTTTGCAGCGGAGCCGATGGCGTGGTCGCATGGGAAGCAGGCCCTTTGTGGCTGGCTAGATGCGCCCCTCCTCCTCCTGCTCCTCGAGCAGGACAAGGATGAGCTGGTACAGAGCATGCAGCTCCTCCCTAAACCAGAAAGCACACAAATCAGTATGCACAAGTGTTGGACCTTCAAATAAGGAGACATGAATTCACTGGTAAGCATTAGCGGAACTAATATATATTTTTGCATTATCTTAGTCTAAAAAAACAGAGTTTCATGGACTCTAGTGCTTCTTTGGTCAGTAGAGCTCCATAGGATGCAGCCAAGATTGCAGCTGCAGCCACATATGATGCCAAAGAGGATTGATCGAGGCACAACAGAGGAGACATCTAATTTGACTGCCACAATCGTTGAGTGAATGCAAAATGAAAGCTAAATCCTTACTCCTAATTTTATGATATTAATGAACAAGAACACATGTTAAATAACTTATTACTGGACCTTACTTGAGTTACTACTGCCACTATCAAGCAAGGACTGTTGCAAGCAGTACAACACAATAGCAGCATGTTCTACTAGCCGCAATTGCTTGCAAGACCATGGCTGCATTCAAAAGAGAAATGCTTGCACAAAACCATGGCTCATCTGATGTCTGACGGTATTGACAAGGAATAAAGTTACATGCACAACAGCCCGACCTTACTCTACATCCCAACATTGGCAGGTGACAACTAATAACTCATTTCCAATGTAAAAAACTGCAGGAATTCTTTGCTTATTTTTAAGAAAAATGCTACAAGTTAAGCCTTTGTTTAACAGTAGGTCTAAGGAAATAAAATGTGCACTTAGTGAGAATTTAGCAACAGATTAACAGCATATTGTTCGGCATCACACAGATAGTAGAACAATGGTACAGGCAGCTATTGGCATAAAGTAGAGATTTTACATGAATAAATCACATAAGTAACTATAACAGAGAAAGAAAACATAGAAGTGGTAGCGAGGCATGAACGGTGTCCTGAGTTATTGCTGCATCGGCCGTAACAGAGGCCTAGGAAGTCGCTGTGATGGGTTGCGACATCTGTGTGATGCAGTCTCAGCCACAGGCTCCTCCTAACACCTGAAGTGAAACACACAAGCTGGTCACAGAACTACAACAGTTTAGCTTTGGAGATGAAGAATAACTCAAATTACCCTTGTAATCCGTTTCAAAAAATTAACCTTCTAGTATGGCCATGCTAATGGATAAAATTAACCTTTTCCTTTTACTTTCAATGAAAAAGGTAAGAGGCCAGAATTCTACATGCAGCTTCTGTAGACACAAATCCAAGAGAAATACATCTCTATATGAGAACCACCCCAAATATGAACAGAATAATTCGATCTAAATTAAAGTCTGAACAAATATATGAGAACCACCCCAAATACATGCAAGTGAACCCAACCGATCTATCTATTCTAATTCTAAAAGTGTTGTGCTACTGGTATTTTTGTCCAGGCAGACAGGTCACAGGAGGCCAGCATACATGTAATCAGCACAACATACATGTAATCTTCAATATGGCAGACTGCATCTTAATTAGTGGGCACATGAAGTGCAAAAAAAAAGTAAATCGACGGACTAGCTACAAACAACAAATGGCATGGCACATAGATCGACGAAGCTTCAGAACTATTACACGGCCAACACACGACAGCGCTACACGGCCAGGACGGAATGGGGCGCCGCGGAATGGGGAGGAGCTGAGCGTACCTGTCCAGAAGGGCGCGAGAGGCAACCTCGAGGCCGTCGCTGGCGAGGTCGGCGCAGAAAGCGCGGACGCTTCGGGAGCGCGTTGAGCAGCGCCCGCGGCGTGGCCCTGCGATGGTGGGTGAAGGCCACGTCGACGTAGACGTCGTTGCCCCCCGCACCCGGCGGCGAGCGCAGCGAGGAGGTGCTGGCCGAGGTAGCCGCTCCCGCCAAGCAAGCACCCGCTTGCTCTCCATCTCCGCCAACGCCCGCTGCTCCGGCGCCCCTCCTCTCTGGCGGAGCGAAACAAGCTAGAGTAGGTCGGATGCGGGCGCGAGGTGGATCTGAGGCGGGATCGGAGGCAGCCAGGTTTGGGCACGCGGAGCAGGTGGAGGACGGGGAGGGGGTCGGTTGGTGGAAGCGGCGGGGTGGGGGCTGCGGTGTATCTGGCCGGCTACAGTGTTTGGAGGGCAGGGGGAGGGGTGGAGGTGGCGCCGGCGGCGGAGTGGATCTTGATCGCCAGCGTGTGGTTTGAGGGGGATCCAGATCATGGGGACGGCACCATTCATGGGGGACGGCGGCGCTAGTAACGAGGTGAGGCGTGTGGTGGGCTGGTTGGTTCGGTTGGGTGGTGAGGAAGGGGAGGGCGAGTGGAGTTGGGCGTGGGGGAGGCCATGAACGATGGCGAGCTCCGCCGGAGGGAGGTGGCGGCGGCGGCGATGGATCTGGAAGGGAGGAGGCGAGGTCTCTCCATCGGGCGAGATAGCGAGGAGACGGGTGATCTGGAATGGGATGGATGTGGAAACTGGAAAGAAAGGAGGCGGGGGGGTGGATGCAAAATGACCATCTAGGGTTTCGGGGTTGGTGTGGAAGGGTTGAGGACGGCCGTTGGATCCGCGAGCATCCGACGGCTTATGATGCACGATCCGCGTGAAACGTCTACAGACCAATCAGAATGCAGTATGATGCTATGACCATCTAAATTGCTCATAGTTGTCTAAAAATAATATGTTAAAATCATCTCAGCTATTTTATGACCTGAGAAATTCAAAAAGAAAATAGAAAACCTTCTCATTGTGTCACCAAAATGTGAACGAGTTACAGAAAAAATACCAAACATGGAAAAATATAAATATCTTCAAAAAGGTGTAGTGAGAAATGAGTTTTCTTGCAAAAATAAACATTTTACATTTTTCGAGAGCCCAAAATGAGTTTTTTTTTGTGAAGGACCTACCAAATAATTGTTGCAAAATTGGACCAAATCATTTTTATAAAATACTAGGCCATATTTAATGCACAATTGACAAAATGGTTGGGTGTAAAATTTTTTGATCCACCTCTCGTGAAAAAGACAAATTTCCGCCGATTCAGCTGGAAGCGGGTCAAATTTGAACTGCAGTTGCCTCATAGTTTGCTATTTATTTTTTCCAAAAATCATTTCTAGGTACATAAGTATCTATTTAGTCAGAGAAACACCAAAAAATTTCCAAGATTCAACCACTAGCTAGGAACGGTCATTCCCGCCGTTTTGACCGCATTTTGAAACGGGCATAAAAAATTCAAAAAAAATCAAAAAATTGGGAAACCTTCGCATTGTGTCATCATATGTGGCCAAGTTCCTAGGAAAAATAACAAACTTGTAATACGGCAATTATTTTAAAAAAAGTGTTCTCAGAAACGAGCTATCATGTGTGGAGATCAATGGCTTTCAAGCCAAATGATCAATCTTATGGCCACATTCATGGCATAGTTTGTTCAAATGATCTCATATTGTGCACAAGGGTGCATATTGGAAGGGCAAACAATGTTGCCTAAGGAAGTTTTCATTTTCGTTGGAACGAAAAACCATTTTCCATTTTGAGTGCGAAAGGAGGTTTTTTTGGGAAGGAACTACCAAATAATTGTTGCAAAATTGGACCAAATCATTTTTATAAAATACTAGGCCATATTTAATATACAATTTACAAAATGGTTGGGTGTAAAATGTTTTGATCCACCTCTCGTGAAAAAGACAGATTTCCGCCGATTCAGCTGGAAGCGGGTCAAATTTGAACTGCAGTTGCCTCATAGTTTGCTATTTATTTTTCCAAAATCATTTCTAGGTACATAAGTATCTATTTAGTCAGAGAAACACCAAAAAGTTCCAAGATTCAACCACTAGCTAGGAGCGGTCATTCACTTCGTTTTGACCGCATTTTGAAGCGGGCATAAAAAATTCAAAATAAAACAAAAAATTGGGAAACCTTCGCATTGTGTCATAATATATGGCCAAGTTCCTAGGAAAAATAACAAACTTATGTCTACGGCAATTATTTTAAAAAAGTGTTTTCAGAAACGAGCTATCATGTGTGGAGATCAATGGCTTTCAAGCCAAATGATCAATCTTCTGGCCACATTCATGGCATACTTTGTTCAAATGATCTCATATTGTGCACAAGGGTGCATATTGGAATGGCAAACAATGTTGCCTAAGGAAGTTTCCATTTTAGTTGGACGAAAAACCATTTTCCATTTTTCGAGTGCGAAAGGAGGTTTTTTAGTGAAGGAACTACAAAATAATTGTTGAAAAATTGGAACAAATCATTTTTATAAAATACTAGGCCATATTTAATGCACAATTGACAAAATGGTTGGGTGTAAAAGTTTTTGATCCACCTCTCGTGAAAAAGACAAATTTCCGCCGATTTAGCTGGAAGCGGGTCAAATTTGAACTGCAGTTGCCTCATAGTTTGCTATTTCTTTTTTCCAAAAATCATTTCTAGATACATAAGTATCTATTTAATCAGAGAAACACCAAAAAAATTCCAAGATTCAACCACTAGCTAGGAACGGTCATTCCCGCCGTTTTGACCGCATTTTGAAACGGGCATAAAAATTCAAAAAATCAAAAATTGGGAAACCTTAGCATTGTGTCATCATATGTGGCCAAGTTCCTAGGAAAAATAACAAACTTGTAATACGGCAATTATTTTAAAAAAGTGTTCTCAGAAACGAGCTATCATGTGTGGAGATCAATGGCTTTCAAGCCAAATGATCAATCTTATGGCCACATTTATGGCATAGTTTGTTCAAACGATCTCATATTGTGCACAAGGGTGCATATTGGAATGGCAAACAATGTTGCCTAAGGAAGTTTTCATTTTCGTTGAATGAAAAAACCATTTTCCATTTTTCGAGTGCGAAAGGAGGTTTTTTTTGTGAAGGAACTACCAAATAATTGTTGCAAAATTGGACCAAATCATTTTTATAAAATACTAGGCCATATTTAATGCGCAATTGACAAAATGGTTGGGTGTAAATTTTTGATCCACCTCTCGTGAAAAAGACAAATTTCCATGGAATTCGGGTGGAAGCGGGTCAAATTTGAACTGCAGTTGCCTCATAGTTTGCTATTTATTTTTCCAAAATCATTTCTAGGTACATAAGTATCTATTTAGTCAGAGAAACACCAAAAAGTTCCAAGATTCAACCACTAGCTAGGAGCGGTCATTCCCGCTGTTTTGACCGCATTTTGAAACGGGCATAAAAATTCAAAATAAAACAAAAATTGGGAAACCTTCGCATTGTGTCATAATATATGGCCAAGTTCCTAGGAAAAATAACAAACTTGTATGTCTGGCAATTATTTTAAAAAAGTGTTTTCGTAAGCGAGCTATCATGTGTGGAGATCAATGGCTTTCAAGCCAAATGATCAATCTTCTGGCCACATTCATGGCATACTT
Source organism: Aegilops bicornis (assembly GCA_021605145.1). Classification (NCBI taxonomy): domain Eukaryota; kingdom Viridiplantae; phylum Streptophyta; class Magnoliopsida; order Poales; family Poaceae; genus Aegilops; species Aegilops bicornis. The sequence continues at coordinate 1,658,646 of JAHIAL010000022.1, forward strand.
TGTTCAAATGATCTCATATTGTGCACAAGGGTGCATATTGGAATGGCAAACAATGTTGCCTAAGGAAGTTTCCATTTTCGTTGGACGAAAAAACCATTTTCCATTTTTCGAGTGCCCGAAAGGAGGTTTTTTTGTGAAGGAACTACTAAATAATTGTTGAAAAATTGGAACAAATCATTTTTATAAAATACTAGGCCATATTTAATGCACAATTGACAAAATTGTTGGTTTTAAAAGTTTTTGATCCACCTCTCGTGAAAAGACAAATTTCCATGATTCAATTTGGAAGCGGGTCAAATTTGAACTGCAGTTGCCTCATAGTTTGCTATTTCTTTTTCCAAAAATCATTTCTAGGTACATAAGTATCTATTTAATCAGAGAAACACCAAAAAAATTCCAAGATTCAACCACTAGCTAGGAACGGTCATTCCGCCGTTTTGACCGCATTTTGAAACGGGCATAAAAAATTCAAAAAAATCAAAAAATTGGGAAACCTTCGCATTGTGTCATTATATGTGGCCAAGTTCCCAGGAAAAATAACAAACTTGTAATCTGGCAATTATTTTAAAAAGTGTTCTCGAAGCGAGCTATCATGTGTGGAGATCAATGGCTTTCAAGCCAAATGATCAATCTTATGGCCACATTTATGGCATAGTTTGTTCAAACGATCTCATATTGTGCACAAGGGTGCATATTGGAATGGCAAACAATGTTGCCTAAGGAAGTTTTCATTTTCGTTGGACGAAAAAACCATTTTCCATTTTTCGAAAGTGCCGAAAGGAGGTTTTTTTGTGAAGGAACTACCAAATAATTGTTGCAAAATTGGATCAAATCATTTTTATAAAATACTAGGCCATATTTAATGCGCAATTGACAAAATGGTTGGGTGTAAATTTTTTGATCCACCTCTCGTGAAAAAGACAAATTTCCGCCGATTCGGGTGGAAGCGGGTCAAATTTGAACTGCAGTTGCCTCATAGTTTGCTATTTATTTTTTCCAAAAATCATTTCTAGGTACATAAGTATCTATTTAGTCAGAGAAACACCAAAAAAGTTCCAAGATTCAACCACTAGCTAGGAACGGTCATTCCCGCCGTTTTGACCGCATTTTGAAACGGGCATAAAAAATTCAAAATAAAACAAAAAATTGGGAAACCTTCGCATTGTGTCATAATATATGGCCAAGTTCCTAGGAAAAATAACAAACTTGTAATACGGCAATTATTTTAAAAAAGTGTTTTCAGAAACGAGCTATCATGTGTGGAGATCAATGGCTTTCAAGCCAAATGATCAATCTTCTGGCCACATTCATGGCATACTTTGTTCAAATGATCTCATATTGTGCACAAGGGTGCATATTGGAATGGCAAACAATGTTGCCTAAGGAAGTTTCCATTTAGTTGGACGAAAAAACCATTTTCCATTTTTCGAGTGCCCGAAAGGAGGTTTTTTTGTGAAGGAACTACTAAATAATTGTTGAAAAATTGGAACAAATCATTTTTATAAAATACTAGGCCATATTTAATGCACAATTGACAAAATGGTTGGGTGTAAAAGTTTTTGATCCACCTCTCGTGAAAAAGACAAATTTCCGCCGATTCAGTTGGAAGCGGGTCAAATTTGAACTGCAGTTGCCTCATAGTTTGCTATTTATTTTTTCCAAAAATCATTTCTAGATACATAAGTATCTATTTAATCAGAGAAACACCAAAAAAATTCCAAGATTCAACCACTAGCTAGGAACGGTCATTCCTGCCGTTTTGACCGCATTTTGAAACGGGCATAAAAAATTCATAAAAAATCAAAAAATTGGGAAACCTTCGCATTGTGTCATCATATGTGGCCAAGTTCCCAGGAAAAATAACAAACTTGTAATACGGCAATTATTTTAAAAAGTGTTCTCAGAAACGAGCTATCATGTGTGGAGATCAATGGCTTTCAAGCCAAATGATCAATCTTATGGTCACATTCATGGCATAGTTTGTTCAAACGATCTCATATTGTGCACAAGGGTGCATATTGGAATGGCAAACAATGTTGCCTAAGGAAGTTTTCATTTTCGTTGGACGAAAAACCATTTTCCATTTTTCGAGTGCCCGAAAGGAGGTTTTTTGTGAAGGAACTACCAAATAATTGTTGCAAAATTGGATCAAATCATTTTTATAAAATACTAGGCCATATTTAATGCAATTGACAAAATGGTTGGGTGTAAAAAGTTTTGATCCACCTCTGGTGAAAAAGACAAATTTCGACCGATTCAGGTGGAAGCGGGTCAAATTTGAACTGCAGTTGCCTCGTAGTTTGCTATTTATTTTTTCCAAAAATCATTTCTAGGTACATAAGTATCTATTTAGTCAGAGAAACACCAAAAAAATTCCAAGATTCAACCACTAGCTAGGAACAGTCATTCCCGCCGTTTTGACCGCATTTTGAAACGGGCATAAAAAATCAAAAAAAAATCAAAAAATTGGGAAACCTTCGCATTGTGTCATCATATATGGCCAAGTTCCTAGGAAAAATAACAAGCTTGTAATATGGCAATTATTTTAAAAAAGTGTTCTCAGAAACGAGCTATCATGTGTGGAGATCAATGGCTTTCAAGCCAAATGATCAATCTTATGGCCATATTCATGGCATAGTTTGTTCAAATGATCTCATATTATGCACAAGGGTGCATATTGGAATGGCAAACAATGTTGCCTAAGGAAGTTTTCATTTTAGATTTGGGCCGAAAAACCATTTTCCATTTTTCGAGTGCCCGAAAGGAGGTTTTTTTGTGAAGGAACTACCAAATAATTGTTGCAAAATTGGACCAAATCATTTTTATAAAATACTAGGCCATATTTAATGCACAATTGATCCACCTCTCGTGAAAAAGACAAATTTCCGCCGATTCAGTTGGAAGCGGGTCAAATTTGAACTGCAGCTGCCTCACAGTTTGCTATTTATTTTTCCAAAAATCATTTCTAGTTACATAAGTACCTATTTAATCACAAATAGATGGTTTGGTGGCGATACGTCGAGGTTTGGGCGGCGACCGAGGGCCCCAACTCTAGAGCGCGTAAACTTGCATGCCCGCTGCGTGGTCACCGCGCGACCGTGACGTTGCCATTTGTTCTGTGCGGCCTAGGCATGTCTAGTGGGTTGGGCACTCCCCAGGTAGGTGCTAGGAAGAAAATTACAACATAAGATTCTCACGAGAGACCGATCGATGCTCAAACAAGAATTAGCAGCCAAGTGTTTGATTAGCGGTACGGGAAATGTACATGGCTAATGGGCGTGGGTTTTGGCTGACGATTATCAGTTACTAAGGACACTATCTTGGAAAATTTGCAGCTAAAATGGAGGAGCCTAGGTGTCACTTGCTTTGCAACGTACCACACTGGACAGAAATATGAATGTTGAAGCCACACTCACATGTATTGTTAGATGGGGCTCAAATTTTGTGGAGAGCAATGATTTGGGAATATAGAAGATGTGGCAAAATTCAGCTCATTAGGATATGCCTAGCTAGTACTTCCTTCACAACAGTTCGAGTTGAACACAAACTTTGGAAATTTGCCGAGGAAGATTTACCAGGCAAATGGAGTTGAATATTATCATGAGGCAATGATTTGGACAGTAAAGAATGTCCAATTTTTTGGAAATTTTGGGAATGATTGAAATATAGGTTGCTTCACAACCTAGGGCAAAAATTGACACATGGACATGACACATAGGCAAACTCGGCGAGGTGGCGCCTAGTCATAGCAATAAGTACCAATGCATCCACGTTCACAACCTCATGACTATTTATATTGGTCGTAATCAGGTAGAAATAAGGCCATTGGCGCCTCTTTTCTACTTTGTGACCATTTGGTGTAAGCAATTTCAGGGTTTGAGCCCTTCCAAGCGAAATGGCCGTGAATTTACAACCAATTCAGCTGGGGTCACTAAGAGAAGGTCATAAGTTGACATATTTCTTGTAGTGCTTTCCTCTTTCCCTCCCCCCAAGTCCTAATCCAACTAGGAAAGGGGGGGAGTCCTACTCCCGGTCGGAGTAGGACTCCTCCGGCGCGCCTCCTCCTAGGGCCAGCCGCAACCCCCTTGCTCCTTTATATACGGGGGCAGGGGGCACCCTAGGACACACAAGTTGATCTACGGATCGTTCCTTAGCCGTGTGCGGTGCCCCCCTCCACCATATTCCACCTCGGTCATATCGTCGCGGAGTTTAGGCGAAGCCCTGCGCCGGTAGAGCATCATCGTCGTCCTGCCCGTCGTGCTGTGGAACTCATCCCCGACACCCTGCTGGATCGGAGTCCGGGGATCGTCATCGAGCTGAACGTGTGCTGAACACGGAGGTGCCGTAAGTTCGGTACTAGGATCGGTCGGATCGTGAAGATTTACGACTACATCAACCGCGTTGTCATAACGCTTCCGCTTTCGGTCTACGAGGGTACGTGGACACACTCTCCCCTCTCGTTGCTATGCATCACCATGATCTTGCGTGTGCGTTGAATTTTTTTTTAAAATTACTACGTTCCCCAACAGTGGTATCAGAGCCAGGTTTTATGCGTTGATGTTATATGCACGAGTAGAACACAAGTGAGTTGTGGGCGATACAAGTCATACTGCTTACCAGCATGTCATACTTTGGTTCAGCGGTATTGTGAGATGAAGCGGCCCAGACCGACATTACGCGTACGCTTACGCGAGACTGGTTTCACCGCCCCGAGCACTCGTTGCTTAAAGGTGACTGGCGGGTGACTGTCTCTCTCACTTTAGTTGAACCGAGTGTGGCTACGCCCGGTCCTTGCGAAGGTTAAAACAGCACCAACTTGACAAACTATCGTTGTGGTTTTGATGCGTAGGTAAGAACGGTTCTTGCTCGGCCCGTAGCAGCCACGTAAAACTTATAACAACAAAGTAGAGGACGTCTAACTTGTTTTTGCAGGGCATGTTGTGATGTGATATGGTCAAGACGTGATGCTATATTTTATTGTATGAGATGATCATGTTTTGTAACCGAAGTTATCGGCAATGGCAGGAGCCATATGGTTGTCGCTTTATTGTATGAAATGCAACGCCATGTAATTGCTTTACTTTATCACTAAGCGGTAGCGGTAGTCGTAGAAGCAATAGTTGGCGAGACGACAACGATGCTACGATGGAGATCAAGGTGTCGCGCCGGTGGCGATGGTGATCATGATGGTGCTTCGAGATGGAGATCACAAGCACAAGATGATGATGGCCATATCATATCACTTATATTGATTGCATGTGATGTTTATCCTTTATGCATCTTATATTGCTTTGATTGACGGTAGCATTTTAAGATGATCTCTCACTAAAAATTATCAAGAAGTGTTCTCCCTGAGTATGCACCGTTGCCAAAGTTCATAGTGCCAAGACACCACGTGATGATCGGGTGTGATAAGCTCTACGTCCATCTACAACGGGTGCAAGCCAGTTTTGCACACGCAGAATACTCGAGTTAAACTTGACGAGCCTAGCATATGCAGATATGGCCTCGGAACACGGAGACCGAAAGGTCGAAAGCGTGAATCATATAGTAGATATGATCAACATAGTGATGTTCACCATTGAAAACTACTCCATCTCACGTGATGATCGGTTATGGTTTAGTTGATTTGGATCACGTGTTTACTTAGATGACTGGAGAGATGTCTGTCTAAGTGGGAGTTCTTAAATAATATGATTAATTGAACTTAAAATTATCATGAACATAGCACCTGATAGTATTTTTCTTATCTATGTTTATTGTAGATAGATGTCTCGTGCTGTTGTTTCGTTGAATTTTAATGCGTTCCTTGAGAAAGCAAAGTTGAAAGATGATGGTAGCAATTACACGGACTGGGTCCGTAACTTGAGGATTATCCTCATTGCTGCACAAAAGAATTACGTCCTGGAAGCACCGCTAGGTGCCAGGCCTCTTCGGAGGAGCAATGCCGAGAAGTTGTGAGCGTCTGGCGAGCAAAGCTGATGACTACTCTATAGTTCAGTGTGCCATGCTTTACGGCTTAGAACCGGGTCTTCAACGACGTTTTGAACGCGTCATGGAGCATATGAGATGTTCCAGGAGTTGAAGTTAATATTTCAAGCAAATGCCCGGATTGAGAGATATGAAGTCTCCAATAAGTTCTATAGCTGCAAGATGGAGGAGAATAGTTACGTCGGTGAGCATATACTCAAAATATGTCCGGGTATAATAATCACTTGATTCAACTGGGAGTTAATCTTCCGGATGATAGTGTCATTGATGTAATTCTCCAATCATCGCCACCAAGCTACAAGAGCTTCGTGATGAACTATAATATGCAAGGGATGAACAAGACACTTCCGAGCTCTTCGCAATGCTAAAAAGCTGGAGGTAGAAATCAAGAAGGAGCATCAAGTGTTGATGGTCAACAAGACCACTAGTTTCAAGAAAAAGGGCAAAGGAAAGAAGAAGGGGAACTTTAAGAAGAACAGCAAGCAAGTTGCTGCTCAAGAAAAGAAACCCAAGTCTGGACCTAAGCCTGAAACTGAGTGCTTCTTGCAAACAAGCTGGTCATCGAAGCGGAACTGCCCCAAGTATTTGGCGGATAAGAAGGATGGCAAAGGCGAACAAAGGTATATGTGATATACATGTTATTGATGTGTACCTTACTAGAGCTCGCAGAGCACACTGGTATTTGATACTGGTTCTGTTGCTAATATTTGCAACTCGAAACAGGGACTACGGAATAAGCGAGCACTGGCAAAGAACGAGGTGACGATGCGCGTGGGAAACGGTTCCAAAGTCAATGTGATCGCGGTCGGCACGCTACCTCTACATCTACCTTCGGGATTAGTTTTAGACCTAAATAATTGTTATTTGGTGCGGCGTTGAGCATGAACATTATATCTGGATCTTGTTTAATGCGAGACGGTTATTCATTTAAATCAGAGAATAATGGTTGTTCTATTTATATGAGTAATATCTTTTATGGTCATGCACCCTTGAAGAGTGGTCTATTCTTATTAAATCTCGGCAGTAGTGATACACATATTCATAATGTCGAAGCCAAAAGATGCAGAGTTGATAATGATAGTGCAACTTATTTGTTGCACTGCCGTTTAGGTCATATCGGTGTAAAGCGCATGAAGAAACTCCATACAGATGGACTTCTGGAACCACTTGATTATGAATCACTTGGTACTTGCGAACCGTGCCTCATGGGCAAGATGACTAAAACACCGTTCTCCGGTTGTATGGAGAGAGCAACAGATTTGTTGGAAATCATACATACAGATGTATGTGGACCGATGAATGTTGAAGCTCGTGGCGGATATCGTTATTTTCTCACCTTCACAGATGATTTAAGCAGATACGGGTATATCTACTTAATGAAGCATAAATCTGAAACATTTGAAAAATTCAATGAATTTCAGAGTGAAGTTGAAAATCATCGTAACAAGAAAATAAAGTTTCTACGATCTGATCGTGGAGGTGAATATTTGAGTTACGAGTTTGGTCTACATTTGAAACAATGCGGAATAGTTTCGCAACTCACGCCACCTGGAACACCACAGCGAATGGTGTGTCCGAACGTCATGTCGTGCTTTACTAGATATGGTGCGATCTATGATGTCTCTTACCGATTTACCGCTATCGCTTTTGCGGTTATGCTTTAGAGACGGCCGCATTCACGTTAAATAGGGCACCATCAAAATCCATTGAGATCTATTAATTTTATGAACTATGGTTTGGCAAGAAACCAAAGTTGTCATTTCTGAAAGTTTGGGGTTGCGATGCTTATGTGAAAAAGCTTCAACCTGATAAGCTTGAACCCAAATCGGAAAAATGTGTCTTCATAGGATACACAAATGAGATAATTGGGTATACCTCCTATCACAGATCCGAAGGCAAGACATTCGTTGCCAAGAATGGATCCTTTCTAGAGAAGGAGTTTCTCTCGAAAGAAGTGAGTGGGAGGAAAGTAGAACTTGATGAGGTAACAGTACCAGCTCCCTTATTGGAAAGTAGTTCATCACAGAAATCGGTTCCTGTGATACCTACACCAGTTAGTGAGGAAGTTAATGATGATGTCATGAAACTTCAGATCAAGTTGTTACTGAACTTCGTAGATCAACCAGAATAAAATCCGCACCAGAGTGGTACAGTAATCCTATTCTGGAAGTCATGCTACTAGATCATGGTGAACCTACGAACTATGAAGAAGCGATGGTGAGCCCAGATTCCGCAAAATGGCTTGAAGCCATGAAATCTGAGATGGGATCCATGTATGAGAACAAAGTATGGACTTTGGTTGACTTGCCTGATGATCGGCAAGCAATAGAGAATAAATGGATTTTTAAGAAGAAGACTGACGCTGACGGTAATGTTACTGTTTACAAAGCTCGACTTGTTGCAAAAGGTTTTCGACAAGTTCAAGGAGTTGACTACGATGAGACCTTCTCACCCGTAGCGATGCTTAAGTCTGTCCGAATCATGTTAGCAATCGCCGCATTTTATGATTATGAAATATGGCGGATGGATGTCAAAACTGCATTTCTGAATGGATTTACGGAAGAAGAGTTGTATATGATGCAACGGAAGGTTTTGTCGATCCTAAGGGAGCTAACAAAGTGTGCAAGCTCCAACGATCAATCTATGGTCTGGTGCAAGCCTATCGGAGTTGGAATAAACACTTTGATAGTGTGATCAAAGCATATGGTTTTATCTGACTTACGGAGAAGCCTGTATTTACAAGAAAGTGAGTGGGAGCTCTGTAGCATTTCTAATATTATATGTGGACGACATATTGTTGATTGGAAATGATATAGAATTTCTGGATAGCATAAAAGGATACTTGAATAAAAATTTTTCAATGATGGACCTCGGTGAAGCTGCTTACATATTGGGCATCAAGATCTATAGAGATAGATCAAGACGCTTGATTGGACTTTGACAATGCACATACCTTGATAAAGTCTTGAAAAGGTTCAATATGGATCAGGCAAAGAAAGGGTTCTTGCCTGTATTACAAGGTGTATGATTGGGTCAGACTCAATGCCCGACCACTGCAGAAGATAGAGAGAAAATGAAAGATGTTCCTATGCTTCAGCCATAGGCTCTATCATGTATGCAATGCTGTGTACCAGACCAGATGTGTGCCTTGCTATTAGCTTAGCAGGGAGGTACCAAAGTAATCCAGGAGTGGATCACTGGACAGTGGTCAAGAATATCCTGAAATACCTGAAAAGGACTAAGGATATGTTTCTCGTTTATGGAGGTGACAAAGAGCTTGTCGTAAAGGGTTACGTCGATGCAAGCTTTGACACTGATCCGGACGATTCTAAATCGCAAACCGGATACGTATTTTTATTAACGGTGGAGCTGTAAGTTCGTGCGAGTTCTAAACAAAGCGTCGTGGCGGGATCTACATGTGAAGCGGAGTACATAGCTGCTTCGGAAGCAGCAAATGAAGGAGTCTGGATGAAGGAGTTCATTTCCGATCTAGGTGTTATACCTAGTGCATCGGGACCAATGAAGATCTTCTGTGACAATACTGGTGCAATTGCCTTGGCAAAGGAATCCAGATTTCAAAAGAGGACAAAGCACATCAAGAGACGCTTCAATTCCATTCGGGACCAAGTCCAAATGGGAGACATAGAGATTTGCAAGATACATACGGATCTGAATGTTGCAGACCCGTTGACTAAGCCTCTCTCACGAGCAAAACATGATCAGCACCAAGACTCCATGGGTGTTAGAATCATTACTTTGTGTAATCTAGATTATTGACTCTAGTGCAAGTGGGAGGCCGAAGGAAATATGCCCTAGAGGCAATAATAAAGTTATTATTTATTTCCTTATATCATGATAAATGTTTATTATTCATGCTAGAATTGTATTAACGGAAACATAATACATGTGTGAATACATAGACAAGCAGTGTCACTAGTATGCCTCTACTTGACTACCTCGTTAATCGAAGATGGTTATGTTTCCTAACCGTAGACATGAGTTGTCATTTGATTAACGGGATCTCATCATTAGGAGAAGGATGTGATTGACTTGACCCATTCCGTTACCTTAGCACTTGATCGTTTAGTATGTTGTTATTGCTTTCTTCATGACTTGTACATGTTCCTATAACTATGAGATTATGCAACTCCTGTTTACGGAGGAACACTTTGTGTGCTACCAAGCGTCCTACAACGAATCGGGTGATTATAAAAGAGCTCTACAGGTGTCTCCAAAGGTACATGTTGGGTTGGCGTATTTCGAGATTAGGTTTTGTCACTCCGATTGTCGAAGAGGTATCTCTGGGCCCTCTCGGTAATGCACATCACTATAAGCCTTGCAAGCATTGTAACTAATGAGTTAGTTATGAAATGATGTATTACGGAATGAGTAAAGAGACTTGCCGGTAACGAGATTGAACTACGTATTGGATACCGACGATCGAATCTCGGGCAAGTAACATACCGATGACAAAGGGAACAACGTATGTTGTTATGCGGTTTGACCGATAAAAGATCTTTGTAGAAAATGTAGGAACCAATCTGAACATCCAGGTTCCACTATTGGTTATTGACCGAGAATAGTTCTAGGTCATGTCTACATAGTTCTCGAACCCGTAGGGTCCGCACGCTTAACGTTACGATGGCAGTTTATGAGTTTTGATGTGCGAAGTTTGTTGAGTCCCGGATGTGATCACGGACATGACGAGGAGTCTCGAAATGGTCGGGACATAAAGATTGATATATTGGAAGCCTATGTTTGGACTTGGAATAGTTCCGGATGAAATCGATTTTACCTAACACCGGGGGTTACCGGAACCCTCCGGGGGTTAATGGGCCTTAGTGGGCCATGAGGGAGAAGAGGAGGGGCGGCCGGGGCAGGCGCGCCTCCCCTAGTCCGAATAGGACAAGGAAGAGGCGGCGCCCCTTTCCTCTTTCCCTCCCCAAGTCCTAATCCAACTAGGAAAGGGAGTCCTACTCCCACCGGGAGTAGGACTCCTCGGCCCGCGCCTCCTCCTAGGGCCGGCCGCACCCCCCTTGCTCCTTTATATACGGGGGCAGGGGGGCACCCTAGGACACACAAGTTGATCTACGGATCGTTCCTTAGCCGTGTGCGGTGCCCCCCTCCACCTCGGTCATATCATCGCGGAATTTAGGCGAAGCCCTGCGCCGTAGAGCATCATCATCGTCCTGCCACGTCGTCTTGCTGACGGAACTCGTCCCGACACCCTGCTTTGGATCGGAGTCCGGGGATCGTCATCGAGCTGAACGTGTGCTGAACACGTAGGTGCCGTAAGTTCGGTACTTGGATCAGTCGGATCGTGAAGGCGCACGACTACATCAACAGCGTTGTCATAACGCTTCCGCTTTCGGTCTACGAGGGTACGTGGACACACTCTCCCCTCTCGTTGCTATGCATCACCATGACCTTGCGTGTGCGTAGGAAATTTTTTGAAATTACTACGTTCCCCAGCATGCTTCCACCCCACTATCTGCCAAAGTCCATGGTATAAGAAGTTGCTCATGGTTCATGGTTAGGTATGATGCTAAATCCTGTGTTATATTGAAAGACGTTTAAAATCTCACCACGTGAACCACTTGTGTGTGTACTATGTAGCTGAAAAGTGAATCAGGATTCTGAATCTCCCTCCTTCTAGGGTTTACGACCACAAGGAACCAGTGGGTATTCGCCATGTTCGTAGCTAGGAAAACCTGGACAGCAAAGATGATTACATCAACATGCATAATAATTAGAAAATTAAATGTGTTTATGTCATGGTTAGATGGTACCAGATCATGTCTGAGGTAGCTGTCTCCTTTTGTTGTTCCATGACTGCCCGCCAAAGCGGCCTCGTGGCAGTTCTCTACCTTACCATCTCTTTCGAGCATAGCGACGTCGGCCACCCTCTCAATGTAAACCAGTTGCCCGTCCCTTATGTCCTTAGGATGATCATGACGCATGATCTGAATCACAGCATCAACCAACTAAAACAAAATTCAAGTTAATTGTACTGTGCAAAAGAAAATCGATAAACTAATTTGGCAAATATCTTACTTGGTCACCCAACCATTTGTCATCTTCGCCCCATCTGTCATGATGAGGTATTGCAAATGCTTCTGTAGAAAAACAATGTCATCAATTACCACCAATTGTTTATGAAGATCTGAGGTGTTGACAATTTCGGCCATGTAAATCTGTCGAAACTTGTCAAGGTCGGTCTCCAGCCTCGAAGCACCCGTGTCTGTATCTTTTAGATTGCTTGCACGGTTTTTCCTCTTTGTATTTGTGTCCTTGGAATCGCTAGTAGACTCTGATGGAGTCCTATTTTTCTTTCTCTTCTTATCACTATCGTACAGAATATAATCTTCATTGCACAATAATGAAGATGCCACTCTTTTCCGGCTGCTCGCACGAGTTGGTAGCATGGAATCAACCACACTATCTTGTTGCTACTTTGCTAAAGAATCATCATAGTTTTTCTACTTCAATTGGGAAGACATGGGGCTATTCTGGCTCCCTTATTCCCTTAGCCTTGGAAGACTGGTGGTTTCTTTTGGTACCTGCCTCTCCTCCCACCTCAATACTGACATCTTCATCATCTTGATTTCTTCTTTCTTCATCCTTTCGCACATTCTCATTGCGCCTCAAATTCAATGGATCCTGTAATTTGAAATAAAGCACTTGTTAGCTTGCAATCTGCGCGAAATAAAAAAATAAAACCAGTTAACTGTAGAATGTGCATCACCAGGAAAGCTTCAAGGCTTGTGGTGGCTTTGGAATGCTTTCGCCAATCCAAACCCGGAGCACCCTACGAAGCATCCAGCTCTTTATAAAGCTGTGAAACATTCTTCAGACTCTCCTTGCAAGCTGCAGCAACAACTCTTTCTTCTTCATCCTGAACGTGGAAGATCATATGTTAGCTACAAATCTGCGTTAACTTAAAACAAAATTAGTTAGATATAAAATGTGTATCACCATGAAAGCTTCAAGGCTTGAGGTGACTTTTGAATGCTTTCGTGATTGCAAACTAGGAGCAGGCTGCAAATCTTCAGCTACGTTCTTCATGGGGGCATCTATGTAATCTTTTTGTATTCCCTTAGTAGAAATGCCTTTGGCAATGACCTCCTTGTCATCTTTTTGTTTTTGCTCGTGAGTAGTATTCTCTCCTGGGACCTCCATTGGGTCCGCAGGTACTCCCAGGTCAGATAGCTGTATGTCCTCGACTCTTGGGCGATCAACATCAAATATTCCATAGCGGTGGTTCTTTAAAAAAATGTGTTAGTGTGGATAGTATTGATAGTAAAATTATTTATAGAAACTCTTAATGGTATACTTACATTGAATTCTCTGATGAGGTCGTTCGTGCGTCTGCCGTTCGCAAGGGTACGCCTAAGGCACTCGTCCATTTTCTTTTTCAATGGTGCACATCCTATCAAATTTTTGTGCAGTGGCCTCCCGCACAATGGAGGCAACTTCTTTCAAATCAGCCATTACACGGCCCATGAGTGCCTTATCCTGCAAATTACAAGCAGTTAGAAGCATATGTCTTCGATTGTACTTGCAAAGTTACAATATATATTTGTGTCTGATGTTCATCATTTACCTAACTGTCAGTCTTTGGTTTAACCGGCATCCCAACTGGTGGTGGATTGAAAGGCCGCAGCAGGTCATCGACATACTGCATGTTAGTGTCGTTAGTATCATTCAAAACATATGGTAGATAATCCAGGCACACAGTACTAACACGTTACCTCTCCAACCCCTATATAATTTTTGTTGATTATGTTGTCAACCTTCTGTGCCTTCTCGTCAATCCAGTTTTGGATCAGCGGCCTTCAGGGGCGGGCCCAGGAATTGAAGGTTGTGTATTCAAATTTTAAAAACTGTTTTTCGACTCGTATATCCTTCCTTTTGGGGCATATAACCAATTATAGGAACATATTGTACTAGTTCTAAACTATATAAAATAAAAAATTGATCAACATATAGAACTAAAATTTGTTCATAAAGAATGTTCTAAACTGTATAGACATATTGCCGCATTGATGTGGCAGGTCTTCTAAACTATATATTATACACTCATAAAAATCACTCAAGTTTGAGAGTACTTATTTTACAAGTATACTCATTGTCAATTGCAAAATCATCTCACAATTTGCAAATAATATGAATGTATTATACCGAATAACCCTAAATGACTCTCATCTTTACGATGTAACAGTTCATCCTTATGAATCATGACAAACAAGTCTTAAATCACAATACCTTATATTGTGCTGAAATATGTGGTCGCAACTCTCAAACAAGTCTAAGAATTCAGTCCTTGCTTATGAATTCAGTCTAAGAATCCTATACCGAAATAGGAAGCCAATTAGCCAGATTAAAACCGTTGTACATCCGTACTGTTTAGAAGGAAAAATTGAAGATTTGTGTTGCTAGAGAGTGGAACTGCGGAAGAAGTACCGAAGCCTGAATGTCTCAAGAATGACAGAAGAAAATGACGATGTCGACGCAAGACGTTCAGTCGGACAATCGCACGCAGCAGGGGCCGGGCGCCTGAACTGTGCGGCCACGCCGCCGCCCGCCGTCCGTGGTCCGCCTCTGCCTGCCGCGTCCGCCGTGCGCCTGCTTGCGAGATCGGAATTTTGGGAGGCGATGCGGCAGTTCTCTGCGTGCGTGGGGCGGTCCTGAACTCCTGATGGATCGCTCTGTATTTTCGTCTGGCGATCAGGCCAACTAACAATTCTCGTATGGGCTGGGAGGAAGCAAAGATAATGGGCCATCGGTGGGGTGGGAGAAAACAGACTAGTGTTTTGGGCTTTTTGCTGAACGCGTGGACCCATCAGCCTTCTTTCATTAGTTTTTCCGTTTTTTCTCACCCATGCACGTATTATACATGATATATACCTAGTTCCTTGACAAAAATAATGGGTATTCAACTGAATACCCATGACTTGAAGTGGCCCCGCCCCTGGCGGCCTTAACATTGATGCATACGAGATGATAGAGTCCAATTAGTGCACCCTCCACTTCTCGTAGTACCACGTCTGCATTACAACAAAAATAACTTAGAAAATTTTCCATAAAATTAAATGTATGGTATGTTAATAATGATTGTATTACCTACAACAGTGGTAGGTTGCCCTCCAGATTTGCTCCACCATTTACAAATTTCCTGACGCTAGCCATAAGATGGTCAAGCGTAAGCTGTCCAAAATTGGTGCTCTTTATTGTCTCAATGTTTCTAACAATCCCAAGGTTCGCCCGATCTCCACTCTAGCCTCCCCTATCACCTCCATCGTTGTTCCGGACGGTGATGCTCTTTTATACTTTTCTACAACAAAGGTTTTGTTGGAAAATTCCACCCGCAACATTATCTCTGTTGTAGAAAATTCTCGATTCACACTGCACACGACATCATCTTTTTCAGTGAAAAAAATCTGCAACATTATTCATGTTGCAAAAGTCCTCTCGCAGTCTAATCTCTGTTACAAAAAATAAATACGAAAAAATGGATTGAAGACTATAATCGGCTATAAACCCCCCCCCCCCCAATGGAATCATGGTTTCTTCTGTCATTTCATGGTTTGGTCTGTTATTTTTATCATGATTATAATAGGCTGTCAACGTTGTATGCATGTATGGTCTTCATACATGACAGGGTATTTCCACCAGTCAGAGTACCTGAAGGAACTCTGAATATCCTACTTCAGTACATATGTGACTTTTAAGCAGGGACGAAGCTAGAAAAAAATGTTCGATGGGATCATGTCTATAGCAGCAGGGTTGTTTTCAATAAATTGGTAGTGTTCAGTAGTAAGTTAGTGAAGGATTTACCACACATGCGGTTTTGTTTTAATTAGCGTAGGCTATTTTTTATATTGAGAATGCCATGGCCTATCAATATGCGTTGCTTCTATTCTTCATCTTGTTATGCAGTGACAAGTTTGAAATTGTGTGGGGCTGGATCATCTTCATGTGTAGATATAAGTTCTCTTCAACAAAAAAAGAAGTTCTCTTCAACAGAAAAAACAAAAAGATAAAAAAATGGAACAACGGTCTCTGCCAACTATGATGGTTATTTGCAATGTACTCTTCCTGTGAGAAATGGAGTATAGTACTTCCATAAAATCAAACTTGTAAGACTCATTCTTCTACATCGATCCCAGGTTATCATTTATTTGTTAATTACAACATGGCAACTTTTACATGTTACATACTACACTTGCAGAAAGGCACAATTCCATGATGAATCCCCAAAATCCTGATTTCTTCTGACAAAGAAGTCTTCTTCTTCTCGTCCTGCTTTGCTCTATTTATCATTTTGAACCCAAATGACATTATCATCATCCATTAGATAATAGTAGTATTTACATATCTTGACACTTTGTACTTGTAGAAATACACAATTCCATGCAGGGAATCTCAAAAATCCCTATTCTTCTTCATCTTCTTCTTTGGTTCATGCTTAGCTCTGTTTATTTCACCAAACAGACATGTCCCCTATCCTGCTACTAGTAGGCACACTTTGGCGCCATGGGAACAATTGGCAGAGGCAGGCGGCCCTTTTTCTGCAAGCACGTGACCGTCTCTTACAAACTTTTACTCAACGGAGTGAACTCCAATCCTAGGTCTCTGAGCCTCTGGTTCGAGAACTTATACGGCTTCTCCATGGGCTTGCCATCATCTTTGCACCTGCCATAGTTCGTTATGGTCTCATTCTCATGCCAGGAGTCTTGAGAAGTTCACCCAGTCGAATCAACTTGATGTACATCAGTTGTTGTGCGTTTAATTCTTTTATGAACTTCTTGTATTGCAGCAAAGAAGCAACCTGAGTTCCCTGAATGTACAAGTAGTGTGATCAGATTCTGTAAGGTATTCATTTAAACACGCATAGAACCGACTAGATCTAATCTATGCCAATATCAAAATTGTGCTCTTCAGTACTGCATGAAATCATAGAGCTTCTAGGCCATATAATGAACACTAGACATAGAAAAACAAGCTATCTCTATCGGCAAATTGACTGATAATAGTATAGATTTTTAGTAGAAAGAGCAGACTTTGGTCTATGTACACTACTAAATTTTCAGGCGTCACGCTTATGAAAATAATTGCATACATGATCAAAAGATCAATAGTTTATAGATAATCTCAAAAAAGGAATGTAGCAGTTTCATTGCAAGCATTCAAGAGCACATACTCCTTAGTTCCCATCAGATTCAAAAAGATCAATTAGTAAAGACCATGCAAAATTAAGGGCAATCACCAACAGTTTCAATGTCTAGAGACTAAGAACTTGCATAAGTCGAATCAATATGATGTTCTCCAGTCAACTTGAACGCCATTTAGAAAGCCTATGCCAAAAAATTAGCAATTTCCAAATTTTAAGGCATATAAACAGAGACGATAACCTTGATGCCCAGTAAACATGGCCATAGTAGTGACCCGGGCAACCAAAAACGCAACTAGGCATCATCAAGCAGCGTAAAAATGTTGACATGGACCCAAACATGTGAGCCTAAAATGTAATATAGTACATATATTTGATGTTCTCAATGCCAAATAAGTGAGGCGTGCTCATATTTCTGCCTGCTTTTACTAAATCATGTACATTGTGACCGTTGAAACGCGCAGAACTGACAAGTTGGACCAGTTACCACAGATTCACAGTGAACAAATTAACTACAAACACTAGTCTTGAATTTCTAGACATTTAGTGTAAAACAGGCCAATCAACACAAAGAGAAAGCAACTTACGTACAAAACTACTTTGTATTCTATCTACTGCATATTTGATCAGGCATTTAGGAGTACTACGATTATTTTGTTGATTCGGTTGCTGGTTTTAAACAAAGTTAAATTACTAGTCCTTCCTTTCCATATTGTTACACGTTGAACTTTCAAGCACGAAAATTAGCGCAAGTTTCATTACAGAGAGAAGCATTCACGACTAAAATCTAAGAGAGGAAGGCATCCATGATCTACCTCAAGTTTTGCTAAAGCACATCCAGATGTGCTCTAAGTATTGCACATCTAAGTCCTATGTCATTGATTTTATGCTAAGATTCATTCAAGCCTTTTTTTTTCCTTTTTCCTTTTCTTTCTAGACACACCCATCTCCCTTCAGTAAAATAGGGATAGTTCGTTATGGCTTGGGAAGGAGGGAGTATACATAATACAAGGATCTCGATCATTACCGGAGGATTTTGTTGATGGCGACCGGCACCATTGCCGTTCGCTTTCATCTTTTGCTTTGCCGGCTTCTCCGATGTGCCCTTCTCTTTCGTCGGCTTCTCTAACGTGCCATTCTCTTTCATCTCAGGATTCGCCGATGCAGGATTCGAAGATGATGGCTTCGTCGGCTTCACCAACCTGGGAGCTACTTTGGGTGGCGTGGGATGGTAATTCGGTGTAGTCATGGAAGGCTAAGTATGGGAGGCGTGGGGTGGAGTATACGATCTATGCCGTGAAAAGTTTGTATTTATAGGGGATTCTCTAACAACCGACCACAAGGAAATATTCGGAATTTGGGATCTCACGAAGAGGTGGTTTTAGATCACGTAATGTTTTTTTAGCAAGTTTTTTTTGAGAATTTTTTAGCAAGTTTAGATCAGTAATCTCATCCGTGAAGCGTTTGGGATTCTTGTGCTTTCTTATATGGGCCTATTATAATGAGATGCGCCCATTTTAAATGAGAACATGAGAAAGGAAAGCGAGGACTCCAATAGGCGGGAGGACTCCAACAGGCGGTACGAGCCCCGTCCCAATTATTTAGGACGGGCATGCGCGAGGGCGCTTCATCCTCACTACCACAACTCTCCAAAAACGGTTCATCTGCCTCTGCGTCCTCTCGATTCCCTCTTCCTCCGCGTCGCCCACTCTCCCAACAATCTGGCTTCTGGAACGGTGAGTTCTCCTTCCTGTGAATTTTGTTAGTAGTTCTCTAGTAGCAGCACATAAGATGGCCTTCTTCTTGTCAATTTCTTATTCTCCTGCTTCTTTATTTTGCGCGCACAGATTCATCTGCCTGCAACATGTAGTCCGTTGCCTTATGAGAATTTTGCACAGTTTCATCCCCATGCAACATCTAGTCTGTTGTCTTGTCAATTTCTTGTTTTTCTCCTGCTTCTTTAGTTTGTACACACAAATTCATCTGCATGGGCGATGAACAATTCATAGATACATGTTTATTCTTGATTGTTGATGCAGTTGTTGAGATAAATATTTCAAGAGCATAAATTTTGATTGTTAATTCGCATATACTCCCTCTACAAGGAAATATAACAACTTTTGGTTCACTAGTTTAGTGATTTCTATACAGAGGGGGTACATGTTTAGTTTAAATTGTTCATGCACTTGTTTACATAAACTTTCAATAGCGCTAGAATTACTATACTATCTGCCGTCATATTCATCTCGGCTTACTGTTATCATGTTATTGTCATGCTTCATGTCTTATACTGGCTTCATCAATTACAGTCCTTCGACATGGCGTTCGTGAAAGATTATGCTGTCAGGGCAGATGGAAATGCCGAAATTTTTGTGAAGTACACAAACAAGGATAGATGTGTTGAGTACTGCATTCGCTGATTCAAATATTGGCTGCAGAACGACGACCAGAAGATAGTTGCACTTGATGTGGAGTTCACCTGGGCCCGTGGTCCGACACAGATGGCTGCCGTGGTCCAGTTATGCGTTGGCATCTACGTCCTCGTGTACCACATAAGCGTTGCTGATAAGCACTGCGGCCTGCTTGCCGCTTTCCTGCTCAACGAGGAGTACACCTTTGTTGGGGTGGACATCAACAATGATCAGAAAAAACTCAAGTGTGTTGGTATGGTGGTACGAAACTTTGTGGATATCCAGAATATTTGGAGAGTCCCTGATCAAGTGACGATTAAGCCAAAGTATGGCTTGGCTGACTACGCTGGTTCCATCATCCACCATAGCTACAACAAGATGAAGGATGCTATCACAGAAGATGACCACCATATATGGGCAGAAGCGCCCTTGCCCTTGAAGAACATCTATTATGCTTCCAGGGACGCATATGCCACCTACAATGTATACAGGCGTTTGGTGAACTTCCAGAAGGGGTTCCAGAGTCAGTGCTAGCATCTCGCCAAACCATCTAGGCGGTCGAGGATGTCCGGAAGGAAGAATGAATCAACCTAAAATGTTTCTTCTATTTATCTAGCTGGTAGTCTGTAAACTTTATTATACTGCTAGTAAGTCGTAAGTTCAAATTTCCTGCAAGTTGAATCATCCTTTATTCTAGCTGTCTTGCCTAATGATCCACGTTCGTGAGATATTATACTTAAGATGTTTATTTTGTTTCGGTTTCGCTAGCTATGATACAGAATGCGATATCCATTTTTACCAAAAGATTATTTCAGAGTTATAATGAATACCGTTCTCAACTGGGTTTGAATAGAGAAAATTTATTTATATATTGCATAGAGAAAGTTCATTTTTTTAATCAAAATAAGGGTCGCCCCCTCTGATTTTCCATTAACAGAAACCACATGGTCTTCCAAGCCCCTGATACAAACTACAGCTAGAAACTAAAGTAATCAACTAGCAGCACAAATCATACATGGTAGCAAGCCCAAGTAGACTTAACATGAAGGTCCAAAAAATAAAACAACGTCAGTGGACAGAAAATATAGCTGAGAGATGCGCAGGCGACACCACAGTACCCTGTGACTCCACACTTGCGATGAACTGTACAATTCACCTGCTACATGCTCTAGCCTGCGCATACACACCATCAGCACCTCTTTGCTCCCAACAGCAGCACCTCTTTGTTTACCCCCTTCATCTGCAATATAGACCATCCCATGATCCACAAGCAAATTATCTAAACAAGAATCATAAGATCACTATACCATTTATTTTGTAATCTCACATTATTCCTTCATTACCAAAGAGTCAAGAACACAACTGATGCCCTTCCTGCATCTCCTACGCAAACACTCATAGGTAGTTCTACCGTCTTAACTCCATGATTTAAATTATTAGTAAAACCCCCTTAACGATTCCATTTGCATTACCATCGTTCATGATTATAGCCAGGGAAACGGCAGCCAATAAAGCAACCACATGTGTAAGCCCTATTTTGAGTCCTGAATAGGGCCCAATCCTCGCATTTACTCTAACTGCAACATGTCCTCCTCTCATAATCATCATCACCCAAGACAGAATTAAGGCGTAACCCATAGATGCATAACTGCCATCAACATAGTTTTCGCACTATACCTAGTGTAAGGGAAACACTTGCGTTGTCGTGCTACATTTGTGGCTCCTCGGTCAGCATGTTCATAACCACCTTGATCTGAAGATCTTCACGTCTTGAAACCGAAAAGAACGACTTTATGAATCTTGAGCTGTTCACTATCAAGAAAATCACTCCATCCCTTGCCGAAGATAATGCGGTGTGATAGCCTGACTTATAGGGATGATAAACTACTCATATCAATAAGGAATTCATTCTTTTCCGGAAGCCCATTCAGACAGAACTCCAAAAATAAGAGTGCTTAGCTTGGAGTAATTTCAGGATGTGTGACCGACAGGGAAGTTACTCCCGGTGCGCACGAGTGAGGACAAAGTGCGCAGAAAAGACTAGTATTGATCTGTGGGGCCAGTCTAGATCCCGCCAGGAGTAACGACCACCGGCGGGTATTTCTGGGGTGCTACAAGTTGGTATCAGAGCCAACCCTCGCGGTTACACGGATGTTTGCGGACATGTGCGCGATCATGTTGGTCATGACGTTTGTGACCGGTCGTGTCACACGGCATGGCACATTTGCCGGGCTGGATGCACAGACGTATGTACCAAGAGGGAACGTTCCTGTGGCCCGACGAGGACGTCGGTTCCTCTGAGTGGGGGTGTATGTGATAGCCTGGCTTATTAGGGATGATAGACTACTCATATCAATAAGGAATTCCTTCTTTTCCGGAAGCCCATTTAGACAGAACTCCAAAGTGAAGCATGCTTAGCTTGGAGTAATTTCAGGATGGGGGACCGACTGGGAAGTTGCTCCCGGGTGCGCACGAGTAAGGACAAAGTGCGCAGAAAAGACTAGTATTGATCTGTGGGGCCACTCTAGATCCCGCCAGGAGTAACGACCACCGGCGGGTGTGTCCGGGGCGTTACATGTGGCCATCATCACACTTGTGGTACTTGGCCAGCGTGAAACTGTCCTTGCACAGCCGAATGCTAGCAAGCGCATCTCCCGGTATCTCCCCATCTCCCGGGGTCTTCAGGGCATCGACAACTTTCACCGGTAATCTCTGTATGCACCATCATAGGAAGAAAAATTATCAAATATGTGAAGGAACAATAAACAAAAGGATCTTCAGCTACATCTTCATATATTACATAAGGATCTTCAGTTATGGGAAACAAAAGGATATGGAAAAACACACATTCGTGTATTCACGGGTTTCAGCTACAAAAGCATATAATTAATCTTTCTCTCCATGAAAAAACAAAGAAAATTACATACAAAATAGAAAATACTAGGACACCAAAAACATACCACCGTCTTTCCTACTATGTTCGACTTGGTGAAGCGGTGGACAAAAAATGCACCTATATAACCTTTCTTCATTGCCAAAAGGTCATGTAGGTTACAGTCCTCTTGCTTCGTCAGATTAATTCCCTTCGTTATGACAGCTGATTCTAGAGGATGTTTACGCTCTTCGTTTTGATCACATGTACTTGGTAGGTTGCAGCAGTACACCATAGGAATGTCTTCAGTCAAATCGAAGGAGACAAGGTCGCCTTCTCGCAAGTCGAAGTCTTCAACAAACCTGCACCAGTTTTCACCACCGATGATCACCCTTGAATTCCCTTTTTACACGCCAGAAACATACGTGCAGCTCCCTCTCGCTTGAAAAAGCAATGAACTGTCTGGGATGGCGCTGAACTGGTGCCATTGCACGATCTGTAGATGTAGAATTTAATTGTTATTTATTTCCTACATTTTGTTAATCTTAAAAGTAGAGGGGAACAAACACAATAATCATTTTGGGGCCCAAGGCGATTTAAAATAATTATTTTTTATACTAAACTTTTATACTTATTTAAACTACGTGTACAATATTATAATTTTAGTTAATATGATTTTCTGTTACTTATCATATAAGAACATTTACAAATAATAGTTAAGTATTCATTATTACACAATTGTATATATATCATCAAAAAATTATTTCTACAGAATTTTAATTGTAAATTTTTTCTTATTAAAAAACCTTCAAATTATTGTTCTAATATTGCATAAACTAAAAGTGTATACACATATATTTGCAATCTATATGTGCGTTCATATATATCTTTTAATACTATTAAATACCATGGAAGATATTTTTAAATTATAGATACTAACAAATATTTTAATAGTGGTTTGTAGTGTATTAGGCAACAATATTCATAGAAATTTCTAGCGTATAACAAATGTGTCTTGCAAGTTGGGTTCAGTAATAGAATTAACAAATAACCAAAAATGTTGTTACATGAACTTTTGCACATGATTTGATTATCTGACATGCTCAGCTAGATTCACTTGGTTTTGGTTTGGTGCAAATGTGATCTCCTGCCCATTTCTAAAATGAAAAATTATGCATTGTTTCAAACATTGAAATCTCTGTTTTTTATAAATTTCATTATGATACTAAGATATCCATCATAAAGTGAGACGGGCATACTTAAACTCAACTTCACTAGCCGGATTGGCTTGCCTCTGCATGGTATAAAGTATTACTATGTGGTTGGTATTTGTGCTCTTTCAAATTAAGGCTCTATTTTACGCATTTAATAATCTTTCAGATATAATATATAATTGTATTGTGTTACTAGTATAATTTGTAATTCGGGCCCGGGGAGCTCGTGCTTTTTGCCCGGCCTATGGGCCAACCCAACTGACGCGGTAGCCACGGAGGAGGAGCTCCTTCACCACCCACGAGCCGAAGAAGCCTCTGCCCCCCGTCATGCAGACCAGCTCCTGCTCCGGCTGCCACTGCTGCATCTCGCCATTGTCGCTGGTGTTGGCAATCGGCGACATGGTGAATCGGTGTTTGATGAGTAGGGTGGTCGATCAATATGTGAATTTGATGTTGATGCAAGATTGCTACTGTTGTTAGCTAAGAGAATCTACAGTTGGACCCCAAACGCGCCTCAAACGCACGGACAGACAACCGCTCACCGACTGGTCACAAGAATGCGACCCAGACGGGCTCCTGAAATGGGCCTCAAACACCCGGGCTGACCGGCACCCATGATATCTAGCCCAAATATGGGGCGGATATGGGGGCGCCCGGCTCGTCCACCATGTTGGACTGACGGTGGGGTCCCATTCAAAATCGCCTGAAAACCGGGCGGTCCGACGGACGTCTCCTTCGCTAGGGGTGTGAACGCCCCGTGGCGCCACTCCGGCTCGGTGCCCGAGGTCAAATCCGGCCGACATCCCCCAACCCGAGCCACATCCACCACCTCCCTCTCCGTGCCTCCATGGAGGCTGTGGAGGCGGAGTTCGCGGTCGCCCAATTGGCCAAGATGGTAGAGCAGCAGGTCATCATGGAGTCCATCCTGGATGAGGCCTATGTGAAGACCAACCGGCCGTTCATTTTGTGCATGCTATGCTGTGGTGGATGTACATATGTGTGAGTGCACCTACTTACTTTGTGTATACTATGCTTGATGGATGTGCATACGTGTGCTGGATCATTGAAGAAACCAGCCAACTTATTGCATTTTCTTTTTTGTGTCAGTTTCGATCCCATTCCCAGCTCTCCGTGTGTGGATGGAAATAGGCTGCTGTGTTCCAGGCCGCGAGCTGACCCGGTGTCCAATGTACTTAGCGACGACAACCTCCTCATCGAGATCCTTGTCCACCTACGTCCAAAGCCGTCCTCGCTCCCCCACGTGTCCTCCTTATGCAAGCACTGGGGCAGCATCCTCTCCGAACCAAAGTTCCGCAAATGCTTCCGCTAGCACCACCAGAAACCTCCTCTGCTCGGCTTCTTCAGAGGGTATGCTAAAAACATCATTCCTGCCATGGACTCACCTGACCGCGTCCCTGCTGCCCGCTTCTCCTTGCCCAAGAGCAGCACATCCTACAATCAAAATGAATACATGGGCTGCCGCCACGGACTTCCTCTCCAATCGACAGGTTTAAGCGCAAGTGCGTCCTGTGGGATCCCCTCACAGGTGAAGAGAGCACCGTCGCTTTTCCACAAGGGTTCAACATCATCTTAAGGAGGAATTACAATGCCTGGCATTGCGCTGTATTGCGTGTCGATGCCGAAGATGGGCAAGTCCACGGAGATTGGTTCTTGAGCCCGTTTAAATTGGTTTTGATCTGCGCTGACCACAATACACTGGCATTTTGTTCTGTCTACGACTCAGCGCTTGGTGTTTGGGGAAATATTTTCTCGACGTTGACGATAACATCTGGAATGTGTAGGTTAACAAGGCCCAGCACCCTTGTTGGGAATGCACATTGCTTGTTGATTTGTGGAGGTGATGTCCTTGTGTTTGATTTCGAAATGCAAAGTTGGCCTGATCAAGAAGCCGGTAGAAAACCATGGTACCGACGACTCGTGTTTTCAGCTCTTACGGATGGAGAATGATGGACTTGGCCTCGCTGTTGTGTTGCAACTGACTATCGAATTATGGGAGAGGAAATCTAACTCTGATGGTGTTTTCGAATGGGTGCTGGTGCCGAAAACCATTCCACTCGAGGGTATGGTTCCAGCGAGAATGGGTTCTGTACTTTTCGTTGGGTATGATGAGGATGCAAATGTGATTGATCTCAGTACTATGACCGGCAACTTCACACTCCATCTTGACTCAATGCAGATCAAACATATTGTTAAAAGAACCAATATATGTCATGACACCTTTTATCCCTACAGGAATTTCTATACTGCAGGTAATACCCCCTATCTAGTTTCTTATTATTATAGAGCTCCATTAAAGCTAGAACAGGAATACAAATATTGCTTTGTTGCCTGGCCATTGCTAAAGGCTAAATACCATTATGTGCTTGTAATGAACTTTTCATCAGGGGGGTTCTAAAAATTGGAAAGTGGCAATACCTGAAGTAGTGAAACCATCTGAAGTAATTAAAGCAATTGGAAGATCTAGAGGCGGCTTAATGCTTGTTATATTTTCTTATTCACTATTTTTCTTTGCAAATTATAATTTAACTTGATCGATCTTGATAGAAATCGTCAATTCATAATACCATGCGCTCTATTTTTATCGAAGAGTAGTACTAGTTCATTAATTTCACGTAGTACTATGTAATTCTTGTTTTGGAACTCTGGTTTACCAATCCGTGCATATTTTATTTTGGCCTTATGGTCATAACTCATAACTGGTACAAAACTCACTCGACAATTATTCTGGATAAATGCATTTTCTCTGAAGATGTAAACAATTTTTCCATTCTTTTTTGGACCGGGCGATATATGTGGCTTCATTTTCTATCCTGGACTCAATTTCTCTTAGAATTTTCATATGGGTTTGGCTTCTTTTGATTGTAGGCAGGAGAGTTGGGAAGAAAGTGGCGGATCTGGAACTGTGAACACACTAGATCTGGCTATTTTTTTAAATAATACATTATTTTTATTAAATTTCAAAAATATTATGCGGTAATTATATTTTTGATCTGCTAACGTGCTATCTTGGTCAAACAACTTAGGTAATTTTATCTTTTCATATTTTTTTTTTGCTTGGTTACCCAATTTACAAGATGCATTTTCAAGAAGCATGCCTTTGTGCCACTTTTCGTTTGTACTCTGTGCCTCACATATGGCTTTGCTCACACAAGTAAATCTGGATTGACTTGACAATCTTTAAAGTTCAGTTTGTTTGCCTTAGATGACAGACGGTGAGTCACTGATCTCGTAATTTCTACTGCGATCATACGTAGTTATATAGAAAGAATCTTGAAAACATGTCAGCGTACAGGTGGGAGTAAAAACTAAATGTCCCCTTATTGATGATTCAGCTTTGGATATTTTTTGTATAATCTGCACTACGGCAAAGTTAATGCTTATTTTTGGGGATCATACAAAATTTGCTTTGCTGTGAGAGAGCATTACAAATTTGTTTGACTGGGATGACATTGATTGTTCTGCAGGTATTAAGAGTTAAATACGGGTTGCTGAGACACAGCCATGGCTTAGTTGGCATAGGGAAGTTGTTACGGCGCTGCTAGAAGGAGGGTGCGAGAAGGCTGGCTGGGGGCCTTTTTGCCCACGGCCGGGCAAGGGGGACGGGATTTCCTTCTTAATTCTTGCTTGATTAGATTGATACATCTCCTCTCTTTATATAGAGAGGTTTACTTGACTCCCAAGCAAGGCTTACTTGACACCTAAGCAAGCGACCCTTATCTCCAATTAACCCTAAGACTAATGGGCCCATTAGGCTCATTACATACTCTAACACTACACCCCACCTGGACATGCAGCTTGTCCTCGAGCTGCAGCCTAACCGACTTATAACCATGACTCGACTCAACACAAACCTAACACCTAAAAACAAGCCTTTTACATCTAGGGCTGTGTTATTACTCTCAAACTGAAATAGACTGGGACGCTTTATTTTGGGCGTGCCGTGTACAGCCACCTAGATCCCATGGACACCACACGGACAAAAGGAGTGCATGTGTATGGCTGTTGGTCTGCCATGCCGCACAGGGGAAGAGTGGAGGGCTTGCGATGGAGAATGTCAAGGAAGGTGCGCCCCCCAACCACCGATGTCGCAGACTTTGAGGTCGCTGCCCACGGGGAAAACAGCATGCCCGCTGCCCGTAGGGGGAACTGCATGCCCAAGATCCCCGATGCAGCGGACGAAATCGAGGTCCTTTGCGCAGCGAAGGGCAACTTGGAGGAGCGGCAGCTGCAGACCACGCATCTCCCCTGCACACGCCGAGCGCTAGAGGCAGCGTGCGGCAACCTCTGACCTCACGCCCGGCCGACACATGGCGGGTAGCAATCAAGGCAGCGGTGGCTGCGGTGGCGGGGACTTGATCTGCTTTGGATGTGGCCAGGATGGCGGCGGCTTGATGGGAACAAGGTGCGTCATGATCCCGGTCGTAGGGCATCCCATACTTTGGCGGCGGAGCTGACCGGGTGTAGGCTGCTTCGGTGTCGCGCCGGGCAGCGGCAGCTCTTCTGCGACAAAGCGCCCGTGGCGGAGGCCGCTAAGGCGGCGGCTGCCACTGTAGCGAGGATAGGCGGTGGTGGCGATGGATGGCAATGACGGCCCGGCGAAATCGCTGGTGCGGTGGCTGCCACGGCAGCTCTGGCGTGAAAGCGGCGATGGCGGCGCGCCGAAGCGGCCGTGGGCCGACCAGAACATGTGGATCTCTGGACCGCTGGGTTGGGTCCGCAGCACCGAACACCTCCTCCGGGTGAGGGCCGGGGTGGTGGCGACGGAGAATCTGGCGTGGGCAGGAGGCGAGGCGGCAGTCATGGTGGTCGCCGAGGCGCTTGAGGTGACGCAGCGGAAGACGGGCTTGGCGGTCGTGAAGACATGATCGAACCGAAGCTAGCTGATACCAAATTGTTATGGCGCTGCTAGAAGGAGGGCGCGAGGAGGGCGCTGCCAGCCTTCTTGCGCCCTCCTTCTAGCAGCGCCATAACAATTTGGTATCAGCTAGTTTCGGTTCGACCATGTCTTCACCACCGCCAAGCCTGCCTTCTTCCGCTGCCGGCCAGCCGCCTCGGCGACCACCACCATCGCCCCGCTTCCTGCCCGCACCGATCGTCTGTCAGCGCTTGCCGCCCTCACACCGGAGGAGGTGTTCGTGGTGCGGGACCAACCCAGCGGTCCAGAGATCCACATGTTCTTGGTCGGGTCCTCACGGGCCGCCGCGCGCCATCGCCGCTTGCCGCCATAGCTGTCGTGGCAGCCGCCAGCAGCGGGCTGAACGCTGCAGCTGCCATCCATCGCCATACCACCGCCCATCCTGGCTGCGAGGCCGCCCGCTCCTAGCGGCCTCACGCGCCGCGACATCAGCAGCCCCACCGGTCAGCTCCGCCGCCCGGTATGGGATGCCTACGGCGGACTCGACCTTATTTCCCATCAGCGCCGCCGCCATCCTGCGTCCACATCCAGATCAAGCCCGCCGCCACAGTCACCACTTCCGTCTTGGATCGCTACCCGCCACGTGTCGGCGGCGGTGAGGCTGCAGGCTGCTGCGCGCGGCCTCCTAGCGCGTCGGCGTGTGCGGGAGATGCGTGGTCTGCAGCTGCCGCTCCTCCAACACTAGTAGAAAAAGGGTCAAATGTGAAGCACATTATTGCCGGTTTGAATTTGAGCCGGCACTAATGTGTCCATTAGTGCCGGTTCCAACGGCTAGGCGGGCAGACATCATTAGTACCGGTTCGTGGGCAACAATTAGTACCGGTTCATGCCACGAACCGGTACTAATGATGCTGTGTCAGGCTGTGGGCCCCACGAACACCTTTAGTACCAGTTCATGGCATGAACCGGTACTAGAGTTTCTTATTAAGCTGATTTTTACTCCCACCTTGCTAGGAGACAGGCAGTAGGAGCGGTTTATAAGCCGTGAGTGCAAAGACGATGAAGGAGAGGCGCAATGCTCACCTGCAGGTTGCTTAGCTTCAAGCCTTTCGGAATAGAATAGATTGCACGGAGGTATGTGCAGTGTAGTCTACCCTATTCCGAAAGGCTTGAAGCTAATTAACGAGCATTGCACATTTTTTTATTTTTAATAACTTATTAGAACTCCGAACTTCTTGTGTTACGGCAAAAACTGGATGCACTTCGTGTACAAACTGGACAATCTCTTTCGAAGTATCAGGGCCGGTTTCGGACGAAAACTCATATGTTACACCGGCACTTCATTTTTTAAACTTATTACAACTTCAGACTTTTTTGCATTCAGTACACACCATTCTAAGCCACGTCATCAATTTTCAACCCTTTCTGACATCATTTGCTCCCCTAGCACGAACCGGTACTAAAGAGGTTGTGGCAGGGCTATTTTTAGACCCACCTCGCCCCCCTAGCAAGATTTTGACCATCTTAAATATGATACTTCTCAAACTATCACAAGTATTTGGTCTTCATTGAACTCTATGTGTAGGATCTGTGGCTGCAATAGGAGTCTTCGCCGGTTCTTAAATCAGTTTGACAATTTAGATTCTATACAAAAAGATCATTGATGATCAATGTATTTTTTATGTACTTCTCTTGTAGCATGCAGCGTTTTATTTGAAAGGCGGTACTGATCAATGTATTTTTTCTGTGTTACTTCTCAAACTATATAAAAAGCAAGAAGAGGAGGAGGAAGAAGAAGAAGAAGAAGAAGAAGAAGAAGAAGAAGAAGAAGAAGAAGAAGAAGAAGAAGAAGAAGAAGAAGAAGAAGAAGAAGAAGAAGAGGAAGAAGAGGAAGAAGAGGAAGAAGAAGAAGAGGAAGAAGAGGAAGAAGAGGAAGAAGAAGAAGAAGAAGAAGAAGAGGAATAAGAGGAAGAAGGAGAAGAAGAAGAAGAAGAAGAAGAAGAAGAAGAAGAAGAAGAAGAAGAAGAAGAACAGGCAGAAGAGGAAGAAGAGGAAGAAGAAGAAGAGGAAGAAGAGGAAGAAGAGGAAGAAGAAGAAGAAGAAGAAGAAGAAGAAGAAGAAGAAGAAGAAGAAGAAGAGGAATAAGAGGAAGAAAGAGAAGAAAAAGAAGAAGAACAAGAAGAAGAAGAAGAAGAAGAAGAAGAAGAAGAAGAAGAAGAGGAAGAGAAAAGACCGTGAAACAGTAAATCACAGCAAAACGAACTCCGAAAAAGCAGAAAAGAAAAAACTATATAAAAAAACTACTCAAAAATAAATAGAAGAAAATAAATAATGCAGGAAAGAAAAAAGTTATATAAAGCAAAAATATTCACAAAGAAACTAAATACAGCAAGAAAACTACTCAGAAATAAATAGAAGAAAAAAAGTAAAGCAGAAAAGAAAAAACTATATAAAGAAATTACTCAAAATAAATAGAAGAAAAAATAATGCAGAAACGAAAAAAACTATATAAAGCAAAAATATTCACAAAGAAACTAAATACAGCAAAAAAACTACTCAGAAATAAATAGAAGAAAAAAATAAAGCAGAAAAGAAAAAATTATATAAAAATTTAATCAAAAATAAATAGAAGAAAATAAATAATGCAGGAAAAAATTTATATAAAAAATGTTGGGCGCTGCCCGGTGGGCCTGCCAGACCTAGGGTGTAAAATGAGGCCAGTAAGGGCCAGCCAGGCTCCTGAGGCAGCGCCGCGCCCTAGTTAGGGCCTGGGCCTGCTATATAGAGGAGTTCGAAAGGGCAGCAGGCTGGGTTTATAAACCAGTCTGCGGCTGCCCTTCGCTAGACGAGGTGGGACTAAAAGTAGCACACTGCGGGTGGCAGCGCACGAGCAGTTGTACCGGTTGGTGGCTCCAACCGGTACTAATGTGTTCCCCTTTAGTACCGGTTGGAGCAACCAACCGGTACTACATACCCTAGTTTCCCGCCGCTTCGCCTGGCCAAAAGCGACCTTTAGTACCGGTTGGTGGCTCCAACCGGTACTAAAGGCACCTCCTATATATATGTCACTTACGAAAATTCAGTTATCGTCTACTTCGTTCCACTTTTCTCTTGCCCGACATCTCGATCTCTGGCCGCCCGCCCGCCGCGCTTTCGTGCCGTCGCCCCGCCCGCCGCGTCATGCCGTCCTTAACCCCCGCCCGCCGTCGTCGTCGTCCCGTCGTCACACGCCCTACCGCCCGTCGTCGCCGCGCCCCCACCGCCCGACCATCTCGTCGCCGTCCCGCCCGTCTAAATCGCCGTCCCGCCGCCCGGCCTCGCCGCCGTAATCGCCGCCCCGCCGCCCTATCTGCGCCCGCTCCATACACATACGCATGCACACACACAAACACACACACACACACACACACTACACACACACATACACGCACACACGCATACACACACACACACACTACACACACACATACACACACACATGCATACACACATACACACACACACTACACACACACACGCATACACATACACGCACACACACTACACACACACACACACGCATACACATACACACACATATTTTTTTTACTTATTTTCTGTTTTCTATTGTTTAGATGAATTAATTAATATAACTAGTTTATTTTAGTAAATGTTTAGTTGAACTAGTTGAATTAATACAACTAGTTTATTTTAGTAAATGCTAGTTGAACTAATTGAATTAATATAACTAGTTTATTTTTAGTAAATGCTTAGTTGAACTAATTGAATTAATATAACTAGTTTATTTTTTAGTAAATGTTTAGTTGAACTAGTTGAATTAATAGAACTAGTTTATTTTTAGTAAATGCTTAGTTGAACTAATTGAATTAATATAACTAGTTTATTTTTTAGTAAATGTTTAGTTGAACTAGTTGAATTAATAGAACTAGTTTATTTTTAGTAAATGCTTAGTTGAACTAATTGAATTAATATAACTAGTTTATTTTTAGTAAATGCTTAGTTGAACTAGTTGAATTAATAGAACTAGTTTATTTTTATTAAATGCTTAGTTGAACTAATTGAATTAATATAACTAGTTTATTTTTAATAAATGTTTAGTTGAACTAGTTGAATTAATAGAACTAGTTTATTTTAGTAAATGCTTAGTTGAACTAATTGAATTAATATAACTAGTTTATTTTTAATAAATGTTTAGTTGAACTAGTTGAATTAATAGAACTAGATTATTTTTAGTAAATGCTTAGTTGAACTAATTGAATTAATATAACTAGTTTATTTTTAGTAAATGTTTAGTTAAACTAGTTGAATTAATAGAACTATTTTATTTTTAGTAAATGCTTAGTTGAACTAATTGAATTAATATAACTAGTTTATTTTTAGTAAAGGTTTAGTTGAACAAGTTGAATTAATAGAACTAGTTTATTTTTAGTAAGTGTTTAATGTTTCGCCTAATATGAACATTGGAAATGTCGTCTGACGACGGAAATTTTTTCATTATGTGTGAATACTGTGAAGACCAGAGCGGGCAATGCGACAGAAATTTCCTTGTTGATGATGGCGATTCAGCATCAAGCTGGATGAGACCTTTGAATTCGATCTGATGAAGTCACAACGACAAGTCTGTTTTCGTAATTAAGCATGACTTATATATGCTTCATTTGCCTGACTTATAATTTTAATTTTCACTATTCTACTAAGCGCATCCCCTGCCATGCAAGAATTTTTGTCTTGGATAAGATAGGTTTCAATGATATGGAAACTATGGAGGTAAAGAGAGTTTACCTGAAAACTGAGCATGGTTATACTTTCAACGTCAAAGTATACAATGCACACACGTACACCTATTTTGAATGCAAAACTTGGCAAGCACTATGCAGGGCTTATGCATTTGAGCCTGGTATGGTTATCACCTTTGATATTCGTCCGGAAGATGATATTGAAGGTAATAGAGACATATGGGTCGATGTGCAGACGCCTCCAGTTCTACCATTATGTGATTTCTTCTCAACTATATTTTTGTCTTTGATATTGCTTATTCAAAAATAATTAACAACTAATTTCTATTGACAGCTTATTTCCATTCAAGCAAACATGTCCGGCGCTTGGTAGACAGGACCTACTACTGTCCCGGAGCTGAACTAAACTGCGAGGAGATAAATCATTATGTTTCATGGATTGAGGATCTTCATACTGTCAAGACAAATTTTCTTCCTGCACTTAGAAATCTTAGTACTCAAAAGCGTCGACCAATAGTGATGGTATAGAACTACGGTCACATCTATTTAGGAATGATGGTAAGATTTTTACTATTTGTCCTCAGTGCATCTTTTGCATACATAATTTTTTTTGCTAAAATTTCATTGCTAAGTATATTAATTAAGTACTATACGATGTTCTTCAACAGGGACTCCTGATGACAGTTGTGCCTCAGGGAATCGAGACTAAAGGTCGCATGTCAATTGTTAGCTTACGGCCAAGATATCCTGCATTGCACATGAATGCATTCAGGATTTCTAGAAGCGATGAATGCTTAATAGTGAAAGATTGGAGGAAAATTGTTAACGATCGCAGAGAAGTATTAGGGGGCAGCAGTGAGAAGCGCAGCCCACGATTAGGAGACAGGTTCATCTGCATGCTCCACTATGATGAATTAGGAGAGCTATACATGTTCTATGCTATTTTAGCAGAGAGAGAGAGTAGCTAGCAGGAGTGATTTAGCTAGTTCATGCTGCTCTTAGTACTTGTCCTTTCATGTCCGTGTTCTTGGTTCTGAACTTAATCTCAAATATATATATATATATATATATATATATATATATATATATATATATATATATATATATATATATATATATATATATATATATATATATATATATGAACGCTTATAATATCATGACAATAATGTTGAACCTCGATGATACTTTTGCTTCTGGTACAAGTGAATGTTTCTTCTTTAAGCTACTGTTGGTGGTGATTAGATAGAGGTAATGACTATGATGATTAAAAAGTGATAATGACGACTACAAGGATTTTTAGCTAGCTAGCTAGAGTATACATATACTCATGTTGATGATATGATGCAAGAGTTTTTATATTAATATGATGATGATGTTGAGTTATTATATCATTTAGTGAAAGAAACCACATATTAGTTTTAGCTGGATGGATCCTACATAAGTGATCAAGTATATATATGCCATATCCATATATATTATACTTGATCACCTAATTAGGTGATCAAGTATAATATCGATATGGCATATACTTGATCACTTATAGCTAGCTAAATCCTTCAGTCGAAACTAATCCGCGGTACTTTTACCTAATGATTTAACAACTCATTATAATGTAAAACAATCACTAAATTAAATTGAAAACATAAAACTAAAGGAAAAATTAAAAAAAACACCCAAACATTTAGTACAGATTGGTGAGCCCTACGCGTACCTG
This sequence comes from Aegilops bicornis, assembly GCA_021605145.1. Classification (NCBI taxonomy): domain Eukaryota; kingdom Viridiplantae; phylum Streptophyta; class Magnoliopsida; order Poales; family Poaceae; genus Aegilops; species Aegilops bicornis. The sequence goes on from JAHIAL010000022.1 coordinate 1,693,636, forward strand.
GGCCTGGCTCGTGCCACGTGTTTGCACTTTAGCGCCGGTTCGTGACGAACCGGTACTAAAGGGGGGGGGCTTTAGTCCCCACTCTTTAGTGCCGGTTGGCGAACCGGCACTAAAGGCCGTCACGAACCGGCACTATAGGCCGGTTCTGCACTAGTGCAAGTTGCCCTTCGCTGCGCAAAGGACCTCGATCTCGTCCGCTGTGTCGGGGATCTTGGGCATGCGGTTCCCCCCATGGGCGGCGGGCATGTTGTTTTCCCCGTGGGCAGTGACCTCAAAGTCTGCGACATCGGCGGTTGGAGGGGCGCACCCCTCCTCGACATTCTCCATCGCAAGCCCTCCACTCTTCCCTGTGCAGTGCAGACCAACAGCCATATGCATGCACTCCTTTTGTCCAGGTGGTGTCCATGGGATCTAGGTGGCTGTACACGTGCACGTCCAAAATAAAGCGTCCCAGTCTATTTCAGTTTGAGAGTAATAACACAAGCCGAGATGTAAAAGGCTTGTTTTTAGGTGTTAGGTTTGTGTTGAGTTGAGTCATGGTTATAAGTTGGTTAGGCTGCAGCTCGAGGACAAGCTGCATGTCCAGGTGGGGTGTAGTGTTAGAGTACGTAATGAGCCTAATGGGCCTATTAGTCTTAGGGTTAATTAGAGATAAGGGTCGCTTGCTTAGGTGTCAAGTAAGCCTTGCTTGGGAGTCAAGTAAACCTCTTTATATAAAGAGAGGAGATGTATCAAGCTAATCAAGCAAGAATTAAGAAGAAAATCCCTTCCCTCTTGCCCGGCCGTGGGCAAAAAGGCCCCCGACCAGCCTTCTCGCGCCCTCCTTCTAGCAGCGCCATAACAGAAGTTCTTCTATTTTGCTTAGATGCAGCCATGGCTAGGTGGTGTAGTCAAAGTTCTTTTATCTTGCTGGGACACAGACATGACTAGTCGATGCTGAAATTGTCCTGCTGTGTAGTCTGTAATTTCTTCTATTTTGCTGAGACATGTCCTGCTGTGGCATGTGATGTGGTTGATGCTGAGATTTTTCTTCTTGTATATACCTGTCCTGTCAAGTCAAACTTGTTGGATTTATGCTTGTGAAGTCTTGTATATTATCTGAGATCAAGAGACATTAGGCAAGTTACATGCCTGGTTAGTGACTCTTGGATTTGCTTGGGTTGATGCTTGACTCTGTGATGTAAGGTGGATAGGCAAGAAGAAATAGTCTCTGCTGCCTACTTCAAAGGAACAAAGACAGGTACATACAGTACATATGAATAAGCCTTCATTATTCGGTTAGCACCACGCCCTGTCTTTGCCTACTTTGGTCTTTCTTTTGCGGAGACAAGTCAAAACATTTGTTCTACTTAGAAATGAAATTAAGTGTTTTGATGCTTTTTCTTTTTCCGAATGTGTGCAATGTATTTATATGGGCCTGCATTGTGTTCCGCTCATGCGCCGCAAAGAGTATTTAACTTGAGAGAACCGTGGATTCGTTTTTGAAAGCAAGTCCAGTACTGAATCCTCAGTTAAAATTTCCCACTATTTTGCCACTATTAGTTCTATATGCTGACTCATCAGTGTGTACTATCTTGACAGTATATGTATCGTGGTTGCGTTTGTTTCAGTTTAGAAATAGATTTTTTATCTGGTGAATACCCGCAAAAAAAAATACCATTCATTAAGATCCTTAATATGTGGACGTGAAGAATTGAAAATTCATTTTATACAGAAAATATGAACAGAATGCCCTTTGGGTCATATTGCTATCTAAATTTCTTCAGGCATTTCAGCAACAGTAGTAGCTTTGCTCCTTCCCTGATGCATTAGTATTGCTGACAGTCTAGTTCTGGATCCACCGTTGTAGTTTCTATTGATTTGAATTAGACGGAGTTCTGTTTCGTGTTTCGGATTTATCACTTGCAGCTACAAGTCACCAAGAGATTCTTCAGGGAAAACAAAACCAATTTCTCGCCCACCTAGTAGGAGTACTTCATAATCCTGTGTACAGGAAACAAGAATTTAGTGTTACATTACTCATGAATGTCCTGTATTTCGAAGCCTGTTAAGTACTCCTACCCGTCATCTCTTCCTGAGTTGCAGGGTGGAGGTAGTGGAAGAAGCATCATATATACAATAATACAAACGCCTTATATCCCACGAGAAAGATCCCTGCGTTTTGCTATTCTTGCAGTTTCTCATAATCCCTTGAAGTAGTTTTTGAATCTTCAGAACTAGGCCTCTTATTTTAGGTCAAAGCTTGACCATATATTTAACTAGTAAATGTAAATTACATGTCATAGAAATTATATGTGGGTAACCTCTTTTCAATACAAATCTTACAATATACTTTTGTAGCATATACTTTAAAATTTGTCAGTCATATAGACGATCAAACTTTGACCCAAGATACGGGAGGCCCATCGTTGCACCGTCTCTTGTTTGTCATCTCTCATTTCATTTCATTTCATTTGGTAGAAATCAAATGAAATGGAATCTATGTTAGGCTTTCATTTGGTTGAAACAGAAATCCAATTAAGAAAACATGTTTCCTGCCACATGGATTTAACAATTGAGATGATTCCTAATCATGTTCGGTTGTCATTTTGGCAAGAGAATTCATAAACCCAGACCAAGTTTGGCTTCAAAATGAGGTTCATATAATAATAAAAACTTCATCTTTCCAAAATAGAAAATAAGGCCCGTTTTTGCTTGTGTTGTGGTTAAAATTTTGACCGGACTGATATCCAGGGGTTTCCCCCGGACAAGCTCCCTGCCTCCACCACCGAAGCAGCCAGCAGCAGCAACAGACGCGCACGCTCGCTAGAGATCCAGGGACAGGAACGCCTTAGATCTGACAAGGAAAGCCCGGGGGCTCCCCACACCACGATCCTCAACAAAATCCACCGGGACCTCGCTGCCCATGCAACCGAGGGGATCCAGCCAACCTCACCGGTGAGCACCACCCCCCCCTTCCACTGTAGGAGCGCCGTCCACACCAGCGAGGCCGCCGCCTTAGATCCGGGCCCTCACCACCGAAAGGCAGCGGCCAAAGGCCTCATCGCCACCCTCACTGGCAGTCGCGCGGGGGGCCCGGCGACCGTCTCCCGCAGCGGTGAGAAGGTGGAGGGAGAGGTGGCGGCACGAAAGAACCGTAGGTCACCCGAGTCGCCCTCGAGAGAGCGACGCGAGGGAAAGAGAGATAAGGGAGGGGGGTTGACTTCATAGGCCACCGCCATGGCCTAACCGCCGTAGTCAACGAGTCCGGATCCCCTCATCGGCCAACAACACAATGCGACTTTTCCACTAGGACTCAAGCTCAATTTTGTTTCTGGCAGGCCAAGGTGACTGTGATGATGGGCACGTGCATGGTGACTGTGATGATGAGCCTGCAAGCGGTACCAGACACGCGAGCAGCGAGGCCCCTACCAACGACGACGAGGTGGGGGTAGATGTTCCCGCTGTCTCACAAGGGGAGCAACGCTGCTCGCAGAGGGCGCATGTTTTTTTTCCTTGCGCGTGAGGCGTGAGATGTGCAGAGATGGGCGGGAAAGACGACCGAGTTGACCGAGTCCTAGACAGATCCTAAACGTTCAATCCTGCTGGAGCGGCTCCTAGCGCTTGCCCATTGGCACTGATCGGTTTTGCAATTAAAAAGGAATCATACAAACCGAGACGGTTTACACAAACGTGGCCGGCACGCTTACGGCCTTCTTCAATAATAAGAATCATCACGCGCCGCCGCCAGACGAACTCAGGACCATCCCCTGTTTCTGCAAAAAAAAAAAAAAAAAAAAACTCAAGACCCTCCTGTTCCACTTGTCCTCTCGGGTGCAGTTCCCGTTCGCCGGTGGGCTCCGCCGCCCCTCCGGTGCCGCCTTGTCCTCCGATTGCACGCTTTGCTTCTCCTCTCCGACGCTGATTCTGAGCAAACCCTGATCCCCGTGAGTCAAGCCATATGCTTATTTTACCTGCTCTACACTTACCTACATGTTGCTCTAGCTGTCTACTATAGGTTCTAGGTTTTTTTCGAGAAGGTACTATAGGTACTAGGTACATACAGACCAATATATCCTCCATTTGGTCAACCTTCCGACAGATACTTGTTTCTTTTTACCATGCAAGAGAGATCCATGTCCAAATCTATATACAGGGGAAAACCCGAGGTTATTAAACAAGGTACACAAAATATATTGGATAAATGGAAACGATATAGCTATGTAAGTACCGTGGCGAGGTCCTCGGTGCTAGCTCTACCGGAGTTGGCTTTCTCCCTGCTTTATACTCCCTCCGTCCCCAAATTCTTGTTTTAAATTTGTCTAAATACGAATGAATCAAGATACATCCGTATTTAGACAAATTTAAAACAAGAATTTGGGGACGGAGGGAGTACATATAAGGTATCATTGCATAAACACAATCTAAATATTATCAATGGTTGTTCATTTAGGCAACACTCCCTAGTAAATTATGTGATGGACCAGCAACAATTATGTGCACAAAAGTTTTCAATTTGTGGGGCTGATGTGTATATTTATGTTATTGGTTCTATTATCTGTTGGAGTAATTGATACTATTTCAATATGCCATGCAATACACTTTTGTCTAAAATCATTGGTGTTTGGTGTGCTCGTTTCAGATGCAGATCTTTGTGAAGACCCCCACTAACAGGACCATCACTCTTGATGTCGAGAGTTCAAATACTATTGATAACGTGAAGGCTAAGATTCATGAAAAGGAGGGCATCCCTCCATACCAGCAGTGTCTCATATTTATTGGCAAGCACCTCGAAGATAACCGCACCTTGGCCGACTATGCCATTAAAAAGGAATTCACCATTCATCTTTTCCCCCGCCTCGGAGGAGGGATGGGGATTTCCGTGGAGACCCTTTATGGCAAGGTGATCACCCTGCAAGTCGATCCATCAGATACCATCCAAGCCATCAAGGCAAGGATTCAAGTTGAACATCACCTTCTATTCGACGGGAAGTTACTGGAGGACAGCCGCACCTTGCCGTTTTATGGCATCCATGTTGAATCCACTTCTAACCTTCATCTCCGCCTCCAGGAAATGATGAAGATCAACATCAACATGCTGGACAAACCTCTCTATGCTAAGAGCATAGAAATTATCCGCAGTGTCAAGGCAAAGATTAACGATGAGTATGGCATTCATCCAGCCCAGCAGCGCCTCATCTTTAACAAGCAAAAGCTGGAGTGCCGCTATCCTTTGATGTACTATGGCATCCAAAATGGATCCACTCTCGACCTTGTCGTCTGTCGACGACCAAAACTGATGCAGATCTTTGTCAAGAATTTGTCAGGAAAGACGTTGGTGTTTCAGGTTAGGAGCTCGGATACTGTCTATAGTGTCAAGGAGAAGATTCGCCAGGTGGAAGGCATTGACCCGAACGAACAACGTCTGATCTATGTTATCCAGCTAGAGGATGACCTCACATTGGCGGACCAAGATATCGAAGAGCACTGCACTCTTCATCTTAACCTCCGCCTCCTGTCATGTATTAACTGCACCACAAACAATCACTCGATTGCACGTAAAATGTGTCACGAGTAATGTGCCCAAATTTATTTGCTCTAGTCACTATTTAGTAGTTGGCGATTTGAAGGACTGTCCATTCACTGCGATCAAACGGTGGAGAAATAGGAGTTACGAGAGTAAAATTACATGAATTACAAATAATTGTAGGACAATTATTGTGCCTATTTCTGTTATCTATTGCATGATTGTTTTTTGTTTAACTGCTTCGTGCCATGCAGCCTCCCGTGGGCCGGCCCACCAGCACGCACGCACTGCAATAGGTTTTCGCTCGGGGTCACACTAGGTTATCAATCAGTGTTGTCGGTCTGCTGTTGACCAAAAACATCAACCGTTTAACATTTGTAGGAAGAACTGATTTTTTCAAAAAAAATGAAGAAAATACTCGGTTTTGAATTATTTTCTCATAATATTGCAATATAAAGCTCACGAGTGTGGGAAATTTTTTAAAACTTTGAAAGTTCATGGAATTTTAAAAAAATTCATAGTTTTGGGGGAAAAGGTATGGAAAATTGAAAAACCTTCACTGATTTTGAAAAATGTTCATGAATTTTAATTGTTTTCCAGAAATTTGAAAAAAGTTCATTGATTTTGAAAAAAGTTAATCAATTTGAAAAGAAGTTCATCAAATTTGAAAAAGAGTTCATCGAGTTTGAAAAAAATCATCCATTTTGAAAATTTTATCAAAAATTTGTAAAAAATAACATATTTGAAAAAGTTCAGTGATTTAGGAAAAAAATTCATTGATTTTGAAAAATATTCATTAATTTGAAAAATGGCGGTTTTAAGAAATAAGTTCAGGAATTCAGAAAAGAAGAGAAAAAAGGAAAAAAAAGAAAGGAGAAAACTCATTTCTGAGAGGCACGGTCACGCCTCTCGCGGAAGCAAATCCTTGCCTCTTGTGGAAGGAAAAAGAGAAAACACGTTTTTTTCGTGAGAGGCACGAGTGTGCCTCTCATGGAAGGAAAAACAAAGGAAAACACGGTTTATTCTCGTTTCCGAGAGGCACGGTCGTACCTCTCATGAAGGAAAAAACATGTTTTTCACGTAAATTTTTTGTCCACAAGCTAAGAAAGACCGGTGGAAAACCGAAAAGATGAAAAAACCCAGAAAAAAATCTAAAAATTTGAAAACACGTGCGCAAAATAAAAAAACAAAAATCTGAGGGAGTGTTCAGAGCGTGACACGTGGCGGCGGGTGTGAGCGTGCCAAGTGGCGCGCTCTCAGCCTACCCCATGTGACCCTTCTTGAGGCTCCCGAACAAGCGCTCCTCCATTAGTTGCTCCTCATTTGGCCTATATTTTAGGAACATTTCACCTAGATATAGTGGCCGCAGTTAGAACCATGGACTATTTTTAGTTGACAAATAAATTGGGCTGGATTTTGGATGGCCCAATATTACAATGCTGGCGCCTGCTCTCGGTGCTTAGAGCATCTCCAGCCGTTGCCCCACCCCCAGGAGGCTTGAAAACCGCCGTGCTGGGGGCAATTGGGTTCCCAGCCGCTGTCCCTAAATTACGCACCCGAAGTACAAATGTCGGCCCATTTTTACATAAATGTGCCTGCTTTTCGGCCCAGTTTCGGCGAAAAATCGGCCCAATATCGGCGCAAATCGGCCCATATTCGCCGTGGTTCGGCGCAAATTCAACAGAAGTAATTTTTTTATCACATAGTTCATCACAGAAAATTAATAGAAATCAAATAATTCAACAAATAGTTCAACAACAAATAGTTCAAAAACAAATAATTCAATACAAATTATATAGTTCAATAAATAAAAACTTATATTTCGTCACACGTCAAGCTAGGCATTGTCCTTCAGCCTCCATAGGTGCTCCACCAGATCCTGTTGCAGTTGTTGATGCACCTGTTGGTCTCGGATCTCCTGACACATATTGAGGAAGGCAGTCTAGGTTGCCGGTAGCTGGTGATCAACTTGAGCAAGAGGACCCTGCCTGTAATATGTTTCAGTGTCAAACACTGGCTCTTCGTGCTCGCTCTTAATGATCATGTTGTGCAAGATGACACAACAAGTCATGATTTCCCACATTTGATCTTTCGACCAGGTCTGAGCAGGGAACCGTACAACAGCAAATCGAGATTGGAGCACACCAAATGCCCACTCGACATCCTTCCTGCAAGCCTCCTGAACCTTCGCTAAGTGGGAGTTCTTGCCTCCTGGCACAGGGTTTGAGATAGTCTTCACAACTGTAGACCATCTCGTATAGATGCCATCAGCTAGGTAGTACCCCTTGTTGTAGTGCCGCCATTGACCTCAAAGTTCACTGAAGGAGAATGACCTTCAACAAGCTTGGCAAAGACAGGGGAGCACTGCAACACGTTGATGTCATTGGGAGTTCCTGGCATACCAAAAAAGGAGTGTCAAATCCAGAGGTCCTGTGTGGCCACTTCGTCAAGTACCACACTGCAACCGCCTTTGGTGCCTTTGTACATCCCCTGCCAAGCAAATGGACAGTTCTTCCATTTCCAATGCATGCAGTCGATGCTTCCAAGGATCCCAGGAAATCCTCTTGCTGCATTCTGTGCTAGGATCCGAGCAGTGTCTTTAGCATTGGGTGATCGCAAGTATTGCGGTCCAAACACTGCCTCCATTGCCCTGCAGAACTTATAGAAACACTTAATGGTCGTGGACTCGGCCATGCACCCATAGTCGTGGAGTGAATCACCAGGAGCTCCGTATGCAAGCATCCTCATAGTTGTCGTGCACTTCTGAATTGAGGTGAATCCAAGTGTGCCGATGCAATCCTTCTTGCACTTGAAGTAGCTGTCGAACTCCCGGATGGAATGCACAATCCTGAGGAAAAGCTTTTGGCTCATTGATACGTCTCCAACGTATCTATAATTTATGAAGTATTCATGCCATGTTTACAATAGTTTTATATGATTTGATTAGAATTAACCCGGACTGACGTTGTTTTCAGCAGAACTACAGTGGTGTTGTTTTTGTGCAGAAATAAAAGTTCTCGGAATGCGCTGAAAATCAACGGAGATTTTTTTTGGGAAAATATAAAAAATACTGGAATGAAAATCTACCGGAGGGGAGTCTCGAGGGCACCACGAGGGTGAAGGGCGCCCCTACTCCCCTAGGGCGTGCTCCCAGCCTCATGGACTCCCTGTGGCCCTCCTTGACGTGAAATCAACACCAACTCCTCCTATAAATCAAGAAAACCCCAGAACAGAAGAGAGACCGGAAGTTCCACCGCCGCAAGCCTTTGTAGCCACGAGAAATCAATCCAGGCCCTCTCTGGCACCCTGCCGGAGGGGGCCATCATCACTGGAGGAGGCCATGGGGGAGGATCCTGGAGGGGCCATCATCGCCATGGAGGCCACGGACCAGAGGGAGAACCTCTCCCCATCCAGGGGGAGGCCATGGAGGAGGAATCACAAAGGGAAGAACCTCTCCTCCTCTCTCTCGGTGGCGCCGGAGTGCCATCGGGAGGGGAATCATCGCCGCGGTGATCATCTTCATCAACATCACCATCATCATCACCATCCTCATCCCTTTTACGCGGTCCACTCTCCCGCACCCCGCTGTAATCCCTACTTGAACATGGTGCTTTATGCCACATATTATGATCCAATGATGTGTTGCCATCCTATGATGTTTTGAGTAGATATCCTTTGTCTTTGGGTTGATTGATGATCTAGATTTGTATGAGTTGTATGTTTTATTTTGGTGCTCAGCTATTGTGCCCTCCGTGTCACGCAAGCGTGAGGGATCCCCGCTGTAGGGTGTTGCAATACGTTCATGATTCGCTTATAGTGGGTTGCTTGAGTGACAGAAATATAAACCCGAGTAAGGGGGTTGTTGCGTATGGGATGAAGGGGACTTGATATGTTAATGCTATGGTTGGGTTTTACCTTAATGATATTTAGTAGTTGCGGATGCTTGTTAGACTTCCAATCATAAGTGCATATGATCCAAGAAGACAAAGTATGTTAGCTTATGCCTCTCCCTCATATGAAATTACAATAGTGATTACCGGTCTTGTTAACAATTGCCTAGGATAATTCCTTCCACTTTTGAGCCATCAATATTCCACACTCGCTATTTATAATATTTAGTAATATATTCTAACTTTATGATAACAACACCTACTTTTATATTTTAGCTCTCCGATATCATGCAAAGTTATCCTCTTCATACCCACAACGTAGTTTTATTTCTCGTTTCTAGTTAGAAGCAAACGTTCGGTGTATGTAGAGTTGTTTCAGGTGGCAGATAGGACTTGAGAGAATATTGATCTTACCTTTAGCTCCTTGTTGGTTTGACACTCCATACTTATCACTTCCACCTTTGGGAATTGCTACGGTGATTCCCTACACCTGGGGATTATCAAGCTCTTTTTAAAGGCGCCCGTTGCTTGGGGAGCATAGCGTGGAGTTGATATTCTCGTGTGTGCTTGTTTGCTTTCTTCACTAAGTAGTTTTTGTTTTACTTTTTTGTGTTGCTTAGTTGTGGGTGAAACATACAAAAAAATTAAAAAATTAAAATACAAAAAGATTCACTTGCCTCTTATGCCTAAAAAGTTTTTCAAAAAGACAAGTGATTGGAAAGTTATGCATTGGAGAAGTGAGGGTCGACCTTGAACACTTGAGTTCATGCTCATGGAAACAATGTAAAAAATTTCATGGAAATTTCTCTAAAAATAATTATCCCCTTGTATATATCCATTGTATTATAAAATAATGTGCCAAGTTTTGGTTTTAGGATGATTAGAGTGCTTGTTTACAATGTGCAGTGCAAAAACAGAAACTTTGACTGTAGCGCGTGAATTTACATTTTTTACTGGAACGTCAAACAGGTCTGAAACTTTTTGCACAATATTTCTGTATAATTGTTTCCAAATTTTCATATTCTTTTAGAATTTTTGGAGTTACTTAAGTATACGAAATTTCCAGATTACTATAGACTGTCCTGTTTTTGACAGATTCTGTTTCTATGTGTTGTTCGCTTACTTTGATGAATCTATGGGCAGTATCAGGGGGTATGAACCATGGTGAAGTTGGAATATAGTAGATATAATGCTAATATGAAATTGTAATGAGTTTGCAACAGTACCTAAAGGTAGTGATTTGCTTTATTATACTAACGGATCTCATAAAGTTTTTGTTAAGTTTTGTGTGGATGAAGTGTTCGAAGAACGAGGAGTTACCGACGCGAGAAGAATATAGAGAGGGAAGAGTTTAAGCTTGGGGATGCCCAAGGCACCCCAAGTAAATATTTCAAGGATACTCAAGCATCTAAGCTTGGTGATGCCCCGGTTGGCATCCCATCTTTCTTCTTCAACAATTATCGGTATACCTCGGTTTTTGTTTTGTTCACATGATTTGTGTCCTTTGTGTTTTTTCTTTTCTTTAAGAACCATGCTAGTATGAGATAACCCTTCATTGATTTATAGAACGCTCTTTGTGCTTCACTTAAATCTTTTGAGTATGGTTTTATAGAATGCTTCGTGTGCTTCATTTATATACTTTGAGCTTGGATATTGGTTAGTCTATATTAATTGTAGAATGCTCCAAGTTATTCACGAACTGATGTGTCCATACGTGGCATATTCTTGTAGGCTATTGAGGTGTCAAGAAATGAGTATGAACCTTCAAAGAAAGATGTGATCTTTGCTGAAGGAGTGACACAGGGGAATGGGTTATCTTTCATCGAGTTCACCATTGATGATCGCAGCCCCATGTATGAAACTTACATCGACAACCCAGAGGCGCATTCTCAGCCTATCACCAAGTAATTAATCTCACTGTGCACACTCACGTCTAATATGTGCTGCTCCTCAGATTTCAGCTGATCAGAGTCAGCGCGAAGGGCATGAATGATGGCTGCAAGGGGGTGGAAATGTTTGAGGATGTCCGCATGGTGATATTCTGCGTAGCGCTCAGTGACTATGACCTAGTGGGAACCCCTAACCCATTCTACCTCCTAATCCAGATTACCGTCAACGCCCACCCAACGGTGTCCATAGTCACACAACTCCCAAGGCAGTGCCTTCAAAAAGGGAATGACGCCAAAGGCGCCATCGCCACTCACCGCAGTTAGGTCTTTCACCCGGGAGACAAATGAAGCGGTGGAAGTAGAAGCAGATCAGACGAGTGTCTCCATGGAGAAGAAAGCGGTGCCCTCAGACGTCACCATTGCCTCGGCCGAAAGGTCGACTAGGGATTTCTCCCGATCTGAATCCTCACCTCCAGCTCTGTCCGCATCGAGGATCGGCAAGTCTTGTGACCCAGATCCGTACGGTGAAGCACACCTAGTAGGGGACGAAGGCTACAAGGCGTCCCGATCCAGATCAGCCATCTCCGGGCGAGCCCAACTGCTGGTGTCCTGAACGGCCGGAAGGATCAGATGGAACAGCCAGGTCTGATCCATCGGCTTACCTCGGATCACCGCACCGGCTGACCACGCAGAGGCAAGCTCCACTGAACGGATCAGGCGGATCGGATTCAGGCGCCTGCTCGAGCGTGAGAAGCTCCCCGCCGCCACTTTCCTTGACTGCGTCCAAGGCCTGCCCGGCACTAGCCTCGGGCAACGGCGAGGAATGGAGGGGAGGCGGGGAAGCCTAGCGGCGGCTGCGCGAGATCGCCCCCGTGTCGCCATAGCGGGGCGGCGCGAGGGACCTTCCGTGTGCACCCAGCCGAGTTGTGCTAGTCTATATCGATTCAATCATAGTACTACTGTGCATTGTTCATTTTGTCCATTACTACAATATAATCCTGCACAAAGAACAAGAATTTTAAACTATTGACATGGCAGTGGGAGAGGTAGGAAGGTTGTTACGCCTTCCTCGCCGCCACCCTCAGCTGATTCACCCGACCACAGGACTGCTCCGTCTAACGTGGACCCGTCTCGGACTCCGATCCATGAGCCTCCGGTCACTGATCCTTCGCCCCACCAGACTCGGGTCGCCGATCCTTCACCCCACATGAGTCCGGTCCCAGAGTCTTCGTCCCAGAAGACTTCGGTCACGGGGTCTTCGTCCCAGAAGACTCCGGTCCCGCCGTCTTCTTCCCACGAGACTCCGGTCCCGCCGTCTTCTTCCCACAAGACTCCGGAGGCTAGTGGCCCGGAGGATGGTAGCGAGGACACCTTTTCAGATGATATCTACAGCGACGACGAGCTGGTTGAGAAGGGCAAGAAGGTCTACAAGCGTGGTTGTACAAAGCTCCCGCCCGTGCCGACGACCCCCGACCAGAGGTGGTTGATTGTGCCTAAAGGGTTGAAGTAAGTGCAGTTACTATTTTTTAACCTTTTTCCTTCATGTTCCTTCAAATTAATATCTAATGCGTTGGCCTTGTCATACTGCAGGGGCTTGGTATACCCCCGTGACTGTGGTGTCCGCAGGCCCAACCAGGTCCTTGGCACACTTTGCCAGCAGCACTTCCCTAGGTGGGTCACGATGCTCGGTGAGGGTCAGGTTCCACAGCTAGCACTGAGCTGGGAGTTGTACTCTGTTGCCCCGGCCCCTCCGAGGGAGATGGTCGCCGGTGTCGCGTGCGAGACGGTGGCCGACATTGTGTTCCGTCGGTTTTGGGTAATTTCTCCTTTAACAAAATTAAAAATGAACACTACCTAGCTAGTGATTGTACTAATCATTGTTGTCTTCTTTGATTGCAGACCTTCTACAGGGTTTCAGAGGGAGAACAGGAGGCCGCGGCTATGGTTGTCAAAGCCGTGCAAGCGCCTACTTGAGAACTTACGGCACGCGGCTCGGGTGCAGGCTGTTCGAGACTACTACGCCTCGCAGGGTATTAGGAGGGCCAAGAAGAAGTGTCGCTGCAAGTTTCTGAGTAGGGAGAAGTACTTGGTGGTAATTATACCTATTCTTAAGGCCTTGAACTTAGTTTTTTTGATTTGATTCGTAGTGCTGAAATTTCTCTTGACTCACTTAGGTGCCCCCGAGACGGTGTGTCCATAAGATGGATTATTGGGAGGCGTTGGTGGATGTGTGGTGCTCTTCCCAATGGCTACTCGAACACCAAAGGGCCAAGGATAAGCGTGACCAAATGGAAGGTGTGCCACACCATCAAGGGAGCTCCAACCTGTTTGAGTACGGGGATAATCAGGTATGTGGTTTGCTACATGATTCATGCAATTTCATTCTTCATGGTAGCATTTATCCTTTCCAAAATGACTTAATATGCTTAGTTAGTTAAAAAGGCATAACTACCTTGATAGTTCATTTATGACATATTTAGCTCTAAAATGACATAATAACCTTTAGATAGCTCTATAAAATGACTTAATATGCTTTAGTTAGTTAAAATGGCATAACTACCTTCGATAGCTCAATAACGACCTAAAATAATCTTATCTAGATCATTCATGACATAATTAGATCTAAAATGACATAATAACCTTAGATATATCTATAGAATGACTAAATATGTTATAGTTAGCTAAAAGAGCATAACTACCTTGGATAGGTCAATAATGACATAATTAGCATACTTTGGTCAAAAATGGCATAATAATCTTGGTTACCTCGAAAATGACCTAAACTTAGCTTATTTTCCTCGAAAATGACATAATAACCTTTCTTAGCTCCAAAATGACCTATTTACATAGCAATATCATTCTTAATGCTAGCTTGAGCACTTAACTCATATTTTGTTCCTCTCTCTCAGGCATAGTACCACAAGAAGCACATGCCAAGTCCTGCTCGACCTCTATGGCATGGCCCATATGGCCCCGTACAAGAAGGCCAAGGCAATCAGGGAGTCTGACCTAGATCATCCAGAGAGCTTCACCAACATCTCCTCCCACCACAAGCTTGTGAAGTACAAAGACGAGGGGAAGACGAGGAAAGGGGAGGACTTTAACCCGAGCCAGGATCCTTTTGATACAGAGCTGGTGATGATATCTGGTGGCGGGAGGTCCCATGGCTCTCAAGCCATTGGTGATGGACTGATACGTTGTCCTAAGACTCTCCCGCAGATCAAGAAGCACCTGAGTAGCTCTGATCCTGAGATAACGCCTCGTGCACGGCCCGCGGAGGTCGCCGTGGCGGTTAGTTATACGGAATCTCTGACCTTTCCTCCATTACATTGTGTGTGTGCGTCCGTCGATGATTACAATGCTAACGAGGAGTGCTGTGTTGCAGGCAGCGGTTGAGAAGAGAGATTAAAGACCCAGGCGCTTTTGGAGGAGGCAAAAAGGGAGGCGGCGGAGAGGGAGAGGGAGAGGGAGGAGACGGCTAAGCTGTTGGAGGAGGAGAGGAACCGAACGAGGCATCTCACCGGCCCTATACGAGCTCATCGTGGCACGCTTTCTCGCATATATTAGCCCAATCATGCACGTAATTTTTCGCATTACTAACTAATATGGTCGACTCGTGAGAACCAAATGTGCACACCATGTGCGAGAAAAATGCTCAGGCCCCTCCGCCGATGCCCCAGATTGCTCCGGCGGCCACGGTGAGTTTGATTTGAATGGTCCTTAGTTACTACTATTCACATTTCAGTTTGCATCATGCTAACGAGACATTATTGGAAATGATCTTTGGTTCAGCATGGCTCCCGACAAGCATCGACCAATCCTTCAGCGAGTGTCAATGCCGGAACCCCGATGATCCTTCTCCTCCAAATGCGCCAATGGCGCAGCCCGACCATTCCTACACCTCCGTGATAACGGTATTTTTCTTCTTATTTAGCCTGTTTAGTCCATTTTTTACATAATTTAGCCTATTTAGTCCACAAATTACATAATAAGATGAAGAAAATCAAGGAAGAGGAAGGAAAGAAGGAATAGGAAGAAAAGAAGAAGAAGAAGAAGAAGAAGAAGAAGAAGAAGGAGAAGAAGAAGAAGAAGAAGAAGAAGTAGAACTTCTTCTTCTAGCATTCTTCTCCTTCTCCTTCTTCTGCTTCTTCTAGTCTTCTTCTCCTTCTCCTTCTTCTTCTTCTTCTTCTTCTTCTCCTTCTCCTTCTTCTCCTTCTCCTTCTTCTCCTTCTCCTTCTTCTTCTTCTCCTTCTCCTTCTTCTCCTTCTCCTTCTTCTCCTTCTCCTTCTTCTGCTTCTTCTTCTTCTCCTCCTTCTCCTTCTTCTTCTTCTTCTTCTTCTTCTTCTTCTTCTTCTTCTTCTCCTTCTCCTTCTTCTCCTTCTCCTTCTTCTCCTTCTCCTTCTCCTTCTTCTCCTTCTCCTTCTTCTCCTTCTTCTTCTTCTTCTCCTTCTTCTTCTTCTCCTTCTTCTTCTTCTCCTTCTCCTTCTTCTCCTTCTCCTTCTCCTCCTTCTCCTTCTCCTTCTTCTTCTTCTCCTTCTTCTTCTTCTCCTTCTTCTTCTTCTTCTTCTTCTTCTTCTTCTTCTTCTTCTAACTTTCTTGTTTCCCATTTTGCAGATTTAATTCACTATATGGAAGCTTGAATGGATGGAGTGCTTGTTTCTCTGTTCTTCTTTTCGTTTGTATCAAGAATAATGTGGAACTTGTTATATGGATGCATGGAACAATGTGTTGGATGAACATTGTGATATTAGTGTAAGATGTATGGATGAAACTTTGTTTCTTATGTATGTATATATGTCATGGATGGAGCTATGTGTTGGATACATCATATGTCTGTTGTGCCTATGAAAAAAAAATATATGTATATCTGTATGTGAATTCCGGTGAAATTAAATGGATGTAAATAAAAACAGGGGACATATAGCCTCTTTGCCGTCTGCTAGCGGACAGCAAAGAGCTTTGCCGTCTGCTAGCAGACGGCAAAGAGGACACGTGGCAGCTACCTGTAGAAATTGGGAACACTGGCTGCCTATTTGGACAGTTTGCCGTCCGCTGGTGGACGGTAAAGACCTTTGAATCTTTGCCGTTTGCTGGCAGACGTTACAGCTGGCCACGTGGCAGCTTCCTAGTGTTAGTTTAATCGAAGCGCTTTGCCGTCCGTTAGCGTACGGCAAGAGCTTTCGACTCCGTGCCGTCGGCTGGCGGCGACAAAGAGCGCCGTTAACCCCCTAACGGCTCTGATGCCACCCCACCGCCGTCCGCTGTCTTTGCCGTCTGCTGGCCTCAGATAGAGGACGTCACAATCCTTTGCCGTCCGTTTCATGGAAGCGGATGGCAAAGAAGGCCTTTGCTGGCACCTGTTCAGACGGACGTTTTGTCGTCACGCGGGACGGCAAAGAAGTTTGCCGTTCGGGATCTATGCCTTTGCCGTCTGCCATGGCGGACGGCAAAGAAGCTGTTTCCAGTAGTGATTGTGGGCGCTCTGCAGTATCTAACTCTGACGCGGCCCGACTCGCAGTATGCTGTTCAGCATGTATGTCTTCACATGCATGCTCCCGCGACTCCTTTGGACCACTGGTGAAGCGTATCCTCTGTTACATACGCGGCACCCAGTCCATGGGACTTACGCTGACGGCCTCCGCCTCCACCGACCTCGTCGCCTACTCCGATGCGAACTGGGTTGGCTACCCGGACACACATCGCTCCACCTTGGGGTACTGTGTCTACCTTGGGCCATCCCTGATCTCTTGGTCATCCAAGAGGCAGCCCACAGTCTCCCACTCGAGTGCCGAGGCAGAGTATCGGGTAGTGGCTAACGCCGTTGCTGAATGCTCTTGGCTTCGTCAGCTGCTCCAGGAGTTGCTTTGTGATGTTCACAAGGCCACGCTCGTCTACTGCGACAACGTTTCTGCCGTGTACCTCTCCGCCAACCCAGTCCATCATCGTCGAACGAAGCACATTGAGCTTGACATACACTTTTTTCGCCAGCAGGTGGCTCTTGGGCGCATCCGGGTCCTCCACGTCCCGACGGCGCAACAGTTCGCCGATGTCATGACGAAAGGACTGCCTACTTCTGTCTTCAAGGAGTTCAGGTCCAGTCTTCGCGTATCCGGCGATGCTTTGACTGTGGGAGGGGGGGGGGGGTGTTGAACATATGGTTTGTGCATGTATATTGTGTAACTCGGCCTACCACCTAGTCCTTGTATAGTTGAGGTTGTGGCCCACTTTGTACTCCATATATACGTGCGATATGCACCGATCAATACATCGTGTAGCATTGCCAAACTCTCGTTTTCAACGATCCTAGCGGGCGGGCGCTTGAGGACCTTCCGTGCGTACCCAGCCGAGTTGTGCTAGTCTATAGTACTATTATGCGTGGTTCATTTTGTCCATTACTACAACATAATCCTGCACAAAGAACAAGAATCTTAAACTGTTGATTGTAATGTTGTCTTTGCTAACCAAACTTAGGTGCATACATTCCTTCCAGAAATTTTTTTTCACACTTTATTTATTAGCCATCCGTGCAAAAGAAAAAGAAAAACACCCACAAAATGATTTGTTTAGCAGAATTAAGGTGATCGATCTTGGTATTGTGAAACTATGAATACGTTTATTTAGAAAAGAGAAACTATGAGCACATGGACTTTGCTCTCACCACATAGCAGATAAAACCAATGGGCTCTTTTGAGTTGTTAACAGGCCGGCACAAACTGATTGGGCTGGACGTGGATGGGCTTACCAATATTACAGCTCTCCCCCATCACTCTCCTCAGTCTCACCTCGCTCCTCAGTCCCCAAAGTCCGCTGTCACTCCCATCACTCTCAGAGAGTTGAAGCGGAGCCGCCGGCGACATCACCCGGCTCCCGCTACACCGTCTGCCCGCGATTGGAGGTCAGCCCCCTGCTGCCCCATCCACGGCAGCCGCTGGCGACTCCAAGTCCTTCCTCTTCCTCTCCATCTCCATCTAATCTAGAAAACCCTAGCTAGATTTTACCCTCCTAATTATTTTCTTCTGCTTTTTATAATTAATTTTTCCCTAGTACAGAAAACCCTAGCTACATTCTCCATCTCCATCTATTCCTTCTTTTTTCTTCTTATAATTTAATCTTTTCGGCTAGTATAGAAAACCCTAGCTAGATTTTCCCCTCCTAATCAAGTGCTGACATTCCTCCCCTGCTGCAGCGGTGGAGAGAGAGAGAGGGGATGGATCCAGATGATGCTGAGATTCCCCAAGGCCAAGGGTAAGATTCCTCTCCCTCTTGGCCTCTTCATCTTCTGCCAAGTCGTTCCCTACTTGTATGCCATGCTGAATGGGATATGCATATTTGTGTGTGCCCTACTTTGTGTATGCTATCTTTGTCTTTGGATGGATCGATTTAAATATGTGTAGTCTTCTACTTGCTATGTGCTGGATGTTCATATGTGTGAGTCTGCTACTTGCTATGTGCTGGATGGATGTACATATGTGTGTTAGATCATTGTAGAAACCTGTCGAAACCAGTTGATTGATTACAATTTCTTCTCTTGTCAGGGTCGATCCCATTACCCGCTTGCTGCATGTGGACGGCAGGAGGCTGCGGCGTTCCGTGCCTCTGGCCGGCTCCGTGTCCCAGGTGCTCGATGACGACAACCTCCTCATCAATGTCCTCCTCCGCCTCCCTCCGAAGCCATCTTCACTCCCCCGCGCACCTGCCATATGCAAGCGCTGGGGCAGCAAGCATCCTCTCCGACCCAGCGTTTCTCAAACTCTTCCGCAAGCACCACCGGAAACCTCCTTTGCTCGGCTTCTTCGAAGGGTATGTTGACCGCTTCGTTCCCATCATGGAATCGCCCAACTGTATCACTGCTGCTTGTTTCTCCCTGCTCAAGAGCAGCATGCCCTACAACGACCGTCGAGAATACATGGGCTGCCGCCACGGCCTTGCTGTCCTAGTCGCCAGCGTGAGCGCAAGACCGTCGTGGGACCCCTCACCGCCAACAAAGACAGCGTGGCTTTTCCACCGTGGGTGGATGACGACTTTATGTGGTCTTTCTATAACTGGCATGGTACGGTGTTGTGCGCTAATACCGAAGATGGGCATGTTCACGGAGATTGCTTCTCAAGCCCGTTTAAATTGGTTTTAGTGCATCTACGGCATTGGTGGACATGCATTTTGTTCTCATCTATGACTCGTCATCTAGTGTTTGGGGAGATATTTCCATGATCTGCGATAAGAAATGAAATTTCAGTGTTTAGGGCCCAACATCCTAGTCCGTGATGCACTTTGCTGGTTGATTTTGGAGGTGATATCCTTGTGATCGATTTTTAAATTCAGAGCCTTGATGTGATCGAGAAGCCAGCAGACTATCATATTGAAGACAGGTGTTTTCAGCTCTTACGGATGGAGGATGGTGGAGTTGGCCTCGCTGTTTTGTCAGGAAGGATTGTCCAATTATGGGAGAGAAAATTTGACTCTGATGGTGTTGTTGGATGGGTGTTGCTGCAGAAAACTATTCCACTGGAGTGAATGCTTCGAAGGGGAACACATTATGTACTTTTCGCGGGGTATGATGAGGACACCAATATAAATAAAGAATGAGCTCATTACAGTACCTTATGTGGTGGTTTTTCTTTCTTGCACTAACGAGACTTATGAGATTTCCTGTTGAGTTTTGTGTTGTGAAGTTTTCAAGTTTTGGGTAAAGATTTGATGGATTATGGAATAAGGAGTGGCAAGAGCCTAAGCTTGGGGATGCCCATGGCACCCCAAGATATTCAAGGATAACCAAAAGCCTAAGCTTGGGGATGCCCCGGAAGGCATTCCCTCTTTCGTCTTCGTCTATCGGTAACTTTACTTGGAGCTATATTTTTATTCGCCACATGATATGTGTTTTGCTTGGAGTGTCTTGTATGATATTAGTCTTTGCTTTTTAGATTACCACAATCATCCTTGTTGTACACACCTTTTGGGAGAAGCCCACTTGATTTAGAATTTATTAGAATACTCTATGTGCTTCACTTATATCCTTTGAGCTAGATAGTTTTGCTCTAGTACTTCACTTATATCTTTTAGAGCAATTTACGGTGGCTTAATTTTGTAGAAATTGTTGATCTCTAATGCTTAACTTATATTATTTTGAGAGTCTCTTATAACAGCATGGTATTTTCTATGGTTATAAAATTGGTCATAGAATGATGGGCATCCAAGTTGGGTATAATAAAAACTATCATAGAAAGTGAATTGGATGCTATGATCAATTTGATACTTAATAATTGTTTTGAGATATAGAGGTGGTGATATTAGAGTCATGCTAGTTGGGTGATTATGAATTTAAAGAATACTTGTGCTGAAGTTTGTGATTCCCGTAGAATGTACGTATGGTGAACCGCTTTGTGATGAAGTTGGAGCACCAAATTTATTTATTTATTGTCTTCATTATGAGTGGCGGTCGGGGACGAGCGATGGTCTTTTCCTACCAATCTATCCTCCTAGGAGCATGCGCGTAGTGCTTTGTTTTCAATGGCTTGTAGATTTTCGCAATAAGTATATGAGTTCTTTATGACTAATGTTGAGTCCATGGATTATACGCACTCTCACCCTTCCACCATTGCTAGCCTCTCTTGTGCCACGCAAATTTCGCCGGTACCATACACCTAGCATATACCTTCCTCAAAACAGCCACCATACCTACCTATTATGGCATTTCTATAGCCATTCCGAGATATATTGCCATGCAAATTTCCACCGTTCCGTTTATTATGACACGCATCATCATTGTCATATTGCCCTTTGCATGATCATGTAGTTGACATCGATTTGTGGCAAAGCCACTTTTTTCATACATGTCACTCTTGATTCATTACATATCCCGCACATCACGGAGGCATTCATATAGAGTCATATCTTGTTCTAAGTATCGAGTTGTAATCTTGAGTTGTAAGTAAATAAAAGTGTGATGATCTTCATTATTAGAGCATTGTCCCAAAGGAGGAAAGGATGATGGAGACTATGATTCCCCCACAAGTCGGGATGAGACTTCGGACTATATAAAAAAAGGCCAAAAAAAGAGAAAGGCCAAATAAAAAAATGAGAGAAAAAGAGAGAAGGGACAATGGTACTATCATTTTTACCACACTTGTGCTTCAAAGTAGCACCAAGATCTTCATGATAGAGAGTCTCCTATGTTGTCACTTTCATATACTAGTGGGAATTGTTTATTATAGAACTTGGCTTGTATATTCCAATGATGGGCTTCCTCAAAATGCCCTAGGTCTTCGTGAGCAAGCGAGTTGGATGCACACCCACTTAGTTTCTTTTGTTGAGTTTTCATACATTTATAGCTCTAGTGCATCCGTTGCATGGCAATCCCTACTCACTCACATTGATATCTATTAATGGGCATCTCCATAGCCCGTTGATATGCCTAGTTTATGTGAGACTATCTTCCTCCTTTTTGTCTTCCCCGCAACCACCATTCTATTCCACATATAGTGCTATGTCCATGGCTCATGCTCATGTATTGCGTGAAAGTTGAAAAGTTTGAGATTACTAAAGTATGAAACACTTCTTGGCTTGTCATCGGGTTGTGCATGATTAAATACTTTGTGTGATGAAGATAGAGCAACAGCCGGACTATATGAGTTTGTAGGATAACTTTCTTTAGCCATGTTATTTTGAGAAGACATGATTGCTTTGATTAGTATGCTTGAAGTATTACTATTTCTTATGTCAATATGAACTTTTATTTTGAATCATTTGGATCTGAAACATTCATGCCACAATAAAGAAAAATCACATTGAGAATTATGCTAGGTAGCATTCCACATCAAAAATTCTGTTTTTATCATTTACCTACTCGAGGACGAGCAGGAATTAAGCTTGGGGATGCTTGATACATCTCCAACGTATCTATAATTTTTGATTGTTCCATGCTATTATATTACCCGTTTTGGATGTTTATGGGCTTTACTTTACACTTTTATATCATTTTTGGGACTAACCTACTAACCGGAGGCCCAGCCCGAATTGCTGTTTTTTTTGCCTATTTCAGTGTTTCGAAGAAAAGGAATATCAAACGGAGTCCAAACGGGATGAAACCTTCGGGAACGATCTTTTTGGAACAAATGCCAACCGGGAGACTTGGAGTGGACGTCAAGCAACAGAGGAGGTGGCCACGAGGGAGCCCGGTGTGCCCCCTAGGGGTGGGCGCACCCCCCACCATCGTGGGCCCCTCAAGCATCCACCGACCTGCTTCTTCCTCCTATATATACCCACGTACCATGAAACCGTCGAGGAGCACCACGAAAACCTAATTCCACCGCCGCAACTTTCTTTATCCACGAGATCCCATCTTGGAGTTTTCGCCAAGCCTCCATTTGGAGGGGGAATCGACCACGAAGGGCCTCTACATCATCTCCAAGGCCTCTCCGATGAGTTGTGAGTAGTTTACCACAGACCTGGTCCATAGTTATTAGCTAGATGGCTTGTTCTCTCTTTGATTCTCAATACCATGTTCTCCTCAATCTTCTTGGAGATCTATTCGATGTAACTCGTTTTGCGGTGTGTTTGTCGAGATCCGATGAATTGTGGGTTTATGATCAAGTTTATCTATGAGAAATATTTGAATCTCCTCTAAATTCTTTTATGTGTGATTAAGTTATCTTTGCAAGTCAATTCAATTATCAGCTTGGTTTGGCCTACTAGATTGATCCTTCTTGCAATGGGAGAAGTGCTTAGCTTTGGGTTCAATCTTGCGGTGTCCTTTCCCAAAGGATGACAAAGGGCAGCAAGGCACGATTGTATTGTTGCCATCGAGGATAAAAAGATGGGGTTTATATCATATTGCATGAGTTTATCCTCTACATCATGTCATCTTTCTTAATGCGTTACTCTGTTCTTTATGAACTTAATACTCTAGATGCGTGCATGAGTCGGTCGATGTGTGGAGTAATAGCGATGAGATGCAGAGGTGAGTCGGTCTACTTGTCACGGACGTGATGCCTATATACATGATCGTGCCTAGATAATCTCATAACTATGCGCTTTTCTATCAATTGTTCGACAGTAATTTGTTCACCCACCGTAATACTTATGCTATCTTGAGAGAAGCCACTAGTGAAACCTATGGCCCCCGGGTCTACCTTTTATCATATAAGTTTACAATCTACTTTTATTTGCATCTTTACTCTTCCAATCTATAACATAAAAATACCAAAACTATTTATCTTATCATATTATCTCTATCAAATCTCACTTTTGCAATTTACCGTGAAGGGATTGAGAACCCCTTTATTGAGTTGGTTGCTAGGTTCTTGTTTGTTTGTGTAGGTGCGTGGGACTTTTGAGGAGCCTCCTACTGGATTGATACCTTGGTTCTCAAAAACTAAGGGAAATACTAACGCTACTATTGCTGCATCACCCTTTCCTCTTCAAGGAAAACCAACGCAAGCTCAAGACGAGTACTCACTCTCACAACCCATCATCTAATAACTACTCTAGAGTGCATTCCCTTAGGCCCAAATATGGTGAAGTGTCATGTAGTCGAGGTTCACATGACACCACTAAGGGAATCACAACATACATATCATCAAAACATCGAGCACATATCTAGTTCACATGATTACTTGCAACATGATTTCTCCCGTGACCTCAAGAATGGAGGTAACTACTCAGAGGTGTATTAAATAGCATAATGGATCTGCACATATAATCTTCCACCAAATAAACCATATAGTAATCAACTACAAGATGTAATCGACACTACTACTCACCCACAAGCACCAACCTGTAGTTCTGGTACAAAGATTGAACACAAGAGATGAACTAGGGTTTGAGAGGAGTTGGTGCTGTTGAAGATGTTGATGAAGATAGCCCTCCCCAAGATGGGAGAGTTGTTGGTGATGATGATGACGATGATTTCCCCCTCCGGGAGGGAAGTTCCCTCGGCGGAACCACTCCGCCGGAGGGAAAAACTTCTCCTGCCCAAGTTCCACCTCGAGACGGCGGCGCTTCATCCTGAAAGTCCCCCCTCTATTTTTTTCTAGGTCAAACTGCCTTATATACCAAAAGAGGGGCACGGAGGTGGGCACAGGTGAGCACAACCCACCTGGCGCGCCCGGTGGGTTGTGCCCACTGTGGGCCTCATCTAGTACTTATTGACTCTAAAATTCTTATTTATTCCATAAAAATCCTTGTGAAGTTTCAGTTCAATTGGAGTTGTGCAGAATAGGTAGCTTGATGTAGCTTTTTCAAGTCCGGATTTCCAGCTGCCAGGATTCTCCCCCTTTTTGTATACCTTGCATATTATGAGAGAAAAGACATTATAATTACTCAAAAAAGCATTATTATAAAATAAAACAACATAAATAACAGTAGGAAAACATGATGCAAAATGGATGTATCAACTCCCCCAAGCTTAGACCTCGCTTGTCCTCAAACGAAAACCAAAATCGAAAAACATGTCCACATGCTTAGAGAGAGAGGTGTCGATGAAAACAAAAATATGGACATAGCAGCATCATGTAACTGATCGTAATAAAGCAACAAATTTTAACATAAAACTTTTATCATAGACTTCTCATGAACAAGTGACAATTCATCACAACATCGAAGTATAAAGCATAAACTTTATTGGAAACCAACAAACTATGTTCTCAGTAAATTTTGCAACTACAATTCATCATCTTTTCAGGAAGGGTCACATATCGGAGCCTTTAGGCAAGTCCACATACTCAACCATCATTTAGTCTTCTATGATAGCTAACACTCACCGCGTACACATGAGCAAAACGTTTCAACTGGACACACAGAAAGATATGGGATTATAGTTTTCGCCTCCCGACACATTCACCTCAAGGGTGAGGTCAACAATAATAACTCATGCTACCCATATTCAACTGGATATATCTGCCTAGATCTTTCCTCACAACATGATGCTTACCAAAGGAGAAAAATAAAAGGAATAGAGAGCAAAACTTTGACTCTTGCATGAAAGTAAATACACGAAAGTAAAAGATAGGCCCTTCGCAGAGGGAAGCAGAGGTTGCCATGCGCTTTTTGTTTGTATGCTCAACCCCTTAGTGCAAGAGAACGTCACGTTATATTGCCCCTTGTGATGGCAACCTTTATTATGCAGTCTGTCGCTTTTATTCTTCACCATCACAAGTTCGTACAACGCTCAAATTTCCCTTACACTAAATGATCTCACACTTTTAGAAGCAATTTTTATTGATCTTTTTGCACCGATGACAACTTACTTGAAGGATCTTACTCAATCCATAGGTAGGTATGGTGGACTCTCATACAAGATTTGGGTTTAAGGGTTTTGGATGCACAAGTAGTATCGCTACTTAGTGCGGAGTTTTTTGGCTAGCAAAGATAAGGGCAAGCACCACATGTTGAAGGATCTATGACAATATTACTTCTTTGTGAATATGGACAAGCATAATTCATTGTTGTCTTTCTTGTCCAACGTCAACAATTTTGGCATATAATATTTTGATGGGTGCTCACAATCACAAAAGATTTCCAGGATAGTGTATTTGTATGTGAATCTTCTCTTCCCTTATTAATTCTTTCATGAGTTGCATCATTGACCAATTCTATGTTTGTCCATCTACAATAAAATTTACTACCTACACTTTTCCTTGTGTAATGCCATCACTTACCATAAAGTTAGCATATGATCCTTTTCATTTATTTCCTTTCTTTTTATTGAAACAAGAGAGTAAAGAAGGCAAAACTCAAACTAAACTTTATTATATATCTCGCACACAATTACAAGGATTGATCACTAAGAAAACTCTCAACAAGAAAGGATCGAACTAAAATTTTATTCATCTAATAGCAAAAGATAACCATGGATCGAACTAAGAAAGTAAAGGCAAAAGATAGTGGAGATGATACGATACCGGGGCACCTCCCCCAAGCTTGGCAAAAGCCAAGGGGAGTGCCCATACCCGATACTCAGTTTTCTTTTGGTGGTGAAGAAGGAGGTGGTGGTGATGAAGTAGAAGCAATCTTGTCCAATATATCCCTGAGTGTATCTCTCAAGCTGTGAATCTCCCAAAGATCTTGATGAAGCAACTCGGTGTTCTTCTCTACTTCAGCCATGATATGTTTATCTTCCGGGCTCCACGAGTTTGTCCCTGCATCACTTTCTCTTGGACTAGATATATCCCAATTGGACGGTATATGCACACAAGGAGTGTTTTCGAGCCCATAATTATGAATCAGATTGTGAAAATTGTTTTGGTGTGACCTGTGTAGAGGTCTCCTTGTAGGGAGTTCTTCCTGATCTCTTGGGCCCTCTTGATTGTTTATGGGCCTCATGGCTTGATGGGGTTAGGATGAGTGGAGATGCCAGCCGAGTTCCTCTCTTAGATGCTTGGAGGGTGAATTCCAAAGCAGCCCCTCACCTTCCTCCATAACAACCTCTTCAAATCCCTCTCCTCTGGACTCTACACCAAGCAACTAAGCCGCCTTCTTCAAAGTGTTGGAGGAGGGATAAGACATGATGCACAGCTCAACGGATCGTCAGTAAATCAGCAAGAAGAAAAGCGGGAGATTTCTCCATGCGTCGGAGGTCAACAGGTTCCGGAGGTATATAAGACTTTTTATCTTGGGGAACAAGCGAGCGGAAGAAAAGCGGTGTCCGAAAATACCCGAGGTGCTCCTGGTGTATCGTGCCCACCAAAGTGTCACTTTCCTGGAAGTTATTTATTTTCTTAATTTTTAAATATTCCAAAACTGACAAAAAATATTTTTATGGATTTTTTGAGTCCGTTTACTAAAGTTTGTCTTCTAAAGCTTGAAGCGAATGGTCTAGGAAGTGTTATAAGAAATTGTTTTGTTTCCGTATCTACATTCCATAAGAGAAGATGCATCATGCCAAAAGCTTGGTTCGGTGTGTGGCCTAGAGTAGCATGAGACTCTAATGTTCTCTGAACATATTCAGAGTTCAACTAATTCAAAGGCAAGTTTTGCTTCTGAAAAACTGATATTTTTCAGCATGTCTTGATCCATTTGAACTGTGGGTCTGTTTAAAATAATGGTTTAATATGTACTGAAAAATGCCTTCAAAAACGAAGAGTAAATAGCATCGGTGAGTTCTAGTACCTAAATTACAAATGTTCACTGACAAAAAAAATATCAGTACAATATAGTGCTTCAACTAGAAGATCGGTCATGCTATTTGCTTCATAGTTTCTCTGTTCTTTCAACTTTTATTTTAATCTTTTCGTTTGTGAATTCTGCATCTTTTTTTGTTTACAAATTATAGGCATGATACTTGTACTGGGACTAGAGTACAAGTATTACTTCCAGGCAAGTTCAAAATAAAACCCGCAGCAAGTTCTTTGTTCATTTGGGAACCCTTCGTTGCTGTTCTTTGCTTCACCATGTGGCAAAATAACTTGTTGCTGCAGTTCAACAATCAGTTTGCACATGTAAGCAGAGCAATGAAGTGGCATCCTCGCTGCGTGCCTCAGCCCGAGGAGGATGTAGCAGTGGGGCTGAACTCCCCGTTCGTGTCTCAACACTCATATCTATGTATTGAGAACCAAATTTTCTTTTTATAATGAGCTTTACTTTCATAACGACATTTCATTTATGTTCTTTTACAGTAGAACAAATACTAATTTTAGGCCAAGTAAGTTCAACTGCACAGAAGTGGAGCTTCATTTGCAAGAATAGAAAAAGAACACATGTTTCATTTATGTTTTTGATGAATCCAAATTGAATTGAAGCCTGTTGGTGAGCAGGCGATGGGCCAGCCACAAGGCAATGCCACACCATCAAGGGCAGGCGCTCGATGGCCACCGAGGCGAGCGCAGCCTTTTCGGCCCCATTTCCAGGTTGAACTCCAAGGATCACACCGTAGGGTGCGAGCCTCTGCTTCCATTTTTCTTCAAAAGCTTTGCTAACCCATTAGCCACTCATAAGATGACTTTGCTTCCAATTAGCCACTGAAAGTTGTGGCCATTTAATGAAAAATCTTTTCTATAGAACCAGTTTCTAAAGTTGTCGCCGTGTAGACGCGTCCGACTCCAACGGCATGGCTTATGCTTCAAGGCAAACAGTGGAGCCTGCTGGAGGAGTCACGGGTCGAGGACCTCCTACTCAACAAAGTACAACTTCTTGTTTTGTGGTCGGTCGCTCAAGGAGCTGAGTGCAGGCCGCAGTAAGTACATGAGTACTAATATTAGGATATGTGTGGTCCCGATAAGTACATGAGTACTAATTAGCAAGTTTGATTGCTTCTGAAAACTGAAAATGTGAGCTTGTACTGATGCATTCCAAAATGTGTTGTGCGTTTTCATGAAAAAACATTTGTCGGGTTTTTGGCCAATTATTATTGATATGGAGACGAAGAACTATGCGGATGCGCTCCTGTTGTTTTTCAGGAAAAATAAGCTTCCATGTTTTACTTTATCAGCTTTCCAATTTGCATACTTCAAAGTTGCTGCTTTCTCCCACTCGTGAATTACGCAATTTCAATGGGTGTTGTCGAGCATGTTCGGAAGTATGCCCTTCGTGCGTAAGTGTGAAGTTTTGTCAGTATTTTTTATTTTTCATTTGGCAGAGGCTTCATGTGATCTTATGGAGCTTTATAGATGTACTGTCATTATTACACTTTTAAGGCCCTACAGTTCAATATATTATACATGTGTGGCTGTTCAATATGTATTACATCATCAGTTCTTGGAAAGAAGAACACAATAGTTCGGTCGAAAACAATGATCAGTTTGATAGTGCTCTCCCCTGCCTATTTTGGTTGATGTCCACGAATGTACAAAAAATGTATGGGAAATGTTCTATTATTACTGGCATATAAGTATAGAGAAAGGTTGAACACGACGTCCCAGATAAGTCTGGAAAAAAAAGCTCAAACAAAAAAATTAATGGAAATTCAAAATGGTACTAGTTCAAGTGGTAAAATGAGAGAAGTCCAGAATATCGTCGCAAAAAAAATTGAGTTCAAAAGAAAACATAAAATATTTTCGTTTTATTAAAAATATCATTCAGTTCAACAGTATAAAACTATGCAAGTTCGGGCATGATGATACCATTGAGATGTTACGAGGAAAAATATACCGAAAATACAGAGTAAAGTCTAGTATGTGAAAACACGCTCAGTACAAAACCATACAGACATTCGTTCAAATAATCTTTTCTCGAAACCATTAAAAACTACTATGAAAAATACCTCAGTACAAACGCACAAATAGATCAGTACGATTACTTTGTTTTTTGACCGGAAACACAAAACGATGGGTCTCACCGTATTCAAAATTACTCTTCAACGGTTGTCAATTTGAGAAAATATTCAACATGACTAAGTTTGGCCTTTTTGATATCTTTCTAAGAGTATATTATTCGCCCCATTTCGACAAACTTTAAAAAAAATCATGTTTGAAATCAAATTTTACCGTGTTTAAATCCGAGTTTACACAGTAAGAAATTAGAAAAAATATTTCTATACGAAAAAGTTTCGCATTTTTCATAGCTTTCCAATGCCGTATCACTTACGTCAATCCGGCAAACCATTTGCAAAAAACGCGAAAATACGTTTCGCTCGGAATTTCACCGTTCTTCAAATTACTTTTAAATTGTATAGAATTTGAGAAAAACAATAGATATATGGAAGAAGCAGATTTTCACCAACTTTCCAATGCCATCTTATTTGCTCAATTCCGACAACCCTTTGAAAATCAAGTCCAAAATACGATTCACGTTTTCGGTTTTGGAAAAAAATGTTTTTTTCAAAACTGCTCTTAAACCGTGATGATTTTGCAAAAAAAAATCCTATATATTTGTAATATAGATGTCAAGAGCTTTTCAACGATATATTACACGCCCCATTCGGATGAAAAAAATTCACAATTTTTTTTGAGCTAGAGAGGATGATCGGTTCGACGATGGAAAATCATCGATACAACCGCTTTGAAACCGCTCGATTCAAGTAGGGTAACAGAATAATATCTTGTTACGTGATGAATAGTAGACAATTAAATCAGCCTGGGTGAGAATAGTTATTCTTCACCCTCTATTTTACAATCAATGTAATGTAATTTTACGCTCTGTAAGTTTTGTCTTATTTCCGACGTAAAACAGACAGTAAGAAAATATATAATCGTCAGAAAATTATTTTATTTTATGTAAAATTACAAACATAAAAGCATAGTGTAAAAGAGACACATAAATGCATATTTTTACAATCACACCGTTGGATCATTTTATTATATTAGGGTGAGGTTCCCTATTTATTTCATATATTTTACTTAATTTTAAACTGTTACATGTTTAGCAAGCATTAACAAGTTCTGGCAAAGCTATGGTAGACACTATATATATATATATATATATATATATATATATATATATATATATATATATATATATATATATATATATATATAGTGTGTGTGTGTAAATTTAAAAACACTCGTGACATTTGAAAAAATTTAAATAAGTATTAAGAAATGTTGAACAAATATGTGAAAAATGTTGAACAATTGTTTGAAAAATGTTGATTAAGTATTAGAAATGTTAAAACAAGTATTTGAAAAATATTGAATAAGTATTAAAAATCTTGAATGAGAATTTGAAAAAGTTGAATAAGGACTTAACATGTTGAACATCTATATGAAAAATGTTGAATAAGTATTTAAAAATATTGAGCTAGTATTGGAAAAATGTTGAACAAGTATTTTGGAATATGTGGAATAAGCATTATAATTTTGAACAAGTATTGTAAAATGTTGAATAAGTAACAAAAAAATGTTGAGCAGTATTTGAAAAATGTTGAAGAAGTATTTGAAAAATGAAAAATATTTAAACTGCTGAACAAGTAAATGGCAAAATGTCGAATAAGCTGCTCAGACAATGTTGAACGATGTATAAAAAATGTTGACCACTTATTAAAAAATGGTTTTGACATATGATAAAATGTAGAGTGAAATTGAAAACAAACATAAGAAAAAGGAAAAAAATTCAAAAAATGGAGTAGCACACCAAAAGAAACAAAATAAAAATAAAAACGAGGAAACAAATTATTAAAATGAAAAAAGGAATAAAACTGGAGAAGAAAAAAGAAAAGAAAAGAAAACAAAAAAGAGGAAAAAAAACGATGAAAAGTCAATAAAACAAAAGTGAAACAAAAATACCTAGAAAACCCTATCAAGTATGTTAAGGCCCATAAAATTTGAGATGTCGATCTCCTTGCACGTGGTTGCTTTTATGCGAGAAGGAGGTTACTCGCTATTTCGCCTCCTTTTCCTTTATTACTTCAAGAGCCACAAAATTGCTGCTTTCTCGCTCGCTCCAAAGTGAAACCCTAGCCCAGCTCCTCCTCAGACACGATGGCGATGACCTCGATGGCTGCTTGACTTGCTTACCCTCTCCCTTCCGGTGGCCACGACGGCCGTCCCCCCACCCCCTTCGCAGGAACAACAACGGAGTTAGGTGGTACAACATTGGCGACAAAGTGGAAGAGACGTGATGACATCAATTTGTAGGAGCGCCTCACAGATGATAAAGCCATGGGATCTTTTTTCGTCCACAAAGCCGGACCGATTGGGCTGGACTAGACGGGCCAATATTAGAACCTCTCCCATCACTCTCCTCCTCTCGCTCTCAGTCCCCGCCTCCACTCTCACTCAGCTAAGCGGAGGAGGAGCCGAGCCGCGACCTCAACCCGCCGCTCCGTCCCCCTCTTCGCACTTCCTCTCCATCTCCATCTCCATCTCCATCTAATCTACTACTTATTCCTTCTTTTTTATTCTTATAATTATTTTTTCGCTAGTATAGAAAACCCTAGCCAGATTTTCCCCTCCTAATCAAGCTCTAACATTCCTCCCCTGCTGCAGTGGTGGAGAGAAGAGACGGTGCTATGCTGAGATTCCCCAGGGCCAAGGCTAAGTTCTTTTTTTTGTGTATGCTATGCTGGATGGCTTCATGGATGTGCATATTGGTTTGGTCATTGCAGTACTTTATGTATTACTATTTGCTATGTGCTGGATGGATGTTGGATCATTGGAGAAACTAGTCAATTGATTACACATTCTTTTATGTTCAGGGTCGACCACATTACCCGCTCGCTGTGTGTGGACGGCAGTGGCTCAGGCGTTCGTGCCTCGGCAGCCCCGTGTCCGAGGTGCTTGATGACGACAACCTCCTCATTGAGATCCTCCTATGCCTCCCTCCGAAGCCATCCTCGCCTCCTCAAGATCTGCAGATGTAAGCGCTTAGGGCAGCATCCTGATCACGATCTTGGACTTGCTATTTCGACATTTGTCCAATAAGTTGGTCCTCCAGAAAACAGATCAGCATCCTGGTGAGAGAGCCAACCAGTGATCGCCACGCAAGCGATGATCTTCCACACACCTTAGCACCTGGGCTACGTGCACATAGAAAATGTTGCTTTAGATCATCACCGTTGTCAAAATCAAAATATTGGCACGCTTCTTTTTTCAGCTAGCAGTTATATTTTTTTGCATAGTAATGTGTGTCTCATTAAAAATATAGATTCGATTACAAGGCACATAAACACCGACATTACATGAATGAAAAGATACGATACACTGAAGGAGACAAATCACCTCTTCACCCAAAGACATGTCCCTCTCCACCATTGAGAAGGAGACAAATCACCTCTTCACTCGAGTTCGACGCGGCTCCATCGTGGATCTGCAGCTTTAGAGACCTCCAAAGTACTGTTCGTGAAGCAAACCCATTGCCATTGAAAGAATCAAACCAGGGCAACGCTTTCCCCAAGACGCCATCGAATTCCAGAACCGACACCCCCGCACCACTATGACGCCGGAGGAGGAAATCATAACTATCAGCCTCGAACCACCAACCCAACACATGATGCACCTTCTTCCATTTGTCACCCACGAGACAACCATCTCGCACATACTCACAGACGCAAAAACCTTCCCTGCTTCCACCGTGACGTCGAAGACAACGCCGCAGCAACGGGACATGGCGTATGATAGATACACTGAAGGGGTCGCCACGCCTCTCGACACCATCCATGAACCGCCTCGGAGATTGGAGGTACAGGATTGGCCTCTAGTCGCTTTCACGGGCGGGCGGCGGCTAGGTCAGGAAACCGAGCCGCACAGCCTATCTGCTTCATGCATTCCTTCAACAGATCCGCTGTATAGTGCAATTCAATCTCCATCGAAAAAGAGAATAATTCAATTCAGTCATAGTACATTATTTTTAAAAGGAGGATAGACTCTAGCCTCTCGTGATCTAGGCGATGCATGCAGCCACTTTATTAATTATTTACAAAAACCTTACAAAATAATACATCAAGAAGTCCGAAACCACCATCTCGGCAACATATGTCGCCACTCATGTCCATTAGATGAAGGGGTGCCGATAGTCCCAGTCGAATACCAAAATGTGACTTCGCACCAAATCCTACCATCTAAAGCCGGAGGTCCCAACCAAGCCACTTGCCGGTGTGGCGCAGACCGGGTCTCCAGCAGACTCTCCGAGGTGGTCACTGCCATCTTCGTGAGCGTACACTAACGATCGATTTTGCCAGCTGCCCGTCGACACCACCGCGACGCCAGACAACGCTTCTTCTTCCTACGCTGAAGTCCATCAACCCGCATCGGATGCCGGGACTCCACTGCATCGCGCTGCCGAGATCCGTCGGCATCGATGTGTATGATGAAACACCGCCCACCTCAGAATCCAGATCGCCGCCAACGCCCACCCAACGGTGTCCATAGTCACACAGCTCCGAAGGCGGTGTCTTCAAGAAGGGAACGACGCCGAAGGCGCCGTCGCCACTCACCGCAGATAGGGCTTTCACCCGGGAGACAAATTACGTGAGGATAGAGGATAGAGGCATACAGGGAGGTAGACAATGAACCTTTATCAGGACAATTACAGGGCAGTTTCAGCTTCAGTTACAGAATGGGGATGAACACACGGTACATCTACCAAGGACATGGAGGCGTATGCAGAAGAGCACGGCCGCCATGGAAGCCGACGGCATGGGCGGCGCAGCCGCAATGGAGGAAGGTTGCAAGACACGACATTAAAGGGGTCTGTGGAGGAAGAGAACAGGGCGAGTGGAGGGCACCGGCGCGGAGGCGTACGTGCGTAAGAAGCTCGCAGACGGGACAGAGGACAGCAATCAGCCGGCGCGATCGCAGACGAAGGAACGGCGGCGGCGCTGACGAAGGAACAAGCAGCTTGAGGCCTTGTAGGTAGTGCCAGAACAAACGGCACGAGTTGTGGCCCGTGGGAGTGGAATTGTTTCAACCGGACTTGGGGCTTTGATGGCCCGTTCATGGAGAATAACGGACGCTAATTCTCATGGAGCAGCAGCCCGCCAAACGACTTCTAGAGCGCGCTAATGATTTGGAGACGACCAAAAGTGATCTAGATCGTACATTAGAGCGATCCAACGGCTAGAGACTCAAAACGCTGCAGAGGCTCAGAGGTAGCTGCGTTACACTGTTTTTCAATGTGTGAGTGTACTACTTGCTATGTGCTGGATGGATGTTGGATCATTGGAGAAACCAGTCAATTGATTACACATTCTTTTATGTTCAGGGTCGACCACATTACCCGCTCGCTGTGTGTGGACGGCAGGTGGCTTCGACGTTCTGTGCCTCCGCAGCCCCGTGTCTCGAGGTGCTTGATGACGACAACTTCCTCATTGAGATCCTCCTATGCCTCCCTCCGGTTATCTCGCTCGCCTCCTGCGATTCTGCAGTATGCAAGCGCTTAGGGCAGAATCCTGATCGCGATCTTGGACTTGCTATTTCGACATTTGTCCAATAAGTTGGTCCTCCAGAAAACAGATCAGTAGCATCCCGTGAGAGAGCCAACCGATCGCCAAGGGCGGCGATGATCTTCCCACCACACCTTAGCACACAGGGCTACGTGCACATAGAAAATGTTGCTTTAGATCATCCTTTATTGTCAAAATCAAAATATTGGCACGCTTCTTTTTTCAGCGTAGTTATATTTTTTTGCATAGTAATGTGTGTCTCATTAAAAAATATAGATTCGATTACAAGGCACATAAACACCGACATTACATGAATGAAAAGATACGATACACCTGAAGGAGACAAATCACCTCTTCACCCAGCACATGTCCCTCTCCACCATTGAGAAGGAGACAAATCACCTCTTCACCTGAGTTCGACGCGGCTCCATCGTGGATCTGCAGCTTTACAGACCTCCAAAAGTACTGTTCGTGAAGCAAACCCATTGCCATTGAAAGAATCAAACCAGGGCAACGCTTCCCCGCACGCCATCGAATTCCGTAACCGACACCCCGCACCACTATGACGCCGGAGGAGGAAATCATAACTATCAGCCTCGAACCACCAACCCAACACATGATGCACCTTCTTCCAAATGTCACCTACGTAGACAACCATCTGCACATACTCACAGACGGCAAAACCTTCCTGCTCCACCGTGGACGTCAAGACAACGCCGCAGCAACGGGGACAGGCAGAAGGATAGATACACACGAAGGGGTCGCCGCCGCCTCTCGACACCATCCATGAACCGCCTCGGAGATTGGAGGTACAGGATTGGCTCCCTGGTCGCCTTCACGGGGCGGCGGCTAGGTCAGGGAAACCGAGCCGCACAGCCTATCTGTCTATGCATTCCTTCAACAGCATCCGTTGTATAGTGCAATTCAATCTCCATCGAAAAAGAGAATAATTCAATTCAGTCATAGTACATTATTTTTAAAAGGAGGATAGACCCCTAGCCTCTGCATCTAGGCGATGCATGCAGCCACTTTATTAATTATTTACAAAAACCTTACAAAATAATACATCAGTAAGTCTGAAACCACCATCTCGGCAACATCTGTCGCTACTCATGTCCATTAGATGAAGGGGTGCCGATAGTCCGAGTCGAATACCAAACAGACTTCGCACCAAAGCCTACCATCTAAAGCCGGAGGTCCCAACCAAGCCACTTGCGGGTGTGGGCGCGACCGGTCCAAGGCACTCTCTGAGGTGGCCGCTGCCATCTTCAGAGCAGACACTAACGCATCGACTTTGCCAGGCCTGCCGTCGACACCACCGCGACGCCAGACAACGCCTTCTTCCTACGCGAGTCCATCAACCCGCATCGGATGCCGGGACTCCACTGCGCCACGCTGCCGAGATCCGTCGGCATCGATGTGTATGATGAAACACCGCTCCACCTCGTAATCCAGATCGCCGCCAACGCCCACCCAACGGTGTCCATAGTCACACAGCTCCGAAGGCGGTGTCTTCAAGAAGGGAACGACGCCGAAGGCGCCGTCGCCACTCACCGCAGATAGGGCTTTCACCCGGAGACAAATTACGTGAGGATAGAGGATAGAGGCATACAGGAGGTAGACAATGAACCTTTATCGTGACAATTACAGGCAGTTTCAGCTTGATTCTGAGAATGGGGATGAACACACGGTACATCTGCAAGGACATGGAGGCGTATGCAGGAAGAGCACGGCCAGCGATGGAAGCCGACGGCATGGGCGGCCGGCGCAGCCGCAATGGAGGAAGGTTGCAAGACACGACATTAAAGGGGTCTGTGGAGGAAGAGAACGAGTGGAGGGCACCGGCGCGGAGGCAGACGTGCGTAAGAAGCTCGCAGACGGAAGGACAGCAATCAGCGGCGCGCATCGCAGACGAACGGCGGCGGCGCGGACGAAGGAACAAGCAGTTGAGGCCTTGTAGGTAGTGCTCGCAACAAACGGCACGAGTTGTGGCCCGTGGGAGTGGAATTGTTTCAACTGGACTTGGGGCTTTGATGGCCCGATCATGGAGAATAACGGACGCTAATTCTGCGGAGCAGCAACCCGCTAAACGACTTCTAGAGCGTCAATGATTTGGAGACGAAAAAAGTGATCTAGATCGTACATTAGAGCGATCCAACGGCTAGGAGACTCAAAACGCTGCAGAGGCTCGTAGGTAGCTGCGTTACACTGTTTTTCAATGTGTGAGTGTACTACTTGCTATGTGCTGGATGGATGTTGGATCATTGGAGAAACCAGTCAATTGATTACACATTCTTTTATGTTCGTGGTCGACCACATTACCCGCTCATTTGTGGTGTGGACGGCAGGTGGCTTCGGCGTCCGTGCCTCCGGCAGCCCCGTGTCCGAGGTGCTTGATGACGACAACCTCCTCATTGAGATCCTCCTATGCCTCCTCCGAAGCCATCCTCGCCTCCTGCGCATCTGCAGATGTATGCAAGCTTAGGGCAGCATCCTGATCGCGATCTTGGACTTGCTATTTCTGACATTTGTCCAATAAGTTGGTCCTCCAGAAAACAGATCAGTAGCATCCTGGTGAGAGAGCCAACCAGTGATCGCCACAAGGCGGCGATGATCTTCCGACCACACCTTAGCACTGGGCTACGTGCACATAGAAAATGTTGCTTTAGATCATCAACCGTTGTCAAAATCAAAATATTGGCACGCTTTCTTTTTTCAGCGCAGTTATATTTTTTTTTGCATAGTAATGTGTGTCTCATTAAAAATATAGATTAGATTACAAGGCACATAAACACCGACATTACATGAATGAAAAGATACGATACACAAGGAGACAAATCACCTCTTCACCAAGCACATGTCCCTCTCCACCATTGAGAAGGAGACAAATCACCTCTTCACTGAGTTCGACGCGGCTCCATCGTGGATCTGCAGCTTTAGAGACCTCCAAAGTACTATTCGTGAAGCAAACCCATTGCCATTGAAAGAATCAAACCAGGGCAACGTTTCCCCGGGCACGTCATCGAATTCCAGAACCGACACCCCGCACCACTATGACGCCGGAGGAGGAAATCATAACTATCAGCCTCGAACCACCAACCCAACACATGATGCACCTTCTTCCAGCTGTCACCTACGTGAGACAACCATCTGCACATACTCACAGACGGCAAAACCTTCCTGCTTCCACCGTGACGTCGAAGACAACGCCGCAGCAACGGGACAGGCGTATGATAGATACACACAAGGGTCGCCACGCCGCCTCCCGACACCATCCACGAACCGCCTCGGAGATTGGAGGTACAGGATTGGCTCCCTGGTCGCCTTCACGGGGCGGCGGCTAGGTCAGGGAAACCGAGCCGCACAGCCTATCTGTCTATGCATTCCTTCAACAGCATCCGTTGTATAGTGCAATTCAATCTCCATCGAAAAAGAGAATAATTCAATTCAGTCATAGTACATTATTTTTAAAAGGAGGATAGACCCTAGCCTCTCGTGCATCTAAGCGATGCATGCAGCCACTTTATTAATTATTTACAAAACCTTACAAAATAATACATCAGTAAGTCTGAAACCACCATCTCGGCAACATCTGTCGCTACTCATGTCCATTAGATGAAGGGGTGCCGATAGTCCGAGTCGAATACCAAACAGACTTCGCACCAAAGCCTACCATCTAAAGCCGGAGGTCCCAACCAAGCCACTTGCCGGGTGTGGGCGCAGACCGGTCCGATGCACTCTCCGAGGTGGCCGC
The DNA here is from genome assembly GCA_021605145.1 of Aegilops bicornis. Classification (NCBI taxonomy): domain Eukaryota; kingdom Viridiplantae; phylum Streptophyta; class Magnoliopsida; order Poales; family Poaceae; genus Aegilops; species Aegilops bicornis. The sequence goes on from JAHIAL010000022.1 coordinate 1,732,421, forward strand.
TGCCATCTTCGTGAGCGGAACACTAACGCATCGACTTTGCCAGGCCTGCGTCGACACCACCGCGACGCCGTGACATAACGCCTTCTTCCCACGCGAAGTCCATCAACCCGCATCGGATGCCGGGACTCCATCGCGCCCACGCTGCCGAGATCCGTCGGCATCGATGTGTATGACGTAAACACCGCTTCCACCTCGTAATCCAGATCGCCGCCAACGCCCACCCAACGGTGTCCATAGTCACACAGCTCCGAAGGCGGTGTCTTCAAGAAGGGAACGACGCCGAAGGCGCCGTCGCCACTCACAGCAGATAGGGCTTTCACCCGGGAGACAAATTACGTGAGGATAGAGGATAGAGGCATACAGGGAGGTAGACAATGAACCTTTATCAGGACAATTACAGGGCAGTTTCAGCTTCGCCATGTAATGGGGATGAACACACGGTACATCCGCAAGGACATGGAGGTGTATGCGGGAAGAGCACGCCAGCGATGGAAGCCGACGGCATGGGCGGCGGCGCAGCCGCAATGGAGGAAGGTTGCAAGACACGACATTAAAGGGGTCTGTGGAGGAAGAGAACAGGCGAGTGGAGGGCACCGATGCGGAGGCGTACGGCGTAAGAAGCTCGCAGACGGGACGGAGGACAGCAATCAGCGGCGGCGCATCGCAGCATTTAAGGAACGGCGGCGGCGGACGAAGGAACAAGCAGTTGAGGCCTTGTAGGTAGTGCTCAGAACAAACGGCACGAGTTGTGGCCCGTGGGAGTGGAATTGTTTCAACCGGACTTGGGGCTTTGATGGCCCGATCATGGAGAATAACGGACGCTAATTTCTGGAGCAACAGCTCGCCGAACGACTTCTAGAGCGCCACAATGATTTGCAGACGACGAAAAGTGATCTAGATCGTACATTAGAGCGATCCAACGGCTAGGAGACTCAAAACGCTGCAGAGGCTCGTAGGTAGCTGCGTTATACAGTTTTTCAATGTGTGAGTGTACTACTTGCTATGTGCTGGATGGATGTTGGATCATTGAAGAAACCAGTCAATTGATTACACATTCTTTTATGTTCGTGGTCGACCACATTACCCGCTTCGCTGTGTGTGGACGGCAGGTGGCTTCGGCATTCGTGCCTCCGCAGCCCGTGTCTCGAGGTGCTTGATGACGACAACCTCCTCATTGAGATCCTCCTATGCCTCCCTCCGGCCATCCTCGCTCCCTCACAGATCTGCAGTGATGTAAGCGCTTAGGGCAGCATCCTGATCGCGATCTTGGACTTGCTATTTCGACATTTGTCCAATAAGTTGGTCCTCCAGAAAACAGATCGTAGCATCCCGTGAGAGAGCCAACCAGTGATCGCCAAGGCGGCGAGGATCTTCCGACCACACCTTAGCACCTGGGGCTACGTGCACATAGAAAATGTTGCTTTAGATCATCATCCGTTGTCAAAATCAAAATATTGGCACGCTTCTTTTTTTTCAGTATAGCTTATATTTTTTTTTTGCATAGTAATGTGTGTCTCATTAAAAATATAGATTCGATTACAAGGCACATAAACACCGACATTACATGAATGAAAAGATACGATACACCAAGGAGACAAATCACCTCTTCACCCAAAGCACATGTCCCTCTCCACCATTGAGAAGGAGACAAATCACCTCTTCACCTGAGTTCGACGCGGCTCCATCGTGGATCTGCAGCTTTAGAGACCTCCAAAGTACTGTTCGTGAAGCAAACCCATTGCCATTGAAAGAATCAAACCAGGGCAACGTTTCCCCGGGCACGTCATCGAATTCCAGAACCGACACCCCCGCACCACTATGACGCCGGAGGAGGAAATCATAACTATCAGCCTCGAACCACCAACCCAACACATGATGCACCTTCTTCCAGCTGTCACCTACGTGACAACCATCCGCACATACTCACAGACGGCAAAACCTTCCTGCTCCACCGTGATGTCGCGCAGACAACGCCCGCAAAGAATGTGGACAGGGCGTATGATAGATACACTGAAGGGGTCGCCACGCCTCTCGACACCATCCATGAACCGCCTCGGAGATTGAGGTACAGGATTGGCTCCTTTAGTCGCTTTCACGGGCGGCGGCTAGGTCAGGAAACCGAGCCGCACAGCCTATCATCTATGCATTCCTTCAACAAGCATTCGTTGTATAGTGCAATTCAATCTCCATCGAAAAAGAGAATAATTCAATTCAGTCATAGTACATTATTTTTAAAAGGAGGATAGACCCCTAGCCTCTGCATCTAGGCGATGCATGCAGCCACTTTATTAATTATTTACAAAAACCTTACAAAATAATACATCAGTAAGTCTGAAACCACCATCTCGGCAACATCTGTCGCCGCTACTCATGTCCATTAGATGAAGGTGCCGATAGTCCGAGTCGAATACCAAACAGATTTCGCACCAAAGCCTACCATCTAAAGCCGGAGGTCCCAACCAAGCCACTTGCCGGTGTGGGGCGCAGACCGTCCAAAGGCACTCTCCGAGGTGGCCGCTGCCATCTTCGCAGCGTAAACTAACGATCGATTTTGCTGTGCCTGCCGTCGACACCACCGCGACGCCAGACAACGCCTTCTTCCTACGCTGAGTCCATCAACCCGCATCGGATGCCGGACTCCCGCTCGCGCCACGCTGCCGAGATCCGTCGGCATCGATGTGTATGATGAAACACCGCCCACCTCGTAATCCAGATCGCCGCCAACGCCCACCCAACGGTGTCCATAGTCACACAGCTCAAGGCGGTGTCTTCAAGAAGGGAACGACGCCGGAAGCGCCGCCACTCACCGCAGATAGGGCTTTCACCCGGTGACAAATTACGTGAGGATAGAGGATAGAGGCATGTGGAGGTAGACAATGAACCTTTATCAGACAACTACAGGCAGTTTCTTCAGCTTGATTCTAATGGGGATGAACACGGTACATCTGCAAGGACATGGAGGCGTATGCAGGAAGAGCACGGCCGGCGATGGAAGCCGACGGCATGGGCGGCCGGCGCAGCCGCAATGGAGGAAGGTTGCAAGACACGACATTAAAGGGGTCTGTGGAGGAAGAGAACAGGGCGAGTGGAGGGCACCGATGCGGAGGCAGACGCGTAAGAAGCTCGCACACGGGACGGAGGACAGCATCAATGGCGGCGCATCGCAGCATTTAAGGAACGGGCGGGCGCTGGACGAAGGAACAAGCAGTTGAGGCCTTGTAGGTAGTGCTCGCAACAAACGGCACGAGTTGTGGCCCATGGGAGTGGAATTTTTTCAACTGGAATTGGGGCTTTGATGGCCCGATCATGGAGAATAACGGACGCTAATTCTCATGGAGCAGCAGCCCGCTAAACGACTTCTAGAGCGTCAATGATTTGGAGACGACCGAAAAGTGATCTAGATCGTACATTAGAGCGATCCAACGGCTAGGAGACTCAAAACGCTGCAGAGGCTCGTAGGTAGCTGCGTTATACTGTTTTTCAATGTGTGAGTGTACTACTTGCTATGTGCTGGATGGATGTTGGATCATTGGAGAAACCAACAATTGATTACACATTCTTTTATGTTCGTGGTCGACCACATTACCCGCTTCGGCCGTGTGTGTGGACGGCAGTGGCTTCGGCGTTCGTGCCTCCGGCAGCCCCTGTCCGAGGTGCTTGATGACGACAACCTCCTCATTGAGATCCTCCTATGCCTCCCTCCGGCCATCCTCGCCTCCCTCACAAGATTCTGATGTAAGCGCTTAGGGCAGCATCCTCGATCGCGATCTTGGACTTGCTATTTCGACATTTGTCCAATAAGTTGGTCCTCCAGAAAACAGATCAGTAGCATCCTCGGTGAGAGAGCCAACCAAAGGATCGCCGCCACGGGCGATGATCTTCCGACCACACCTTAGCACCTGGGGCTACGTGCACATAGAAAATGTTGCTTTAGATCATCACTGTTGTCAAAATCAAAATATTGGCACGCTTCTTTTTTTCAGCGCAGTTATATTTTTTTTTTGCATAGTAATGTGTGTCTCATTAAAAAATATAGATTCGATTACAAGGCACATAAACACCGACATTACATGAATGAAAAGATACGATACACCTGAAGGAGACAAATCACCTCTTCACCCAGCACATGTCCCTCTCCACCATTGAGAAGGAGACAAATCACCTCTTCACCTGAGTTCGACGCGGCTCCATCGTGGATCTGCAGCTTTAGAGACCTCCAAAGTACTGTTCGTGAAGCAAACCCATTGCCATTGAAAGAATCAAACCAGGGCAACGTTTCCCCGGGCACGTCATCGAATTCCGTAACCGACACCCCGCACCACTATGACGCCGTGAGGAGGAAATCATAACTATCGACCTCGAACCACCAACCCAACACATGATGCACCTTCTTCCAGCTGTCACCTCGAGACAACCATCTGCACATACTCACAGACGGTAAAACCTTCCTGCTCCACCGTGACGTCAAGACAACGCCGCAAAGAACGGGACAGGGCAGAAGGATAGATACACTCAAGGGGTCGCCGCCTCTCCGACACCATCCATGAACCGCCTCGGAGATTGGAGGTACAGGATTGGCTCCTAGTCGCCTTCACGGGCGTGGCTAGGTCAGGGAAACCGAGCCGCACAGCCTATCATCTGCTTCATGCATTCCTTCAACAAGCATCCGTTGTATAGTGCAATTCAATCTCCATCGAAAAAGAGAATAATTCAATTCAGTCATAGTACATTATTTTTAAAAGGAGGATAGACCCTAGCCTCTGCATCTAGGCGATGCATGCAGCCACTTTATTAATTATTTACAAAACCTTACAAAATAATACATCAGTAAGTCTGAAACCACCATCTCGGCAACATCTGTCGCTACTCATGTCCATAAGATGAAGGGGTGCCGATAGTCCGAGTCGAATAACAAACAGAATTCGCACCAAAGCCTACCATCTAAAGCCGGATGACCCAACAAAGACACTTTCCGGGTGTGGTGCGCAGAACGGTCAGCAGCACTCTCCGAGGTGGCCGCTGCCATCTTCGTGAGCGCACACTAACGCATCGATTTTGCCAGGCCTGCCGTCGACACCACCGCGACGCCAGACAACGCCTTCTTCCCACGCTGAAGTCCATCAACCCGCATCGGATGCCGGAGTCCATCGCGCCACGCTGCCGAGATCCGTCGGCATCGATGTGTATGACGAAACACCGCTCCACCTCGTAATCCAGATCGCCGCCAACGCCCACCCAACGGTGTCCATAGTCACACAGCTCCGAAGGGGGTGTCTTCAAGAAGGGAACGACGCCGAAGGCGCCGTCGCCACTCACAGCAGATAGGGCTTTCACCCGGAGACAAATTACGTGAGGATAGAGGATAGAGGCATACAGGAAGGTAGACAATGAACCTTTATCAGACAATTACAGGCAGATTCAGCTTCGATTCTGGAATGGGGATGAACACACGGTACATCTGCAAGGACATGGAGGCGTATGCAGAAGAGCACGGCCAGCGATGGAAGCCGACGGCATGGGCGGCAAGCGCCGCAATGGAGGAAGGTTGCAAGACACGACATTAAAGGGTCTGTGGAGGAAGAGAACAAGGCGAGTGGAGGGCACCGGCGCGGAGGCAGACGTGCGTAAGAAGCTCGCAGACGGGACGGAGGACAGCAATCTGTGGCGGCGCATCGCAGCATTTAAGGAACGGCGGCGGCGCGGACGAAGGAACAAGCAGTTGAGGCCTTGTAGGTAGTGCTCGCAACAAACGGCACGAGTTGTGGCCCGTGGGAGTGGAATTGTTTCAACTGGACTAGGGCCTTTGATGGCCCGATCATGGAGAATAACGGACGCTAATTCTCATGGAGCAAAGCAGCCACTTAAACGACTTCTAGAGCGCGTCAACGATTTGGAGACGACCGAAAAGTGATCTAGATCGTACATTAGAGCGATCCAACGGCTAGGAGACTCAAAACGCTGCGGAGGCTCGTAGGTAGATGCGTTATACTGTTTTTCAATGTGTGAGTGTACTACTTGCTATGTGCTGGATGGATGTTGGATCATTGGAGAAACCAGTCAATTGATTACACATTCTTTTATGTTCAGGGTTGACCACATTACCCGCTCGCTGTGTGTGGACGGAAGGTGGCTTTGGCGTTCCGTGCCTCCGGCCGCCTCTGTCTCGAGGTGCTCGATGGCGACAACCTCCTGATTGAGATCCTCCTATGCCTCCTCCGGAAGCCATCCTCGCTCCCTCAGGCATCTGCGGTATGCAAGCGCTTAGGGCAAGATCCTCGATCGCGATCTTGGACTTGCTATTTCGACATTTGTCCAATAAGTTGGTCCTCCAGAAAACAGATCAGTAGCATCCTGGTGAGAGAGCCAACCAGTGACTGCCGTGGCGGCGATGAACTTCGGACCACACCTTAGCACCTGGGGCTACGTGCACATAGAAAATGTTGCTTTAGATCATCACCGTTGTCAAAATCAAAATATTGGCACGCTTCTTTTTTTCAGCGCAGTTATATTTTGTTTTGAATAGTAATGTGTGTCTCATTAAAAAATATAGATTCGATTACAAGCCACATAAACACCGAGATTACATGACTGAAAAGATACGATAATCCTACGCAAAAAACCCAGCACATGTCCCTCTCCACCATTGAGAAGGAGAAAAATCACCTCTTCACCTGAGTTCGACGCGGCTCCATTGTGGATCTGCAGCCTTTACTGCACCTCCGTAGTACCGCTCGTGAAGCAAACCCATTGCCATTGAAAGAATCAAACCAGGGCAACGCTTCCCGGGCATGTCATCGAATTCCAGAACCGACACCCCGCATTTACTACGACGCCGGAGGAGGAAATCATAACTATCAGCCTCGAACCACCAACCCAACACAGGATGCACCTTCTTCCAGCTGTCACCTACGTAGACAACCATCTGCACATACTCACAGACGGCAAAACCTTCCTGCTCCACCGTGACGTCGAAGACAGCGCCGCAACAACGGGGACAGGGCAGAAGGATAGATACACCTGAAGGGTCGCCGCCGCCTCTCCGGCACCATCCATGAACCGCCTCGGAGACTGGAGGTAGAGGATTGGCTCCCTAGTCGCCTTCACGGGGCGGCGGCTAGGTCAAGGAAACCGAGCCGCACAGCCTATCTGTCTATGCATTCGTTCAACAACATCTGTTGTATAGTGCAATTCAATCTCCATCGAAAAAGTGAATAATTCAAGTCAGTCATAGTACATTATTTTTAAAAGGAGGATTGACCCCTAGCCTCTGCATCTAGGCGATGTGATGCGGGACGCCTTAAAAGCGATCTTTCACAAAGGCCAAAGAACTCACGAGGAGCAGCAACAAACTCACTCGAACTTGTTTCAACAAACTTCGCTTTCTCTCAAGTGGCAAGAACAAGAGGAAACACTCTCAGATAAATTGCAGCGGATAACTAGCTTGGTTTACAAGGATGCAACCCAAACAATGAAGCTTGTGAACCTATGAAGAATCACAACAGGGAACCACAAGGATCCTATATGAATTGAGGACAGGCCTCCAATCCACACACACAAGCTAACACTCAACAATACCAAGGTGCTCACAGCACAACACAACCTCACCGGCTGTCTACAAACATAAAATCAGAAATCTCATCCCCCCTCACATGGAACAGCTGGGAAGTATTTATACTAGAAGCACCCACCAGTTAGGTGTGAAAACAACTCAAAATGAAGGGTAAATTCGTGAGCCCCAAGCTGTAGCAGGAGCAAACTTGTTGAGCCTCGCGCTGTAATAAATTCCTGGACAGCTTGCATGAAAACTTGCACAACTTTTGACTCAAGACCTCAAATGATGCACCATTTTTTTTGAATGAAAGCTGACTTCAAAGACCATCTTTTCCAGCCTCTATAAAGTGCTAGAGACTTCCAGAATTAATTAGGTTTAGGTGGGAAGTTGCAGCTGGAAATCTGATGTGTCATTTCTCCCAAAATAGGCACCTAAGCTTCCCATCTAAGATAATGGTTTTGCCCTTGTCTTACTTTGGATGCTCTAATGGTTCAGAATTTGTGCTAGCATTAACCTCACTCTTGGATGCCTTGGTCATGATCTGGTCCACATCATCCTCCCTTCCTTGAAACAAAACCGTCCTCGATTTTGAGGTATTCTTTTTGGGCTTCTTCACTTGTGAGAATTGCTCAACCTTGAGTACTTGATCCACCATAGGTTCCAAGACATGGTTCACTCCTTGATGCATGAAAGAATACTTGTTAGACCTCCCATGGTGAGTAGCATCATGATCAAACTGCCACGGTCTTCCCAAAAGAAGATGACAAGCTTGCATTGGCACCACATCACATACCACTTTCTCCACATAACTTCCCACTGAAAATTGCACCCTAGCACGATGCGTAATCTTCAGCTTACCAACACCATTCAGCCACTTCACATAATATGGTTGGGGCTGCCTCCATGTTGATATTCCAAGAGCATGCACAAGATCACTACTAATGATGTTGTTGTAGCTGCCTCCATCGATGACCACCTTGCAGTTTTTGTCTTTGATCTTGCAAATGGATTGGAACACATTTTTTCGCTGGCCCTTCTCAACAATAGGAGCATCATCATGAGCCACTTTGCGAACCATGAGATTAACACCATCTCCTCCATCTGAACTCAGAGGTGCTTCGGTCTCAAAAGTACAATAATTTGCATCTTTCTTCTCAGATTCAGATTTGTCACTTGAGTCATTGGTGACATATCCATCATTTGTGAGTAAAACCTTCTTCAGATTAGGACAATCCTTCTTGAAGTGACCTCTACTGCTGCATGTATGGCACTGAATATTACTAATGCGAGTGGCAGGAGTATTGGAAGATTCAACCTTTGATGCATTAGCTTCTTTTGTTGTCATCTTGTTGTGTGAGCGAAAATCTGCAGCAACACTTCCGTCTACTTCTCGTTGAACTGAACCTCTCCAAGTGCTTGATGTATAGGTTTGGCTGCGATTTTGGCGATGCTTCAGTTGCTGCTCTACACGAATAGCTTGATGCACAAGTTCTTGCAAATCTTGATATGTAACCATCTCTATTATTTCTTGCACATCTTCATTCATTCCATGAAAGAATCTTGACATTGTGGCCTCCTCACGGCTCATTCACCGCTGTCCAAATCATCAAAATCTCCAACACTTAATAGAACTCATCAACACTAGAATTACCTTGGCACAACCGTAGGAGTCGATTGTACAAGGTTCTTGTGAAATGTTCAGAACAAACCGTCTCCGCAACAGATTTTTCATTTGCACCCATGTCTCCTGGACGACCTCCAAGACGCATACACGGTTCCACCAAATCAAAGCATATCCAGTAAACTCAATGGATGCATATCGTACCTTCTTCTCCTCCGTATAGTGATGGCTGTCAAAATCTGATCCACACGCATCTCCGACTCCAAATAATCATCGGGCTCGGTTTTCCCATTGAACGATGGTATGGTAAGTTTGAATTTACCAATCCCATCATCTTCATGGTCACGGCGAGCACGCCCATGACCTCTTCCTCCCATGGCAAAGCCTTCTTGGCCTTCTCTCGCGACGATCATGATGAACACGCCGTGGTCCGTGCTCGTAGTAGTTTCGGCATCATCGGAGTGGTCGCCCAATGCTCTCCATGGTGGTCCTGCTGTATGGGAGTTGTCGATGTCGACCCCGTGCAGCAAGCCCATCTCGTGGTGGCGACGATGGCGCCCAAGTAGCACCTCGCTGGTCGTAGCGAGCACGCCGAGGTGGTGCAACGATGTAGCTATGAGCATCACCCTAGTAGACGTGGTTGTGCTCTCCATGCTCCTCCTCAAGGTGGCGTTGGCTCTGCTGTTCGGGGATTTGTCGATGTCGACCCCTTGCAGCAAGCCAATCTCGACGGAGTTCCTCGGTGAGGGAGTCGATTCTTCGGCCAAGATTGGTCTCCACGGCCGATATGGGCTTCTCCACCTTGTTCAACACATACTCTCGTGTATCCTCCAATGCCAACACATAGGCGGGCTGCAAGCTTGGATCGTACACGGGAAGTGGCAGCTCCTCCTCCATGAGGTGCCTACCTCCATGTACACCATCAACAAAGCTGGATCTCCTCGAACCCATGGAAGCTTCTCAAGAACAAAATCAGCAAGAGAGAAAATAGCACCGTGAACAACCTAAAGCTCTGATGCCATGATGATACGGGACGCCTTGGAAACGATCTTTCACGGTGCCAAAGAACTCACGAGGAGCAGCAACAAACTCACTCGAAACTTGTTTCAACAAACTCCGTTTCTCTCAAGTGGCAAGAACAAGAGGAAACACTCTCGAGATAAATTGCAGCGGATAACTAGCTTGGTTTACAAGGATGCAACCCAAACCATGAAGCTTGTGAACCTATGAAGAATCACAAGAGGGAACCACAAGGATCCTATATGAATTGAGGACAGGCCTCCAATCCACACACACGAGCTAACACTCAACAATACCAGTGCTCACAAAGACAACACAACCTCACCGCTGTCTACAAACATAAACTCAGAAATCTCATCCCCCCTCACATGGAACAGCTGGGGAGTATTTATACTAGAAGCACCCACCAGTTAGGTGTGAAAACAACTCAAAATGAAGGGTAAATTCGTGAGCCCCAAGCTGTAGCAGGAGCAAACTTGTTGAGCCTCGCGCTGTAATAAATTCCTGGACAGCTTGCATGGAAACTTGCACAACTTTTGACTCAAGACCTCAAGTGATGCACCGTTTTTTTTGAATGAAAGCTAACTTCAAAGACCATCTTTTCCAGCCTCTATAAAGTGCTAGAGACTTCCAGAATTAATTAGGTTTAGGTGGGAAGTTGAGCTGGAAATCTGATGTGTCATTTCTCCCAAAATAGGCACCAGAAGCATCCCATCTAAGATAATGATTTTGCCCTTGTCTTCCTTTGGATGCTCTAATGGTTCAGAATTTGTGCTAGCATTAACCTCACTCTTGGATGCCTTGGTCATGATCTGGTCCACATCACGATGCATGCAGCCACTTTATTAATTATTTACAAAAACCTTACAAAATAATACATCAAGAAGTCTGAAACCACCATCTCGGCAACATCTGTCGCTACTCATGTCCATTAGATGAAGGTGCCGATAGTCCAGTCGAATACCAAACAGACTTCACACCAAAGCCTAACATCTAAAGTCGGAGGTCCTAACCAAGCCACTTGCCGAAAAGGGGCGCAGACCGTCCAAAGGCACTCTTTGAGGTGGCACTGCCATCTTCGTGAGCAGACACTAACGCGATCGACTTTGCCAGGCCCGTCAGTCGACTCCACCGCGACGCCAGACAATGCCTTCTTCAGACGCTGAAGTCCATCAACCCGCATCGGATGCCGACTCCACTGCGCCACGCTGCCGAGATCCGCCGCATCGGCGCGTATGATGAAACACCGCTCCACCTCGTAATCCAGATCACCACCAACGCCCACCCAACGGTGTCCAGAGTCCCACAGCTCCGAAGGCGGTGCCTTCAAGAAGGGAACGACGCCGAAGGCACCGTCGCCACTCACCGCAGATAGGGCTTTCACCCGGGAGACAAATTACGCGATGGAAGTTGAAGCAGATCTGACAAGCGTCTCCACGGAGAAGAAGCGGCGCCCTAGGGCGTCGCCGTCGCCTCGGCCGAAAGGTCGACTAGGGAATTCTCGCGATCTGAATCCTCACCTCCAGCTCAGTCAGACGAGGATCTGCAAGTCTTGCACCCAGATCCGTGACAAAGGAAGCACACCTAGTAGGGGACACTAGTAGAAAAAGGGTCAAATGTGAAGCACAATAGTGCCGGTTTGAATTTGAGCCGGCACTAATGTGTACATTAGTGCCGGTTCATGGCGGCGATCAATAGTACCGGTTCGTGGCGAACCTTTAGTACCGGTTCATGCCACGAACCGGTACTAAAGAGGCTGTGTCAGCCTGCGGTTAGGCTATGGCCCCACCATCACCATTTAGTGCCGGTTCGTACCACGAACCGGTACTAATGAGGTTATCGCAAGCTGTTTTTAGTCCCACCTCGCTCCCCTAACAAGCCTTTTACCACCTTAAATATGTTATTTCTCAAACTATCACAAGCACTTAGTCTTCATTGAAGTCTATGTGTAGAATTTGTGGCAGCAATATGAGTCTTTATCGGTTTATAAATCGTTGATGACTCATATTGACAATTCAGATTGTACACACAAAGATCATTGATGATTAAAGTATTTTTGATGTATAAGATCATATTGACAATTTAGATCAGAAGAAATATAAGATCATGATCTAAATGCTCTTATATTTTTATGCTCAGTATGCACCATTCAAAGCGACGCCATCAACTTTCAACCGTTTATGCTAATTAACGAGCATTGCACCTCTTTTTTATTTTTAATAACTTATTACAACTCCGGACTTCTTCTGTTATGGCAAAAACTAGTTGCACTTCGGCATTTCATTTTTTTAAACTTTGGTTATAACTCCAGACTTTGACCATCAAGTTTTAACCATCAACTTGGCATGGTATACAAAAATAAATGAATAGAAAAAAATAAATAAAGCAGAAAAGAAAAAATAGCAGAAAAGAAAAAAACTATAGCAAAAAAGAAAAAACTATATAAAAAACTACTCAGAAATAAATAGAAGAAAATAAATATAGCAGAAAAGAAAAAAAAACTACTCAGAAATGAATAGAAGAAAAAATAAAGCAGAAAAGGAAAAAATTATATTTCCTATTTTTCATTCGTTTACAAAATGACCGTGAAATTGAAAATCACTACAAAATGAACTCTGAAAATGTTGAATTTTGGCAAACTAGATGAAAAACTACTCACAAATAAATAGAAGAAAATAAATATAACAGAAAAGAAAAAACTATACAAAAAACTACGCAGAAATAAATAGAAGAAAATAGAGCAGAAAAGAAAAAAACAATAAAAAAATTGGGGCGCTGCCCTGTGGGCCTGCTAGGCCACGGGCGTGCAATTACAGGCCCTAAAGGCCCAGCAGACTCACAGGGCAGCGCGCAGAAGTTAGGCCCACAAGCCTGCTATATAGAGGAGTTCAAAGAGGCAGCCGCGGCTGGGTTTATAAACCAGTGCGGCTGCCCATCGCCCGGCGAGGTGGGACTAAACTTTGTGCATCGCGGGGTGGCAGCGCAAGGCCTTTAGTACCGGTTGGTGGCACCAACCGGTACTAAAGGGTGAGCCTTTAGTACCGGTTGGAGCCACCAATCAGATTAAGGTTTTAGTACCGTTGGTGGCTCCAACCGGTACTAAAGGCCCATCCTATATATATAGCACTTATGAAAATTTCAGTTACATCTCCCACTTCGTCTCCAACCTCTCGCGAGACATCGCCGCTACCGCCGATCCCGTTGTCGCCGCCCGTCGCCTCGTCATCCGTCGTCGTCGTCGCTGTCCCCGCCGCCGCCCGTCGTCGTTGCCGCCTCGCTGCCGCCGCTTCTGAACGCCGACGCCGTCTGGTCAGTCGCCGCTGTGGTCCCAGACGTCTCTCGCACCAAGGCCACAGACTCGCCCAGACAGACATGCTGCCGCCGACGCTTGTACGCCACGCCCCGCCAGACATATATGGCGTGCAAGACGGGCGTGCATACACACATACACACATACACACACATATACACACACATACACACACACACACACACACACACACATTTTTTTACCTATTTTCTTTTTTCTGTTTTTTAGAAAAGTTAATTAGATGATCGAATGTTAGATTAATGTCGAATGTTAGATGAATTAGCTAGATAGGAAAGTTAAATATATATAAATGTCAATTGTTAGAGATGAATAGCTAGATATTAATTAGCTAGGTATATGAGATTTGAACTAGTTGAATAATTAATATAACTAGTTTATTTTAATAAGAAAATTTAGGTATCTGAGATTTGATGATCTAATTAAAATATTATTTGTTAATGAGTTTTTCTGTTTAGTTTATATAAATGTTAGATTAATGTCGAATGTTAGATGAATTAGATAGAAAAGTTAAATATATAGTAATGTCAATTGTTAGAGATGAATATAGTTAGATATATTAATGTCAAATGTTAGATGAATATATATTTGAATTGGCTAGATATTAATTAATGTTAGATAGTAATAAGTGTTTAATGTTTCACCTATATGAACATAGGAAATGTCATCTGATTTACCGAAAAGATTTCATTATGTGCGAACACTGTGAAGACCAGCTGCCTGTCACGACAGAAATTTCCTTGTTGATGGTAGGTGTTTCAGCATCAAGGTGAATGAGACATTCGAAGTGGATACAGTAAGTCACAACGGCAATTATTATTTGAATGCAAAACTTATGCTTCATTTGCTTCAACTTATAATTTTAAAGCATGACTTATGCTTCATTTGCTTCAACTTATAATTTTAAATTTTCACTATTCTACTAGCGCATCCCCTGCCATGCAAGAATTTTTGTTTTGGATAAGATAGGTTTTAGTGCTATAGATGATATGGAGGTAAAGAGAGTTTACTTGAAGACCCCACCATGGGTATACTGTCAACGTCAAATTATATAATGGAGACACATACACCCATTTTGAATGCAAAAATTGGCAAGCACTATGCAAGGCTTATGCATTTGAGCCTGATATGGTTATCACCTTTGATATTCGTCCGGAAGATGATATTGAAGGTAATATAGACATCTGGGTCGATGTGCAAACGCCTCCAGTTCTACCATTATGTGAGTTTTTCTCAACCATGCATGTGTTTATGTCTTTGATACAGTTTATTCAAAAATAGTTGACAACTAATTTGTATTGTCAGCTTATTTCGGTTCAAGCAAACGTGTCCGGCGCTTGGTAGACAGGACCTACTACTGTCCCGGGGCTCAACTAAACTGCGAGGAGATAAGTCATTATGTTTCATGGCTTGAGGATCTTCATACTGTCAAGACAAATTTTCTTCCTGAACTTAGAAATGTTAGTACTCAAAACGTGCGACCAATGGTGATCGTATTGAACTACGGTCACATCTATAATCGAAAGATGGTAAGATTTTTACTATTTGTCCTTAGTGCATCTTTTGCATACATTATTTTTGAAGCTAAACTTTCATTGCTAAGTATATTAATTACTATACGATGTTCTTCAACAGGGACTTCCGATGACAGTTGTGCCTCAGTGGATCGAGACAAAAGGTCGCATGTCAATGGTTAGCTTACGACCAAGATTTCCTACATTGCACATGAGTGGATTCAGGATTTCTGAAACCGAAGAATGCTTAATAGTGAAAGATTGGAGCAAAATTGTTAACGATCGCAGAGAAGTACTAGGGGCAGCAAGGACAAGCGCAACCCATGATTAGGAGACAGATTCATCTGCATGCTCTAGTATGATGAATCAAGAGAGCTATACATGTTGTATGCTATTCTACCTGAGAGGGAGCAGCAGGAGTGATTTAGCTAGTTCATGCTCTTAGTACTTGTCCTCTCATGTCCGTATTGTCCTGAACTTCCATGTTGGTGATGATTATGTTGAACTCGATGATATCTTTGCTTCTGTTACAAGTGAATGTTTCTTCTTTAAGCTAGCTAGTGTTGGTGATGATTAGATAGCGGTAATGACTATGATGATTAAATAGTGGTAATTAATGACGACTACGATGATTTTTAGCTAGCTAGAGTTTATTTATTTATTAATATGTGATGATGATGATGATGAGTTATTAATATTATATATATCATTTATGAAAGAAACCGCAAATTAGTTTGAACTGGATGGATCCTAAATTATAACGTAAAACAATCCTAAATTAAATTAATAACACAAATTTAAATAAAAAATAAAAAATAAAACAAAAACCCACAATATTTAGTACCGATTGGTGTTACCAACCGGTACTAAAGGGCTCCCGGCCCCCGGAGCTGGCTCGTGCCACGTGGTTGCCCTTTAGCACCGGTTTGTGCTGAACCGGTACTAAAGAGGGGGCTTTAGTGCCCACACTTTAGTGCCGGTTACGAACCGGTGCTATTGCCCGGTTCTGCACTAGTGGGACAAAGGTTACAAGGCGTCCCGATCCAGATCAGGCATCTCCGGGCGAGCCCAACCGTCGGTGTCTTGAACGGCCAGAAGGATCAGACGGAAAAGCCAGGTCCAATCCATGGGCTTACCCGGATTTCCGCACCAACTGACCACGTGAGAGGCAAGCTCCTCCGAACGAATCAGGCGGATAGGATCCAGGCGCCTGCCCGAGCGCGAGAAGTTCCTCGCTGCCACCTTACTTGGCTGCGTCCAAGGCCTGCCCGGCGCCAGCCTCTGGAAACGGCGAGGAATGGAGGGGACGCGGGGAAGCCTAGCGGCGGTGGCACAAGATCGCCTGCGGTCGCCGTGGCGGGCGGCGAGGGACCTTCTGTGCGTATCCAGCCAAGTTGTGCTAGTCTAGATCGATTCAGTCATAGTACTATTGTGCATTGTTCATTTTGTTCGTTACTACAACATAATCCTGCACAAAGAACAAGAACTTTAAAGTATTGATTGTAATGTTGTCTTTGTTAACCAAACATACATACATTCCATCCAGACCTTTTTATTCATACTTTATTTATTAGCCATCCGTGCAAAAGAAAAAGAGCAACACCCACAAAATGATTTGTTTAGCAGAATTAAGGTGAAACTATGTATACATTTATTTAGAAAAGAGGAACTATGAGCACATGGGCTTTGCTCTCACCGCATAGCCGATAGAACCAATAGGCTATTTTGAGTTGTTAACAGGTCGGCACAAACTGATTGGGCTGGACGTGGATGGGCCGACCAATATTATAGCTCTCCCATCACTCTCCTCAGTCTCACTCTGCTCGTTCCTTATTCCCCACTCCCATCACTCTTAGAGAGTAGGAGCGGAGCCGCCGGCGACATCATCGGCTCCCGCTGCGCGATTTGTTTCACACTACTAGAGAAAGGGCTATAGATAATATGAACATTAATGGCACTCCACACATGTGGTGCGTCACTACTATATACTAATGGCGCACCATGTGTTGGTGCGCCATTAGTGTCCAAATACTAATGGCGCACCGCATCCACGGTGCGCCACTACTAACAAATTGTTTTTATTTTTTTCAAAACTAGTAATGGCGCGCATCAGGATGATAGCGCCATTACTAGTTAAACTAGTAATGGCGCACCACACCCTCGATGCGCCACTACTAAAAATTTTCAAATTTTTTTCAATTTTTTCACAATTAGTAATGGCGCACCGTGTGTGTGGTTCGCCATTACTAGTTACTAGTTTAACTAGTAATGGCGCACCACACCCACGGTGCGCCATTACTAACTTTGACCAAAAATTCCCCTGAATGCACCCCCTGGAACGCCTTTTCAGTTTTTAAAAAAATAAAAGAAAATGATGGAAATGTCAAAAAAAATAAAAGAAAATAAGTTTCCCATGTGATACGTGGTCTAGTTGTTGGGAAAATTAACAAATATGAATTTCGACTTTATTTGCAAAATCTATCTGGAATTTGTAAAATGAGCATAACTTTTGCATACGAACTCGGATTAAAAAGTTTTTTATATGAAAAATCATCTACTAGAAAAGTTACATCCGAATTTAACGGGGGAAACCCGTTAAACATTTTCAAAAACCTAACAGAAAAAAAGTTACGGGGCTTTTAAGATCTAGAGGGGAAAAAATGGAAAAAAATTCAAACTTACTAGTGACGAACCATTTGCTAGGTGCGCCACAAGTAACAGAAAAATAATTAGTTTCGAAAAAAAATTGGAAATTGTTTTCAAAAAATGATACGTAATATGACCGGGAAGTTTGAAATATTTTTTAAAATTTTATCATACTCATGAACATGAACAAAGTCCTAGACATCAACGGCGAGGAATGGAGGGGACGCTGGAAGCCTAGCGGCGGTGGCATTTGAGATCGCCCGTGTGTCGCCCCTAGCGGGCGGCGCGAGGGACCTTCCGTGCATTCCAGCCGAGTTGTGCTAGTCTAGATCGATTCAGTCATAGTACTATTGTGCATTGTTCATTTTGTCAGTTACTACAACATAATCCTGCACAAAGAACAAGAACTTTAAAGTATTGATTGTAATGTTGTCTTTGTTAACAAAATATACATACATTCCATCCAGACCTTTTTATTCACACTTTATTTATTAGCCGTCCGTGCAAAATAAAAAGAGAAACACCCACAAAATGATTTGTTTAGCAGAATTAAGGTGAAACTATGAATGCATTTATATAGAAAAGAGGAACTATGAGCACATGGGCTTTGCTCTCACCGCATAGCCGATAGAACCAATAGGCTATTTTGAGTTGTTAACAGGCCGGCACAACTGATTGGGCGGGACGTGGATGGGCCGGCCAATATTATAGCTCTCCCATCACTCTCCTCAGTCTCACTTCGCTCGTTCCTTATTCCCCACTCACATCACTCTTAGAGAGTTGGAGCGGAGCCGCCGGCGACATCACCCGGCTCCCGCTGTGCGATTTGTTTCAGGCTTAGTCCAGCTTTGGGATTCTTCATGGGAGTGACAACTTGCTTGCCATTCTTCTTGAAGTTCCCTTTCTTTTATTTGCCCTTTTTTAGTTAAAAAGGACGACCCAGTCTAAGGCTTGCTTAAGGCCCACTTGAATTGATCAAAGATGGCAGGCCGGCCCATTATAGGCCTGTTAACTGCATGTTTACATAGAGCCCATTTACGGCCTGAGTGGACTGCCGTTAGGACCTGTCTGAATTCAACCAATTAGCCCCTAATGGGCCACCCAATATGGTTTCGCCCGTTGATATTTTGATCTCACATGTGACCCATGACGTCTTTCGATCCATATGTGGCCAGTTGTACCTCTTGGCCCTTTCACGACTTGTTCTTTTGGCCCATCTAGAACACATAAAAGCTTTCGGCCCATTAATGACCCATGCTCTATTTGGGCCGTTTTTGGCCCATGCTATGTTTTGGCATGTTAAGAGTCGTGTCTTATTGGGCCCATTTTTGGCCCTTAAGAACTTTGACCCGCTTAGCGGCCTGATCTGCCACTAGGTCATTTTCAGCACGTGGTTCCATTCGGCCCATTAAAGACCCATCAAACATTTACGTTGTTTCAAGCCTGTGGTAACATTTGACCCATTAATGACACATTATGCATGTGGATTGTAGTAACCCCATGATGAATTTCGGCCGTTAACGACCTGTTATGTTTCTGGGCCCATTAGGGGCTGTTGTGCTTTTAACCAGTTTGTGGCCCATGTTGTGTTTTAGGCCTTTTTAAAAGCACAAAGTTATTCGGCCCATTACTGGCCCATGTAGTGTTTTGGCTTGTTTTCGGCCCGAGGTTATTACAGCCCGTATGTTGCCATGGTTACTACGAAACTTGAAATAAATGCAAGATACAAACGGATATCCCACACTAGTACTGATATAAATCATAGAAAACCAAGTACAAGAGATGTGACATTTATCTGAACTTTATAGGATATGTAATCTCTTGTAATATTATTTTGCTAGCAACAATTAGTGTGGGGATATAAATGTAGGATATAACTAATATGTGAGATCCAATTCGTGCTTTGCTCCTATAAAAACCCTGGCATTAAATACCACACAAAAGAATATGAAATAAATGTAGTGTATACAAAGGTCAGAGTATGTCAGTACAAGGATATGTGAACATTAATTTAAAGATACACATAAATGCAACAAGTAATCGATCGATATCCACAACTTGGTGGGTGGCTCTATATAAATACATGCAATGGAGCTTGGTAGCGTGGATCCCACATATGAGAAGGAAGAAGCAAGGTAAGTAGAAGTAGTTTCTTCTTGTCGTATGGCGCTCATCAATAGTAATAAAAGGATGATTGTCTACATCATGGCGGTTGCTCTCTTGGTCGTCATGATGATCTCCTCTTCGTTGCCATCTTCTCATGCAAATGAAGGTATGCAACAATATCCTTGTTTTACTCTACGATTTCCAAACATGGAAAAACCAAAAAAAAATATCAAGCAAGCTAGCTATATTCTTGTTTTATCCTTGTATACAGGCTAAACTGAATTACTGACACCGAAGTGTATTGCATTTGTAGACGAGGGTTGGGAGTGCTATTCAATGCTACACTGCAATGCTCCGAGGTGCCACTATCATTGCAAATCTTTAGGCTATGATGATGGTGGCCACAGTTTCAGTTCTACATGCCGCATCAAACAATGAAATGCTGCTGCCGAAGGTTGTTTAGGAGGCCGCCCGCTTCCGCCACCGCAGTGATAGATCTCATGCTCGTGCAAAACAAGGCTGATGAATGAAAGTTGTTTCATCTAATGTAATTGATCAGCCTGTAGATGAAACATTTAATGATCTATCCGATCAAAATGAAATAAATTAGTTTATCGTACTCCAAGAGAACAAATGTTTTACTTTGAACAATAATGTTCGGTTCGACACCTGATTAATAACACTAGTCGTCAACCCGTGCATTCGCACAGGCTAGTATCATGGAAAGTTGAACTCGAAATTAGTTTACAGAGGGAGTATTTAACTTTCTAAGTTTTTTTTCTTCATCAATATTGCTTAGGTTATATAAAATATATTTTAATTTAACTTCCTCGTTTAGCTTGGCCGAAGAAATATAACTTCAAAAACTTGGAAGTTCAAAAACTACGCATGGATAAGTACGGATAAGGAAAAGGTTAAAAACATATATATATAAGTTTGATGTTTATAAAAAATGCGATTATTTGCTAAAATATAAAAAATCAACTTAAAATAACACAACAATACGATGTATGTACATATTTTTTCGTGCACCTACTTACTTTGTGTATGCTATGCTATGCTGGATGCACATATGTGTGAGTGTACTACTTACTATGTGTTAGATGGATGTATATATGTGTGTTGGATCATTGGAGAAACCAGTCGATTGATTACACTTTCTTTTATGTTCAGGGTCGACCACATTACCCGCTCGCGGTGTGTGGACGGCAGGTGGCTTTGGCGTTCGTGCCTCCGGCCGGCCCGGTGTCTGAGTGCTCGATGACGATAACCTCCTCATTGAGATCCTCCTCTGCCTCCTCCGAAGCCATCCTCGCTCCCCGCGCATCTGCAGTATGCAAGCGCTAGGGCAGCATTCTCATCGCGATGTTGGACTTGCTATTTCCAACATTTGCCCAATAAGCGGTCCTCCAGGAAAACAGGCTGCAACATCCTGGTGAGAGAGCCAACAGGTGACCGCCGCGTTGGCGATGGAAGCCGACGGCATGGGCGGCCGGCGCAGCCGCAATGGAGGAAGGTTGCAAGACACGACATTAAAGGGGTCTGTGGAGGAAGAGAACAGGGCGAGTGGAGGGCACCGATGCGGAGGCAGACGTGCAGAAGAAGCTCGCAGACGGGACGGAGGACAGCAATCAGCGGCGGCGCGCATCGCAGCATTTAAGGAACGGGCGGCGCGCGGACGAAGGAACAAGCAGTTGAGGCCTTGTAGGTAGTGCTCGCAACAAACGGCACGAGTTGTGGCCCGTGGGAGTGGAATTGTTTCAACTGGACTTGGGGCTTTGATGGCCCGATCATGGAGAATAACGGACGCTAATTCTGCGGAGCAGCAGCCCGCGAAACGACTTCTAGAGCGCGTCAATGATTTGGAGACGACCGAAAAGTGATCTAGATCAGACGTTAGAGCGATCCAACGGCTAGGAGACTCAAAACGCTGCAGAGGCTCGTAGGTAGCTGCGTTATACTGTTTTTCAATGTGTGAGTGTACTACTTGCTATGTGCTGGATGGATGTTGGATCATTGGAGAAACCAGTCAATTGATTACACATTCTTTTATGTTCAGGGTCGACCACATTACCCGCTCGCTGTGTGGACGGGCAGTGGCTTCAGCGTTCCGTGCCTCCGGCAGCCCCGTGTCCGAGGTGCTTGATGACGACAACCTCCTCATTGAGATCCTCCTATGCCTCCCTCCAAGCCATCCTCGCTCCCTAGCATCTGCGAGTATGCAAGCCCTAGGGCAGCATCCTCGATCGCGATCTTGGACTTGCTATTTCGACATTTGTCCAATAAGTTGGTCCTCTAGGAAAACAGATCAGTAGCATCCTGGTGAGAGAGCCAACCAAGGATCGCCTGCCGGCGGCGATGATCTTCCGACCACACCTTAGCACTGGGCTACGTGCACATAGAAAATGTTGCTTTAGATCATCAACCGTTGTCAAAATCAAAATATTGGCACGCTTCTTTTTTTCAGCAAGTAGCTTATATTTTTTTTGCATAGTAATGTGTGTCTCATTAAAAATATAGATTCGATTACAAGGCACATAAACACCGACATTACATGAATGAAAAAGATACGATACACCCAAGGAGACAAATCACCTCTTCACCCAAAGACATGTCCCTCTCCACCATTGAGAAGGAGACAAATCACCTCTTCACCTGAAGTTCGACGCTGCTCCATCGTGGATCTGCAGCTTTAGAGACCTCCAAAGTACTATTCGTGAAGCAAACCCATTGCCATTGAAAGAATCAAACCAGGGCAACGTTTCCCCGGGCACGTCATCGAATTCCAGAACCGACACCCCCGCACCACTATGACGCCGGAGGAGGAAATCATAACTATCAGCCTCGAACCACCAACCCAACACATGATGCACCTTCTTCCAGCTGTCACCTACGTAGACAACCATCTGCACATACTCACAGACGGCAAAACCTTCCTGCTCCAATCGTGACGTCAAGACAACGCCGCAGAACGGGGACAGGCAGAAGGATAGATACACTGAAGGGGTCGCCGCCTCTCGACACCATCCATGAACCGCCTCGGAGATTGGAGGTACAGGATTGGCTCCCTAGTCGCCTTCACGGGCGGCGGCTAGGTCAGGAAACCGAGCCGCACAGCCTATCTGCTCATGCATTCCTTCAACAGCATCCGTTGTATAGTGCAATTCAATCTCCATCGAAAAAGAGAATAATTCAATTCAGTCATAGTACATTATTTTTAAAAGGAGGATTGACCCCTCGCATCTGCATCTAGGCGATGCATCCAGCCACTTTATTAATTATTTACAAAAACCTTACAAAATAATACATCAGTAAGTCTGAAACCACCATCTCGGCAACATCTGTCGCTACTCATGTCCATTAGATGAAGGGGTGCCGATAGTCCCAGTCGAATACCAAACAGACTTCGCACCAAAGCCTACCATCTAAAGCCGGAGGTCCCAACCAAGCCACTTGCGGGTGTGGGGCGCAGACCGGTCCAAAGGCACTCTCCGAGGTGGCCGCTGCCATCTTCGTGAGCGGATAATTAACGCATCGATTTTGCCAGGCCTGCGTCGACACCACCGCTGACGCCAGACAACGCCTTCTTCCCACGCTGAGTCCATCAACCCGCATCGATGCCGGGACTCCATCGCGCACGCTGCCGAGATCCGTCGGCATCGATGTGTATGATTAAACACCACTCCACCTCGTAATCCAGATCGCCGCCAACGCCCACCCAACGGTGTCCATAGTCACACAGCTCCGAAGGCGGTGTCTTCAAGAAGGGAACGACGCCGAAGGCGCCGTCGCCACTCACAGCAGATAGGGCTTTCACCCGGGAGACAAATTACGTGAGGATAGAGGATAGAGGCATACAGGGAGGTAGACAATGAACCTTTATCAGGACAATTACAGGGGCAGTTTCAGCTTCTGCCATGTAATGGGGATGAACACACGGTACATCTGCAAGGACATGGAGGCGTATGCAGGAAGAGCACGGCCAACGATGGAAGCCGGACGGCATGGGCGGCGCAGCCGCAATGGAGGAAGGTTGCAAGACCACGACATTAAAGGGGTCTGTGGAGGAAGAGAACAGGTAGTGGAGGGCACCGGCGCGGAGGCGACGTGCGTAAGAAGCTCGCCAACGGGACGGAGGACAGCGGTCAGCGGCGCATCGCAGACGAAGGAACGGCGGCGGCGCGGACGAAGGAACAAGCAGTTGAGGCCTTGTAGGTAGTGCTCGCAACAAACGGCACGAGTTGTGGCCCGTGGGAGTGGAATTGTTTCAACTGGACTTGGGGCTTTGATGGCCCGATCATGGAGAATAACGGACGCTAATTCTGCGGAGCAGCAGCCCGCGAAACGACTTCTAGAGCGCGTCAATGATTTGGAGACGACCGAAAAGTGATCTAGATCGTACATTAGAGCGATCCAACGGCTAGGAGACTCAAAACGCTGCAGAGGCTCGTAGGTAGCTGCGTTATACTGCTTTTCAATGTGTGAGTGTACTACTTGCTATGTGCTGGATGGATGTTGGATCATTGGAGAAACCAGTCAATTGATTACACATTCTTTTATGTTCAGTGGTCGACCACATTACCCGCCGGCTGTGTGTGGACGGCAGTGGCTTCGGCGTTCTGTGCCTCCTCGGCCCCGTGTCCGAGGTGCTTGATGACGACAACCTCCTCATTGAGATCCTCCTATGCCTCCTCCCGGCCATCCTCGCTCCTCACAAGATCTGCAGATGTAAGCGCTTAGGGCAGCATCCTGATCGCGATCTTGGACTTGCTATTTCGACATTTGTCCAATAAGTTGGTCCTCCAGAAAACAGACTGTAGCATCTGGTGAGAGAGCCAACCAGTGATCGCCATGGGCGGCGATGATCTTCCGACCACACCTTAGCACTGGGCTACGTGCACATAGAAAATGTTGCTTTAGATCATCATCATTGTCAAAATCAAAATATTGGCACGCTTCTTTTTTTCAGCCGTTATATTTTTTTTGCATAGTAATGTGTGTCTCATTAAAAATATAGATTCGATTACAAGGCACATAAACACCGACATTACATGAATGAAAAGATACGATACACCAAGGAGACAAATCACCTCTTCACCCAAAGACATGTCCCTCTCCACCATTGAGAAGGAGACAAATCACCTCTTCACCGACTTCGACGCTGCTCCATCGTGGATCTGCAGCTTTAGAGACCTCCAAAGTACTGTCGTGAAGCAAACCCATTGCCATTGAAAGAATCAAACCAGGCAACGCTTTCCCGCACGCCATCGAATTCCAGAACCGACACCCCGCACCACTATGACGCCGGAGGAGGAAATCATAACTATCAGCCTCGAACCACCAACCCAACACATGATGCACCTTCTTCCAGCCTGTCACCACGTAGACAACCATCTGCACATACTCACAGACGGCAAAACCTTCCTGCTCCACCGTGACGTCGAAGACAACGCCGCAGCAACGATGGACAGGCGTAAGGATAGATACACCAGGGGTCGCCGCCGCCTCGACATTAAAGGGGTCTGTGGAGGAAGAGAACAGGCGAGTGGAGGGCACCGGCGCGAGGCGAGACGTGCGTAAGAAGCTCGCAGACGGGACGGAGGACAGCAATCAGCGGCGGCGCGCCGCAGACGAAGGAACGGGCGGCGGCGGACGAAGGAACAAGCGATTGAGGCCTTGTAGGTAGTGCTCAGAACAAACGGCACGAAGTTGTGGCCCGTGGGGAGTGGAATTGTTTCAATCGGACTTGGGGCTTTGATGGTCTGATCATGGAGAATAACGGACGCTAATTTCTGCGAGCAGCAGCCCGTAACGACTTCTAGAGCGCGTCAATGATTTGGAGACGACCGAAAAGTGATCTAGATCGTACATTAGAGCGATCCAACGGCTAGGAGACTCAAAACGCTGCAGAGGCTCAGTGGTAGCTGCGTTATACTGTTTTTCAATGTGTGAGTGTACTACTTGGTATGTGCCGGATGGATGTTGGATCATTGGAGAAACCACCAATTGATTACACATTCTTTTATGTTCGTGGTCGACCACATTACCCGCTTCGCTGTGTGTGGACGGCAGGTGGCTTCGGCGTTCGTGCCTCCGGCAGCCCCTGTCCGAGGTGCTTGATGACGACAACCTCCTCATTGAGATCCTCCTATGCCTCCCTCCGGCCATCCTCGCTCCTCGCATCTGCGGTATGCAAGCGCTTAGGGCAAGATCTCGATCGCGATCTTGGACTTGCTATTTCGACATTTGTCCAATAAGTTGGTCCTCCAGAAAACAGACTGTAGCATCCCGGTGAGAGAGCCAACCGATCGCCAAGGGCGGCGATGATCTTCCGACCACACCTTAGCACCGGGGCTACGTGCACATAGAAAATGTTGCTTTAGATCATCAACATTGTCAAAATCAAAATATTGGCACGCTTTTTTTTCAGCGCAGTTATATTTTTTTTGCATAGTAATGTGTGTCTCATTAAAAATATAGATTCGATTACAAGGCACATAAACACCGACATTACATGAATGAAAAGATACGATACACCAAGGAGACAAATCACCTCTTCACCCAAAGACATGTCCCTCTCCACCATTGAGAAGGAGACAAATCACCTCTTCACCTGAGTTCGACGCTGCTCCATCGTGGATCTGCAGCTTTAGAGACCTCCAAAGTACTGTTCGTGAAGCAAACCCATTGCCATTGAAAGAATCAAACCAGGGCAACGCTTTCCCGGCACGCCATCGAATTCGTAACCGACACCCCGCACCACTATGACGCCGAGGAGGAAATCATAACTATCAGCCTCGAACCACCAACCCAACACATGATGCACCTTCTTCCACTGTCACCTACGTAGACAACCATCTGCACATACTCACAGACGCAGAAAACCTTCCTGCTCCACCGTGACGTCGAAGACAACGCCGCAGCAACGCGGACAGGGCAGAAGGATAGATACACCTGAAGGGGTCGCCGCCGCCTCTCTGACATTAAAGGGGTCTGTGGAGGAAGAGAACAGGGCGAGTGGAGGGCACCGATGCGGAGGCAGACGTGCAGAAGAAGCTCGCAGACGGGACGGAGGACAGCAATCAGCGGCGGCGCATCGCAGACGAAGGAACGGCGGCGGCGCGGACGAAGGAACAAGCAGTTGAGGCCTTGTAGGTAGTGCTCGCAACAAAGCAGCACGAGTTGTGGCCCGTGGGTGTGGAATTGTTTCAACTGGACTTGGGGCTTTGATGGCCCGATCATGGAGAATAATCGGACGCTAATTTCATGGAGCAGCAGCCCGCGAAACGACTTCTAGAGCGCGTCAATGATTTGGAGACGACCGAAAAGTGATCTAGATCGTACATTAGAGCGATCCAACGGCTAGGAGACTCAAAACGCTGCAGAGGCTCGTAGGTAGCTGCGTTATACTGTTTTTCAATGTGTGAGTGTACTACTTGCTATGTGCTGGATGGATGTTGGATCATTGGAGAAACCAGTCAATTGATTACACATTCTTTTTATGTTCAGTGGTCGACCACATTACCCGCTTTCGCCGTGTGTGGACGGCAGGTGGCTTCGGCGTTCCGTGCCTCCGGCAGCCCCGTGTCTCGAGGTGCTTGATGACGACAACCTCCTCATTGAGATCCTCCTATGCCTCCCTCCGAAGCCATCTCGCCTCCCTGCGCATCTGCAGTATGTAAGCGCTTAGGGCAGCATCCTGATCGCGATCTTGGACTTGCTATTTCGACATTTGTCCAATAAGTTGGTCCTCCAGAAAACAGATCAGTAGCATCCCGGTGAGAGAGCCAACCAGTGATCGCCAATGGCGATGATCTTCCCACCACACCTTAGCACCTGGGGCTACGTGCACATAGAAAATATTGCTTTAGATCATCACTGTTGTCAAAATCAAAATATTGGCACGCTTCTTTTTTTCAGCGCAGTTATATTTTTTTTGCATAGTAATGTGTGTCTCATTAAAAAATATAGATTCGATTACAAGGCACATAAACACCGACATTACATGAATGAAAAGATACGATACACCTGAAGGAGACAAATCACCTCTTCACCCAAAGACATGTCCCTCTCCACCATTGAGAAGGAGACAAATCACCTCTTCACCTGAGTTCGACGCTGCTCCATCGTGGATCTGCAGCTTTAGAGACCTCCAAAGTACTGTTCGTGAAGCAAACCCATTGCCATTGAAAGAATCAAACCAGGGCAACGCTTCCCGCACGCCATCGAATTCCAGAACCGACACCCCGCACCACTATGACGCCGGAGGAGGAAATCATAACTATCAGCCTCGAACCACCAACCCAACACATGATGCACCTTCTTCCAGCTGTCACCTACGTAGACAACCATCTGCACATACTCACAGACGGCAAAACCTTCCTGCTCCACCGTGACGTCGAAGACAACGCCGCAGCAACGGGGACAGGGCAGAAGGATAGATACACCTGAAGGGGTCGCCGCCTCTCGACACCATCCATGAACCGCCTCGGAGATTGAGGTACAGATTGGCTCCCTAGTCGCCTTCACGGGCGGCGGCTAGGTCAGGGAAACCGAGCCGCACAGCCTATCTGTCTATGCATTCCTTCAACAAAGATCCGTTGTATAGTGCAATTCAATCTCCATCGAAAAGAGAATAATTCAATTCAGTCATAGTACATTATTTTTAAAAGGAGGATAGACCCTAGCCTCTGCATCTAGGCGATGCATGCAGCCACTTTATTAATTATTTACAAAAACCTTACAAAATAATACATCAAGAAGTCCGAAACCACCATCTCGGCAACATCTCGTCGCTACTCATGTCCATTAGATGAAGGGGTGCCGATAGTCCGAGTCGAATACCAAACAGACTTCGCACCAAAGCCTACCATCTAAAGCCGGAGGTCCCAACCAAGCCACTTGCCGGGTGTGGGGCGCAGACCGGTCCAGTGCACTCTCTGAGGTGGCCGCTGCCATCTTCAGAGCAGACACTAACGCATCGACTTTGCCAGGCCTGCCGTCGACACCACCGCGACGCCAGACAACGCCTTCTTCCTACGCGAGTCCATCAACCCGCATCGGATGCCGGGACTCCACTGCGCCACGCTGCCGAGATCCGTCGGCATCGATGTGTATGACGAAACACCGCTCCACCTCGTAATCCAGATCGCCGCCAACGCCCACCCAACGGTGTCCATAGTCACACAGCTCCGAAGGCGGTGTCTTCAAGAAGGGAACGACGCCGAAGGCGCCGTCGCCACTCACAGCAGATAGGGCTTTCACCCGGGAGACAAATTACGTGAGGATAGAGGATAGAGGCATACAGGAGGTAGACAATGAACCTTTATCGTGACAATTACAGGCAGATTCAGCTTCAGCCATGTAATGGGGATGAACACACGGTACATCTGCAAGGACATGGAGGCGTATGCAGGAAGAGCACGGCCAGCGATGGAAGCCGACGGTGATGGGCGGCAGCGCAGCCGCAATGGAGGAAGGTTGCAAGACACGACATTAAAGGGGTCTGTGGAGGAAGAGAACAGGGCGAGTGGAGGGCACCGGCGCGGAGGCGAGACGTGTAAGAAGCTTCGCAGACGGGACGGAGGACAGCAATCTGTGGCGGCGCATCGCAGACGAAGGAACGGCGGCGGCGCGGACGAAGGATCAAGCAGTTGAGGCCTTGTAGGTAGTGCTCGCAACAAACGGCACGAGTTGTGGCCCGTGGGAGTGGAATTGTTTCAACTGGACTAGGGCCTTTGATGGCCCGATCATGGAGAATAACGGGCGCTAATTCTGCGAGCAACAGCCCATTTAAACGACTTCTAGAGCGCGTCAGCGGTATTTGGAGACGACCGAAAAGTGATCTAGATCGTACATTAGAGCGATCCAACGGTTAGGAGACTCAAAACGCCATGCGAGGCTCGTAGGTAGATGCGTTATACTGTTTTTCAATGTGTGAGTGTACTACTTGCTATGTGCTGGATGGATGTTGGATCATTGGAGAAACCAGTCAATTGATTACACATTCTTTTATGTTCGTGGTTGACCACATTACCCGCTTCGCTGTGTGTGGACGGAAGGTGGCTTTGGCGTTCCGTGCCTCCGGCCGCCTGTCTGAGGTGCTCGATGACGACAACCTCCTGATTGAGATCCTCCTATGCCTGCCTCCGAAGCCATCCTCGCTCCATGTGCATCTGCAGTATGCAAGCGCTAGGGCAGCATCCTGATCGCGATCTTGGACTTGCTATTTCTGACATTTGTCCAATAAGTTGGTCCTCCAGAAAACAGATCAGTAGCATCCTGGTGAGAGAGCCAACCAAGGATCGCCATGGCGGCGATGATCTTCCGACCACACCTTAGCACCTGGGGCTACGTGCACATAGAAAATGTTGCTTTAGATCATCATTGTTGTCAAAATCAAAATATTGGCACGCTTCTTTTTTTTCAGCGCAGTTATATTTTTTTTGCATAGTAATGTGTGTCTCATTAAAAAATATAGATTCGATTACAAGGCACATAAACACCGAGATTACATGACTGAAAAGATACGATAATCCTACGCAAAAAACCCAGCACATGTCCCTCTCCACCATTGAGAAGGAGAAAAATCACCTCTTCACCTGAGTTCGACGCGGCTCCATTGTGGATCTGCAGCTTTACAGACCTCCAGAGTACCGTTCGTGAAGCAAACCCATTGCCATTGAAAGAAGCAAACCAGGGCAACGTTTCCCCGGGCATGTCATCGAATTCCAGAACCGACACCCCCGCACGACTACGACGCCGGAGGAGGAAATCATAACTATCAGCCTCGAACCACCAACCCAACACAGGATGCACCTTCTTCCAGCTGTCACCTACGTAGACAACCATCTGCACATACTCACAGACGGCAAAACCTTCCTGCTCCACCGTGGACGTCAAGACAGCGCCGCAACAACGGGGACAGGCAGAAGGATAGATACACACGAAGGGTCGCCGCCGCCTCTCCGGCACCATCCATGAACCGCCTCGAGATCGGAGGTAGAGGATTGGCTCCTAGTCGCCTTCACGGGCGGCGGCTAGGTCAAGGAAACCGAGCCGCACAGCCTATCTGGTTTATGCATTCCTTCAACAACATCTGCTAGTATAGTGCAATTCAATCTCCACCGAAAAAGTGAATAATTCAAGTCAGTCATAGTACATTATTTTTAAAAGGAGGATTGACCCCTAGCCTCTGCATCTAGGCGATGTGATGCGGGACGCCTCGGAAACGATCTTTCACAGTGCCAAAGAACTCACGAGGAGCAGCAACAAACTCACTCGAAACTTGTTTCAACAAACTTCGTTTCTCTCAAGTGGCAAGAACAAGAGGAAACACTCTCAGATAAATTGCAGCGGATAACTAGCTTGGTTTACAAGGATGCAACCCAAACAATGAAGCTTGTGAACCTATGAAGAATCACAACAGGGAACCACAAGGATCCTATATGAATTGAGGACAGGCCTCCAATCCACACACACAAGCTAACACTCAACAATACCAAGGTGCTCACAGCACAACACAACCTCACCGGCTGTCTACAAACATAAACTCAGAAATCTCATCCCCCCTCACATGGAACAGCTGGGAAGTATTTATACTAGAAGCACCCACCAGTTAGGTGTGAAAACATCTCAAAATGAAGGGTAAATTCGTGAGCCCCAAGCTGTAGCAGGAGCAAACTTGTTGAGCCTCGCGCTGTAATAAATTCCTGGACAGCTTGCATGAAAACTTGCACAACTTTTGACTCAAGACCTCAAATGATGCACCATTTTTTTTGAATGAAAGCTGACTTCAAAGACCATCTTTTCCAGCCTCTATAAAGTGCTAGAGACTTCCAGCATTAATTAGGTTTAGGTGGGAAGTTGCAGCTGGAAATCTGATGTGTCATTTCTCCCAAAATAGGCACCGAAGCTTCCCATCTAAGATAATGGTTTTGCCCTTGTCTTACTTTGGATGCTCTAATGGTTCAGAATTTTTGCTAGCATTAACCTCACTCTTGGATGCCTTGGTCATGATCTGGTCCACATCATCCTCCCTTCCTTGAAACAAAACCGTCCTCGATTTTGAGGTATTCTTTTTGGGCTTCTTCACTTGTGAGAATTGCTCAACCTTGAGTACTTGATCCACCATAGGTTCCAAGACATGGTTCACTCCTTGATGCATGAAAGAATACTTGTTAGACCTCCCATGGTGAGTAGCATCATGATCAAACTGCCATGGTCTTCCCAAAAGAAGATGACAAGCTTGCATTGGCACCACATCACATACCACTTTCTCCACATAACTTCCCACTGAAAATTGCACCCTAGCACGATGCGTAATCTTCAGCTTACCAACACCATTCAGCCACTTCACATAATATGGTTGGGGCTGCCTCCATGTTGATATTCCAAGAGCATGCACAAGATCACTACTAATGATGTTGTTGTAGCTGCCTCCATCGATGACCACCTTGCAGTTTTTGTCTTTGATCATGCAAATGGATTGGAACACATTTTTTCGCTGGCCCTTCTCAACAATAGGAGCATCATCATGAGCCACTTTGCGAACCATGAGATTAACACCATCTCCTCCATCTGAACTCAGAGGTGCTTCGTCTCAAAAGTACAATAATTTGCATCTTTCTTCTCAGATTCAGATTTGTCACTTGAGTCATTGGTGACATATCCATCATTTGTGAGTAAAACCTTCTTCAGATTAGGACAATCCTTCTTGAAGTGACCTCTACCGTTGCATGTATGGCACTGAATATTACTAATGCGAGTGGCAGGAGTATTGGAAGATTCAACCTTTGATGAATTAGCTTCTTTTGTAGTCATCTTGTTGTGTGAGCGAAAATCTGCAGCAACACTTCCGTCTACTTCTCGCTGAACTGAACCTCTCCAAGTGCTTGATGTATAGGTTTGGCTGCGATTTTGGCGACGCTTCAGCTACTGCTCTACACGAATAGCCTGATGCACAAGTTCTTGCAAATCTTAATATGTAACCATCTCTATCTTTTCTTGCACATCTTCATTCATTCCATGAAAGAATCTTGACATTGTGGCCTCCTCTGGCTCATTCACCGCTGTCCTAATCATCAAAATCTCCAACTCTTTATAGTACTCATCAACACTAGAATTACCTTGGCACAACCGTTGGAGTCGATTGTACAAGGTTCTTGTGAAATGTTCAGAACAAACCGTCTCCGCAACAGATTTTTCATTTGCACCCATGTCTCCGGACGACCTCCAGCACGACACGGTTCCACCAAATCAAAGCATATCCAGTAAACTCAATGGATGCATATCGTACCTTCTTCTCCTCCGTATAGTGATGGCTGTCAAAAATCTGATCCACACGCATCTCCCACTCCAAATAATCATCGGCTCGGTTTTCCCATTGAACGATGGTATGGTAAGTTTGAATTTACCAATCCCATCATCTTCATGGTCACGATGAGCACGCCCATGACCTCTTCCTCCCATGGCAAAGCCTTCTTGGCCTTCTCTGCGACGATCATGATGAACACGTCGTGGTCGAGGCTCGTAGTAGTTTCGAGCATCATCGGAGTGGTCGCCCAATGCTCTCCATGGTGGTCCTGCTGTATGGGGAGTTGTCGATGTCGACCCCGTGCAGCAAGCCCATCTCGTGGTGGCGACGATGGCGCCCAAGTAGCACCTCGCTGGTCGTAGCGAGCACGCCGAGGTGGTGCAACGATGTAGCTATGAGCATCACCCTAGTAGACGTGGTTGTGCTCCATGCTCCTCCTCAAGGTGGCGTTGGCTCTGCTGTTCGGGGATTTGTCGATGTCGACCCCTTGCAGCAAGCCAATCTCGACGGAGTTCCTCGGTGAGGGAGTCGATTCTTCGGCCAAGATTGGTCTCCACGGCCGATATGGGCCTCTCCACCTTGTTCAACACATACTCGTGTATCCTCCAATGCCAACACATAGGCGGGCTGCAAGCTTGGATCGTACACGGGAAGTGGCAGCTCCTCCTCCATGAGGTGCCTACCTCCATGTACACCATCAACACTGCTGGATCTCCTCGAACCCATGGAAGCTTCTCAAGAACAAAATCAGCAAGAGAGAAAATAGCACCGCGAACAACCTAAAGCTCGATGCCAAGATGATACGGGACGCCTTGGAAACGATCTTTCACGGTGCCAAAGAACTCACGAGGAGCAGCAACAAACTCACTCGAAACTTGTTTCAACAAACTCCGTTTCTCTCAAGTGGCAAGAACAAGAGGAAACACTCTCAGATAAATTGCAGCGGATAACTAGCTTGGTTTACAAGGATGCAACCCAAACCATGAAGCTTGTGAACCTATGAAGAATCACAAGAGGGAACCACAAGGATCCTATATGAATTGAGGATAGGCCCTCAATCCACACACACGAGCTAACACTCAACAATACCAGTGCTCACAAGACAACACAACCTCACCGCTGTCTACAAACATAAACTCAGAAATCTCATCCCCCTCACATGGAACAGCTGGGGAGTATTTATACTAGAAGCACCCACCAGTTAGGTGTCAAAACAACTCAAAATGAATGGTAAATTCGTGAGCCCCAAGCTGTAGCAGGAGCAAACTTGTTGAGCCTCGCGCTGTAATAAATTCCTGGACAGCTTGCATGGAAACTTGCACAACTTTTGACTCAAGACCTCAAGTGATGCAACCGCTTTTTTGAATGAAAGCTAACTTCAAAGACCATCTTTTCCAGCCTCTATAAAGTGCTAGAGACTTCCAGAATTAATTAGGTTTAGGTGGGAAGTTGAGCTGGAAATCTGATGTGTCATTTCTCCCAAAATAGGCACCAGAAGCATCCCATCTAAGATAATGATTTTGCCCTTGTCTTCCTTTGGATGCTCTAATGGTTCAGAATTTGTGCTAGCATTAACCTCACTCTTGGATGCCTTGGTGATGATCTGGTCCACATCACGATGCATGCAGCCACTTTATTAATTATTTACAAAAACCTTACAAAATAATACATCAGTAAGTCTGAAACCACCATCTCGGCAACATCTGTCGCTACTCATGTCCATTAGATGAAGGGGTGCCGATAGTCCGAGTCGAATACCAAACAGACTTCACACCAAAGCCTAACATCTAAAGTCGGAGGTCCTAACCAAGCCACTTGCCGAGTGTGGGGCGCAGACCGGTCCAGTGCACTCTTTGAGGTGGCCGCTGCCATCTTCAGAGCAGACACTAACGCATCGACTTTGCCAGGCCTGTCGTCGACTCCACCGCGACGCCAGACAATGCCTTCTTCGTACGCGAGTCCATCAACCCGCATCGGATGCCGGGACTCCACTGCGCCACGCTGCCGAGATCCGTCGGCATCGATGCGTATGATGAAACACCGCTCCACCTCGTAATCCAGATCACCACCAACGCCCACCCAACGGTGTCCATAGTCCCACAGCTCCGAAGGCGGTGCCTTCAAGAAGGGAACGACGCCGAAGGCACCGCCGCCACTCACCGCATGAGCAGGGCTTTCACCCGGGAGACAAATTACGCCGATGGAAGTTGAAGCAGATCTGACAAGCGTCTCCACGGAGAAGAAGCGGCGCCCTAGGGCGTCGCCGTCGCCTCGGCCGAAAGGTCGACTAGGGAATTCTCGCGATCTGAATCCTCACCTCAAGCTCAGTCCGTATCGAGGATCTGCAAGTCTTGCGACCCAGATCCGTACAGTGAAGCACACCTAGTAGGGGACACTAGTAGAAAAAGGGTCAAATGTGAAGCACAATAGTGCCGGTTTGAATTTGAGCCGGCACTAATGTGTACATTAGTGCCGGTTCATGGCGGCGATCAATAGTACCGGTTCGTGGCGAACCTTTAGTACCGGTTCATGCCACGAACCGGTACTAAAGAGGTCAGGTCACCTGCGGTTAGGCTATGGCCCCACCATCACCATTTAGTGCCGGTTCGTACCACGAACCGGTACTAATGAGGTTAATGCAAGCTGTTTTTAGTCCCACCTCGCTCCCCTAACAAGCCTTTTACCACCTTAAATATGTTATTTCTCAAACTATCACAAGCACTTAGTCTTCATTGAAGTCTATGTGTAGAATTTGTGGCAGCAATATGAGTCTTTATCGGTTTATAAATCGTTGATGACTCATATTGACAATTCAGATTGTACACACAAAGATCATTGATGATTAAAGTATTTTTGATGTATAAGATCATATTGACAATTTAGACTGTAAAGAAATATAAGATCATGATCTAAATGCTCTTATATTTTTTGCGTTCAGTATGCACCATTCAAAGCGACGCCATCAACTTTCAACCGTTTATGCTAATTAACGAGCATTGCACCTCTTTTTTATTTTTAATAACTTATTACAACTCCGGACTTCTTCTGTTATGGCAAAAACTAGTTGCACTTGACATTTCATTTTTTTAAACTTTGGTTATAACTCCAGACTTTGACCATCAAGTTTTAACCATCAACTTGGCATGGTATACAAAAATAAATGTATAGAAAAAAATAAATAAAGCAGAAAAGAAAAAATAGCAGAAAAGAAAAAAAACTATAGCCGAAAAGAAAAAAACTATATAAAAAAACTACTCAGAAATAAATAGAAGAAAATAAATATAGCAGAAAAGAAAAAAAACTACTCAGAAATGAATAGAAGAAAAAATAAAGCAGAAAAGGAAAAAATTATATTTCCTATTTTTCATTCGTTTACAAAATGACCGTGAAATTGAAAATCACTACAAAATGAATTCTGAAAATGTTGAATTTTGGCAAACTAGATGAAAAACTACTCACAAATAAATAGAAGAAAATAAATATAACAGAAAAGAAAAAACTATACAAAAAACTACGCATAAATAAATAGAAGAAAATAGAGCAGAAAAGAAAAAAACAATAAAAAATTGAAGTGGCGCTGCTTGGGCCTGCTAGGCCACGCAGGCGTGCAATTACAGGCCCTAAAGGCCCAAAGCAGACTCACTGGGGCAGCGCAGAAGTTAGGCACAGAAGCCTGCTATATAGAGGAGTTCAAAGAGGCAGCCGCGGCTAGGTTTATAAACCAGTGCGCCTGCCCTTCGCCCGGCGAGGTCGGACTAAACTTTGTGCACCGCGGGTGGCAGCGCAAGGCCTTTAGTACCGGTTGGTGGCTCCAACCGGTACTAAAGGTAGTCTTTAGTGCGGTTGGAGCCACCAACAGTACTAAACCATAGTACCTGATTGGTGGCTCCAACCGGTACTAAAACCCATCCTATATATATAGCACTTATGAAAATTTCAGTTACATCTCCCCACTTCGTCTCCAACCTCTCATGAGACATCGCGCCCGCCGATCCCGTCGTCACGCCGCCCGTCGCTTCGTCATCCGTCGTCGTCGTCGCTGTCCCCGCCGCCGCCCGTCGTCGTTGCGTCTCGCCGCTTGCCATACAAACGCCGACGCCGTCCGTAAATGCCGCCGTGGTCCCAGACGTCTCTCTCGCACCCAGCGCGCGCTCACCAGACGTCGTCGACCCGCCCATTGTCGCCGCCCCGCCCTTTCGTACATATGGGCGGCGGCATCTGGTGATACACACATACACACATACACACACATATACACACACATACACACACACACACATTTTTTTTACTTATTTTCTGTTTTCTGTTTTTTTTAAAAGTTAATTAGATGATCGAATGTTAGAGTAATGTCGAATGTTAGATGAATTAGCTAGATAGAAAAGTTATATATATATAAATGTCAATTGTTAGAGATGAATAGCTAGATATTATTTAGCTAGGTATATGAGATTTGAACTAGTTGAATAATTAATATAACTAGTTTATTTTTAGTAAGAAAATTTAGGTATCTGAGATTTGATGATCTAATTAAAATATTATTTGTTAATGAGTTTTTCTGTTTAGTTTATATAAATGTTAGATTAATGTCGAATGTTAGATGAATTAGATAGAAAAGTTAAATATATAGTAATGTCAATTGTTAGAGATGAATATAGTTAGATATATTAATGTCAAATGTTAGATGAATATATATTTGAATTGGCTAGATATTAATTAATGTTAGATAGTAATAAGTGTTTAATGTTTCACCTATATGAACATAGGAAATGTCATCTGACGACGAAAAAGATTTCATTATGTGCGAACACTGTGAAGACCAGCGCGGCCTGTGCGACAGAAATTTCCTTGTTGATGGTAGGTGTTTCAGCATCAAGGTGAATGAGACATTCGAAGTGGATACAGTAAGTCACAACGGCAATTATTATTTGAATGCAAAACTTATGCTTCATTTGCTTCAACTTATAATTTTAAAGCATGACTTATGCTTCATTTGCTTCAACTTATAATTTTAAATTTTCACTATTCTACTAGCGCATCCCCTGCCATGCAAGAATTTTTGTCTTGGATAAGATAGGTTTTAGTGCTATAGATGATATGGAGGTAAAGAGAGTTTACTTGAAGACCGAGCATGGGTATACTTCCAACGTCAAATTATATAATGGAGACACATACACCCATTTTGAATGCAAAAATTGGCAAGCACTATGCAAGGCTTATGCATTTGAGCCTGATATGGTTATCACCTTTGATATTCGTCCGGAAGATGATATTGAAGGTAATATAGACATCTGGGTCGATGTGCAAACGCCTCCAGTTCTACCATTATGTGAGTTTTTCTCAACCATGCAT
Organism: Aegilops bicornis; assembly: GCA_021605145.1. NCBI lineage: Eukaryota > Viridiplantae > Streptophyta > Magnoliopsida > Poales > Poaceae > Aegilops > Aegilops bicornis. The sequence goes on from JAHIAL010000022.1 coordinate 1,770,872, forward strand.
GTGTTTATGTCTTTGATACAGTTTATTCAAAAATAGTTGACAACTAATTTGTATTGTCAGCTTATTTCGGTTCAAGCAAACGTGTCCGGCGCTTGGTAGACAGGACCTACTACTGTCCCGGGCTCAACTAAACTGCGAGGAGATAAGTCATTATGTTTCATGGCTTGAGGATCTTCATACTGTCAAGACAAATTTTCTTCCTGAACTTAGAAATGTTAGTACTCAAAACGTGCAACCAATGGTGATCGTATTGAACTACGGTCACATCTATAATCGAAAGATGGCAAGATTTTTACTATTTGTCCTTAGTGCATCTTTTGCATACATTATTTTTGAAGCTAAACTTTCATTGCTAAGTATATTAATTACTATACGATGTTCTTCAACAGGACTTCCGATGACAGTTGTGCCTCGGTGGATCGAGACAAAAGGTCGATCTCAATGGTTAGCTTACGACCAAGATTTCCTACATTGCACATGAGTGCATTCAGGATTTCTGAAAGCGAAGAATGCTTAATAGTGAAAGATTGGAGCAAAATTGTTAACGATCGCAGAGAAGTACTAGGGGCAACAAGGAGAAGCGCAACCCAAAATTAGGAGACAGATTCATCTGCATGCTCCAGTATGATGAATCAGGAGAGCTATACATGTTCTATGCTATTCTACCTGAGAGGGAGCAGCAGGAGTGATTTAGCTAGTTCTAGTACTTGTCCTCTCTCGATCATGTCCGTATTGTCGTGAACTTCGATGTTGGTGATGATTATGTTGAACTCGATGATATCTTTGCTTCTGTTACAAGTGAATGTTTCTTCTTTAAGCTAGCTAGTGTTGGTGATGATTAGATAGCGGTAATGACTATGATGATTAAATAGTGGTAATTAATGACGACTACGATGATTTTTAGCTAGCTAGAGTTTATTTATTTATTAATATGTGATGATGATGATGATGAGTTATTAATATTATATATTCATTTATGAAAGAAACCGCAAATTAGTTTGAACTGGATGGATCCTAAATTATAACGTAAAACAATCCTAAATTAAATTGATAACACAAATTTAAATGAAAAATAAAAAATAAAACAAAAACCCACAAACATTTAGTACCGGTTGGTGTTACCAACCGGTACTAAAGGGCTCCCGGCCCCCGGAGCTGGCTCGTGCCACGTGGTTGCCCTTTAGCACCGGTTCGTGCTGAACCGGTACTAAAGGGGGGGGGGCCTTTAGTGCCCACACTTTAGTGCCGGTTACGGAACCGGCACTAAAGGGCCTTACGAACCGGTGCTATTGCCCGGTTCTGCACTAGTGGGACAAAGGTTACAAGGCGTCCCGATCCAGATCAGGCATCTCCGGGCGAGCCCAACCGCCGGTGTCTTGAACGGCCAGAAGGATCAGACGGAAAAGCCAGGTCCAATCCATGGGCTTACCCCGGATTTCCGCACCAACTGACCACGTAGAGGCAAGCTCCTCCGAACGGATCAGGCGGATAGGATCCAGGCGCCTGCCCGAGCGCGAGAAGTTCCTCGCTGCCACCTTACTTGGCTGCGTCCAAGGCCTGCCCGGCGCCAGCCTCTGGAAACGGCGAGGAATGGAGGGGCGGGAAGCCTAGCGGCGGTGGCACAAGATCGCCTGCAATGTCGCCAGTAGCGGGGCGGCGCGAGGGACCTTCTGTGCGTATCCAGCCAAGTTGTGCTAGTCTAGATCGATTCAGTCATAGTACTATTGTGCATTGTTCATTTTGTTCGTTACTACAACATAATCCTGCACAAAGAACAAGAACTTCAAAGTATTGATTGTAATGTTGTCTTTGTTAACCAAACATACATACATTCCATCCAGACCTTTTTATTCATACTTTATTTATTAGCCATCCGTGCAAAAGAAAAAGAGCAACACCCACAAAATGATTTGTTTAGCAGAATTAAGGTGAAACTATGTATACATTTATTTAGAAAAGAGGAACTATGAGCACATGGGCTTTGCTCTCACCGCATAGCCGATAGAACCAATAGGCTATTTTGAGTTGTTAACAGGTCGGCACAAACTGATTGGGCTGGACGTGGATGGGCCGACCAATATTATAGCTCTCCCATCACTCTCCTCAGTCTCACTCTGCTCGTTCCTTATTCCCCACTCCCATCACTCTTAGAGAGTAGGAGCGAGCCGCCCGACATCATCGGCTCCAGCTGCGCGATTTGTTTCACAATACTAGAGAAAGGGCTATAGATAATATGAACATTAATGGCACACCACACATGTGGTGCGTCACTACTATATACTAATGGCGCACCATGTGTTGGTGCGCCATTAGTGTCCAAATACTAATGGCGCACCGCATCCACGGTGCGCCACTACTAACAAATTGTTTTTATTTTTTTTTCAAAACTAGTAATGGCGCATCAGGGGATAGTGCGCCATTACTAGTTAAACTAGTAATGGCGCACCACACCCTCGATGCGCCACTACTAAAAATTTTCAAATTTTTTTTCAAAATTAGTAATGGCGCACCGTGTTTGTGGTTCGCCCTAACAAGGTACTAGTTTAACAAGTAAAGGCCCAACACAACCACGGTGAGCCAATACAAACTTTGAACAAAAATTCCCCTGAATACACCCCTGAACGCATTTTCAGTTTTTTAAAAAATAAAAGAAAATGATGGAAATGTCAAAAAATAAAAAGAAATAAGTTTCCCATGTGATACGTGGTCTAGTTGTTGGGAAAATTAACAAATATGAATTTCGACTTTATTTGCAAAATCTATCTGGAATTTGTAAAATGAGCATAACTTTTGCATACTGAACTCGGATTAAAAGTTTTTATATGAAAAATCATCTACTAGAAAAGTTACATCCGAATTTAACGGGGAAACCGTTAAACATTTTCAAAACCTAACAGAAAAAAAGTTACGGGGCTTTTAAGATCTAGAGGGGAAAAAATGGAAAAAAATTCAAACTTACTAGTGGCGAACCATTTGCTAGGTGCGCCACAAGTAACAGAAAAATAATTAGTTTCGAAAAAAAATTGGAAATTTTTTTCAAAAAATGATACGTAATATGACCGGGAAGTTTGAAATATTTTTTAAAATTTTATCATACTCATGAACATGAACAAAGTCCTAGACATCAACGGCGAGGAACGGAGGGGACGCGGGGAAGCCTAGCGGCGGTGGCACGAGATCGCCCCCGTGTCGCCCTAGCGGGGCGGCGCGAGGGACCTTCCGTGCGTACCCAGCCGAGTTGTGCTAGTCTAGATCGATTCAGTCATAGTACTATTGTGCATTGTTCATTTTGTCAGTTACTACAACATAATCCTGCACAAAGAACAAGAACTTTAAAGTATTGATTGTAATGTTGTCTTTGTTAACAAAATATACATACATTCCATCCAGACCTTTTTATTCACACTTTATTTATTAGCCGTCCGTGCAAAATAAAAGAGAAACACCCACAAAATGATTTGTTTAGCAGAATTAAGGTGAAACTATGAATGCATTTATATAGAAAAGAGGAACTATGAGCACATGGGCTTTGCTCTCACCGCATAGCCGATAGAACCAATAGGCTATTTTGAGTTGTTAACAGGCCGGCACAACTGATTGGGCGGGACGTGGATGGGCCGGCCAATATTATAGCTCTCCCATCACTCTCCTCAGTCTCACTTCGCTCGTTCCTTATTCCCCACTCACATCACTCTTAGAGAGTTGGAGCCGGAGCACTTGGCGACATCACCCGTCTCCCGCTGTGCGATTTGTTTCAGGCTTAGTCCAGCTTTGGGATTCTTCATGGGAGTGACAACTTGCTTGCCATTCTTCTTGAAGTTCCCTTTCTTTTATTTGCCCTTTTTTAGTTAAAAAGGACGACCCAGTCTAAGGCTTGCTTAAGGCCCACTTGAATTGATCAAAGATGGCAGGCCACGCCCATTATAGGCCTGTTAACTGCATGTTTACATAGAGCCCATTTACGGCCTGAGTGGACTGCCGTTAGGACCTGTCTGAATTCAACCAATTAGCCCCTAATGGGCCACCCAATATGGTTTCGGCCCGTTGATATTTTGATCTCACATGTGACCCATGACGTCTTTCGATCCATATGTGGCCAGTTGTACCTCTTGGCCCTTTCACGACTTGTTCTTTTGGCCCATCTAGAACACATAAAAGCTTTCGGCCCATTAACGACCCATGCTCTATTTGGGCCGTTTTTGGCCCATGCTATGTTTTGGCATGTTAAGAGTCGTGTCTTATTGGGCCCATTTTTGGCCCTTAAGAACTTTTGACCCGCTAGCGGCCTGATCTGCCACTAGGTCATTTTCAGCACGTGGTTCCATTCGGCCCATTAAAGACCCATCAAACCTTTACGTTGTTTCAAGCCTGTGGTAACATTTGACCCATTAATGACACATTATGCATGTGGATTGTAGTAACCCCATGATGAATTTCGGCCGTTAACGACCCGTTATGTTTCTGGGCCCATTAGGGGTTGTTGTGCTTTTAACCAGTTTGTGGCCCATGTTGTGTTTTAGGCCTTTTTAAAAGCACAAAGTTATTCGGCCCATTACTGGCCCATGTAGTGTTTTGGCTTGTTTTCGCCCGAGGTTATTACAGCCCGTATGTTGCCATGGTTACTACGAGAAACTTGAAATAAATGCAAGATACAAGCGGATATCCCACACTAGTACTGATATAAATCATAGAAAACCAAGTACAAGAGATGTGACATTTATCTGAACTTTATAGGATATGTAATCTCTTGTAATATTATTTTACTAGCAACAATTAGTGTGGGGATATAAATGTAGGATATAACTAATATGTGAGATCCAATTCGTGCTTTGCTCCTATAAAAACCCTGGCATTAAATACCACACAAAAGAATATGAAATAAATGTAGTGTATACAAAGGTCAGAGTATGTCAGCACAAGGATATGTGAACATTAATTTAAAGATACACATAAATGCAACAAGTAATCGATCGATATCCACAACTTGGTGGGTGGCTCTATATAAATACATGCAATGGAGCTTGGTAGCGTGGATCCCACATATGAGAAGGAAGAAGCAAGGTAAGTAGAAGTAGTTTCTTCTTGTCGTATGGCGCTCATCAATAGTAATAAAAGGATGATTGTCTACATCATGGCGGTTGCTCTCTTGGTCGTCATGATGATCTCCTCTTCGTTGCCATCTTCTCATGCAAATGAAGGTATGCAACAATATCCTTGTTTTACTCTCACGATTTCCAAACATGGAAAACCAAAAAAATATCAAGCAAGCTAGCTATATTCTTGTTTTATCCTTGTATACAGGCTAAACTGAATTACTGACACCGAAGTGTATTGCATTTGTAGACGAGGGTTGGGAGTGCTATTCAATGCTACACTGCAATGCTCCGAGGTGCCACTATCATTGCAAATCTTTAGGCTATGATGATGGTGGTCACAGTTTCAGTTCTACATGCCGTGCGAAACAATGAAATGCTGCTGCCGAAGGTTGTTTAGGGAGGCCGCCGCCGCCGCCATACGCGAAAGTGATAGATCTCATGCTCGTGCAAAACAAGGCTGATGAATGAAAGTTGTTGCATCTAATGTAATTGATCAGCCTGTAGATGAAACATTTAATGATCTATCCGATGAAAATGAAATAAATTAGTTTATCGTACTCCAAGAGAACAAATGTTTTACTTTGAACAATAATGTTCGGTTCGACACCTGATTAATAACACTAGTCGTCAACCCGTGCATTCGCACAGGCTAGTATCATGGAAAGTTGAACTCGAAATTAGTTTACAGCGGGAGTATTTAACTTTCTAAGTATTTTTCTTCATCAATATTGCTTAGGTTATATAAAATATATTTTAATTTAACTTCCTCATTAAGCTTGGCGAAGAAATATAACTTCAAAAACTTGGAAGTTCAAAACTACGGATGGATAAAATGCGGATAAGGAAAAGGTTAAAAACATATATATATAAGTTTGATGTTTATAAAAAATGCGATTATTTGCTAAAATATAAAAAATCAACTTAAAATAACACAACAATACGATGTATGTACATATTTTTTCGTGCACCTACTTACTTTGTGTATGCTATGCTATGCTGGATGCACATATGTGTGAGTGTACTACTTACTATGTGCTAGATGGATGTATATATGTGTGTTGGATCATTGGAGAAACCAGTCGATTGATTACACTTTCTTTTTATGTTCAGGGTCGACCACATTACCCGCTGCGCTGTGTGTGGACGGCAGGTGGCTTTGGCGTTCGTGCCTCCGGCCGGCCGGTGTCTGAAGTGCTCGATGACGATAACCTCCTCATTGAGATCCTCCTCTGCCTCCCTCCGGCCATCCTCGCCTCCCCAGCGCATCTGCAGTATGCAAGCGCTAGGGCAGCATTCTCATCGCGATGTTGGACTTGCTATTTCCAACATTTGCCCAATAAGCGGTCCTCCAGGAAAACAGGCTGCAACATCCTGGTGAGAGAGCCAACAGGTGACCGCCGCGTTGGCGATGATCTTCGAGCCACACCTTAGCACCTGGGGCTATGTGCACATAAGAAAATGTTGCTTTAGATCATCACTGCTGTCAAAATCAAAATATTGGCACGCTTTTTTTTTCAAGCGCAGTTAGTTTCTCTTCTTTTGCATAGTAATATGTGTCTCATTAAAAAATATAGATTCAGTTACAAGCCATATAAACACCGACATTACATGACTGAAAAGATAGGATAATTCTCGCATGGGCCGTCTCCAGGAATCCGGTGCCCTGTCTGAAAAGCGAACGGGCCTTAAAATTTGGAGAGAGAAAAGTCAAGCATATTGTCACTTATAATTATATAATTTAAATTTGTGTTATGTCGCTTTAATATTTAGAATTTTCTCAAGTATCAATGCAAAAACTAAAAGCAATAAACTAACCTCATGCTATACCATCATCATCATCACCTTCATGAATTCCTGCAGTGGCAACCTCAACCTCTACTGCATCTATCACCATGACAATCATCAATATTAGAATATGGAGTTTCTTTTTCAGAATTAGTTTGGGATTCTTTGACAACAATTTTCAAGAGCAACCCTTTGAGATTGAGAGCTGCTTCTAGCTTTTGTTAATTCCTATGTGTTTCGGCACCAGAATCATACTTCCTATTTCTAGAATGCATGTTTGTTTCTGTTTATGAACCAAACAAAAATAATATAAATGCGTTTGAAGTTTTGAACTCCATGAATTATAGGCTTGTGACTTGTATAGATAGTAGAATAGAAATATATCGAACCTTGATTTTATTTTGGACGAGTAACTATTGAAGATCATGAAGGCGTGACAACTTCAACAACTAGGCAAATAATCAGGCCTGCAAACAATGTTCCAAAAAATACTAGTGAACTGCTGTACATGATGATTGATGAATTCAGAAGTCTTAACAGAACTTGGCCCTTCGCATGAAAATTAGAGAACAGGGGAGCAGCAGCACTGCGGTAGGGCACCAGTTGGTTCAACGTTTTGCCTTGTTGTCTGCGGAGGTCTGGACGGCGCGGCATGGTGGCGGTGTCAGCCGGCGCGGCAGTGTCTCCCTTGCAGTTCCGGCGTGCTGCTGGCTCTCACCTGTCGCGTTGCCGATCTGCAAAGCAATCGGCGCCGATTCAATCGAAGTGAACTAGCGTAGGATAGGCAGGATTGCCGTTTCGTCTTTCCATGGATGCACACTCCTGGACGAGAGCGGCCAGCAAACCACTTGAGTCGACCAGGTCCAAGAAGCCCAAAAGGAGTGTTTCCGGCGGCGAGGTAAAGCTGGCCCAAACTGAAATATTTACATGCCCTGTTACAGGTACATGGACCCAAATTGGGGGCCCTGTGCGAGCGCACAGCCCCTTCAACGGGCCTGATCCTACGCAAAAAACCTAGCACATGTCCCTCTCCACCATTGAAAAGGAGACAAATCACCTCTTCATCCGAAGTTCGACGCGGCTCCATATCGTGGATCTGCAGCTTTACAGACCTCCAAAGTAGTGTTCATGAAGCAAACTCATTGCCGTTGATAGAATTAGACCGGGGCAACGCGTTTCCCGGGCACGTTATCAAATTCCAGAACTAACACCCCCGCACGACTACGACGCTGGAGGAGGAAATCATAACTATCAGCCTCGAACCACCAACCCAACACGGGATGCACCTTCTTCCAGCTGTCACCTGTGTATACAACTATCCATGAACCGCCTCGGAGATTGGAGGTAGAGGATCAGCTCCCTAGTCGCCTTCACGAGGTGGCGGCTAGGTCAGGGAAAACGAGCCGCGCAGCCTAACTGTCTATGCATTCCTTCAACAGCATACGTTGTATAGTGCAATTCAATCTCCATCGAAAAAAGAGAATAATTCAATTCAGTCATAGTACTTTTTTTTGAAAAGGGGGATTGACCCCCGGCCTCTGCATCTAGGCGATGCATGCAGCCACTTTATTAATTATTCACAAAGACATTACAAAATAATACATCAGTAAGTCTGAAACCACCATCTCAGCAACATCTGTCGCTACTCCTGTCCATTAGATGAAGGGTACCGATTGTCCGAGCCGAATACCAAACAAACTTCTCGCACCAAAGCCTAGCATCTAAAGCCGGAGGCCCCAACCAAGACACTTGCGGGTGTGGGGCGAGACCGTCCGTGCACTCTCTGAGGTGGCGCTGCCGTCTTCAGAGCGGAACAGCAGACGATCGACTTTGCCAGGCCTGTTGCCGACTCCACCGCTGACGCGGAACAACGCCTTCCTCCAGACGAAGTCCATCAACCCGCATCAGATGTCGGCATTGATGCGTATGATGAAACACCGCTCTACCTCCTAATCCAGATCGCCGCCAATGCCCAGCCAATGGTGTCCATAGTCACACAGCTCCCAAAGCGGCGCCTTCAAGAAGGAGCGATCTTTGAAAGGCGCCGTCACCACTCACCACAGTTAGGGCTTTCACCGGGAGACAAATGGCGCGGTAGAAGTAGAAGCAAATCTGGCAAGCGTCTCCATGGAGAAAAGCGGGCGCCCTCAAAGGCGTCGCCGCTGTTACCTCGGCCGAAAGGTCGACTAAGGATTTCTCCTGATCTGAATCCTCATGTCCAGCTCCGTCTGCATCGAGGATCGGCAAGTCTGGTGACCCAGATCCGTACGGTGAAGCACACCTAGTCGGGGACGAAGGCTACAAGGCGTCCCGATCCAGATCAGACATCTCCGGGCTAGCCCAACCGCCGGTGTACTGAACGGCCGGAAGGATCATACGGGACAGCCAGGTCCGATCCATGGGCTTACCCCGGATCGCCGCACCAGCTGACCACGCAGAAGCAAGCTCCTCCGAACGGATCAGGCGGATCGGATCCGAGCGCCTGCCTGAGCACGAGAAGCTCCCCGCCGCCACCTTCCTTGGCTGCGTCCAAGGCCTGCCCGGCGCCAGCCTCTGGCATTGGCGCGGAATGGAGGGGACGTGGGGAAGCCTAACGGCGGTGGCGCGAGATCGCCCCCATGTCGCCCTAGCGGGGCGGTGCGAGGGACCTTCCGTGCGTACCCAGCCGAGTTGTGCTAGTCTATATGGATTCAGTCATAGTACTACTGTGCATTGTTCATTTTGTCCATTACTACAACATAATCCTGCACAAAGAACAAGAATTTTAAACTATCGATTGTAATTTTGTCTTTGGTAACCAAACTTACGTACATACATTCCTTCCAGACATTTTTTTACACTTTATTTATTAGCCATCCGTGCAAAAGAAAAAGAAAAACACCCACAAAATGATTTGTTTAGCAGAATTAAGGTGATCGATACTGGTATTATGAAACTATGAATACGTTTATTTAGAAAAGAGAAGCTATGAGCACATGGGCTTTGCTCTCACCACATAGCAGCAGATAACCAATGGGCTCTTTTGAGTTGTTAACAGGCCGGGACAAACTGATTGGGCTGGACAATATTACAGCTCTCCCATCAGTCTCACTCCTCGTTCCACAGTCCCCACTGTCCGCTCTCACTCCCATCACTCTCAGAGCTGCCGGTGACATCACCCGGCTGCCGCTGCACCGTCCGCCCCTTCCTCACCCTGCCGCCCCGTCCTCATAGAAGACCCTAGCTAGATCCTCCCCTGCTGCAGCTGTGGAGAGAGAGAGGATGGATCCAGATGATGCTGAGATTCCCCAAGGCCAAGGGTAAGATTCCTCTCCCTCTTGGCCTCTTCATCTTGCACAGTGCGTACTTACTTGTATGCCATGGTGAATGGGATATGCATATTTGTGTGCCCTACTTTGTGTATGCTATGGTGGATGGATCGATTTAAATATGTGCGAGTCTGCTACTTGCTATGTGCTGGATGTTCATATGTGTGAGTCTGCTACTTGCTATGTGCTGGATGGATATACATATGTGTGTTAGATCATTGGAGAAACCTGTGAAACCAGACGATTGATTACAATTTCTTCTCTTGTCAGGGTCGATCCCATTACCCGCTCGCTGCGTGTGGGCGGCGGCAGGAGGCTGCGGCGTTCCGTGCCTCCGGCCGGCTCCGTCTCCCAGGTGCTCGATGACGACAACCTCCTCATCGAGGTCCTCCTCCGCTTCCCTCCGAATCCATCCTCACTCCCCCGCGCATCTGCCGTATGCAAGCGCTGGGGCAGCATCCTCTCCGACCCAGCGTTTCTCAAACTCTTCCGCAAGCACCACCGGAAATCTCCTTTGCTCGGCTTCTTCGAAGGGTATGTTGACCGCTTCGTTCCCATCATGGAATCACCCAACTGTATCACTGCTGCTTGCTTCTCCCTGCCCAAGAGCAGCATGCCCTACAACGACCGTCGAGAATACATGGGCTGCCGCCACGGCCTTGCTGTCCTAGTCAGCAAGCTGGAGCGCAAGACCGTCGTGTGGGACCCCTCACCGCCAACAGCACAGCGCGTGGCTTTTCCACCGTGGGTGGGCAGCGACTTTATGCGGTCTTTCTATAACTGGCATGATGCGGTGTTGTGCGCTGATACCGAAGATGGGCATGTTCACGGAGATTGCTTCTCAAGCCCGTTTAAATTGGTTTTGGTCTATACCGCATTGGTGCACATGCATTTTGTTCTGTCTATGACTCGGCGTCTTGTGTTTGCGCAGATGTTTCCATGACTGCGATAAGAAATGAAATTTCTATGTTTAGGCCCAGCATCTAACTCCGGAATGCACTTTTGCTGGTTGATTTCTGGAGGTGATATCCTTGTGTTCGATTTCGAAATTCAGAGCCTTGATGTGATCGAGAAGCCGGCAGACTATCATATTGAAGACAGGTGTTTTCAGCTCTTACGGATGGAGGATGGTGGAGTTAGCCTCGCTGTTTTGTCAGGAAGGATTGTCCAATTATGGGAGAGAAAATTTGACTCTGATGGTGTTGTTGGATGGGTGTTGCTGCAGAAAACTATTCCATTGAAGGGAATGCTTCCAAGGGGAACACATCATGTACTTTTCGTGGCGTATGATGAGGACACAAATGTGATTGTTCTCACTACGATGATTGGCAACTTCACGATCCAACTTGACTCAATGCAGATCAAACATATTGTTAATAGAAATAACATGTATACAAACACCTTTTATCCCTTCACGAATTTCTATACTGCAGGTAATACCCCTATCTACATTGCACAAGTAAAAAAGATCTAATTAGTTTGTTTGGCTTCTATTCATTCCAGTTACTTTTGATGCGTGATTCGCGGTTGTTCTTGTGATTCTGAATTGAACTAGATATATAAGAATACATTGTGTTGTTTGTTTCTTTGTTGGTCTGGTGATCTGATTTCTTATTATTATAGGGCTCCATTAAAACTAGAACAGGAATACAAATATTTCTTTGATGTCTGCCAATTGCAAATGGCTAAATATGATTATGTGCTCTTCGAATGATCTTTTTCTTCAGAGGGTTTCTAAAAATTGGAAGTGGAAATGGCTGCAGTAACAGATAGTTAAACCATTTGAAATAATTAAACAGTTGGAACATCTGGAGGCGGCTTAAAGCTTGTTATCTGTTATGTTTTTCACTGCTTTTCCTTGAAAGATTAAATTTATCTTGTGCTCTAGTTTTATCGAACAGTAGTACTAGTTCACTAATTTCACATAGTACTATGTAGAGATCTGCTTGATTACCCCCCGCTTAACGATATAAGGGCATTTTGGGCATACGGTGCTTAGCATTATCCAGCGCCATTATCTTGGCGTGCTTATACAGGTAGAACTGAGCGCACTGCTCAAGCCGATCTGACGGCTCGCATCTACCCTCTCCCCATCGCGAAATTTTTTTACCCATGACCTGCGTTGATCCACGGCCCATTCAACGTCGCCGCCCCCGATCGCCACCCTTACCCGCCGATCGCCGCCTTACCTCGCCGATCGCCGCCTTTCCCCGCCCGATCTAGCCGTGATCACGCTGCCAATTCCAACGTCTACCCGTCCGACGATCGCCGCCTTTCTCGCCGATCGCCGACCATTCTCCGTCTTCACCGGGATCTGGCGGCGCGGGCGTTGTTGGAGTCACCCGCCGTGCGTGATGTCGCCTCCGTGCAGGTCTTCGTGGTGACATGGCCTCACGTGGGACGCCGTCGCCGCCCGCAACTCCGTGATCAACCTCTCCGGGAATGTTCCTCGCCGTCCGCAGCACGCCCGGGCGGCGAAGTCTGCGATGCATGCAATGTAAGCCCTCTAGTTTGTCAAAAAAAAATTGTATCTGTAAATAATTATGTGCAATCACTTGTTAGATAAGAAGTTCTCATCTGTATGATTGTAGTACATTTAATTTGATTTAAATTTGATAGATCAATTTTTGTTATAATATTGCAGTGTTGGTTGTGAGATCATTCAATGGATAAAGAAACTGGATTTACGGATCTGTTTTTGGACACGAGTGAGTGGGATGGTAGCGATAGTGTTGATCGTACGAATGGTGATGATAGTAAAAATGATGATGATAGCAGCGACAATGAATCCTGGTCGTCGTACGATAATTTACCTGAGGAGGATTTTCAAAAGAAGGAGGAGGGTGCTTGTAGTGAAAAGCGTAAGTGGCGTGTACATTCTTTTTAGGTCGGATGAAAGAACCATATGGAACTTACATGTGCATATGATTTTTTATGTGCAGGAGGATATTGGCGTCAGAGCAGAGGCAAATCATGGTGTTGAATCTTTCGCGGATAACATAAGCCAGGTTCGGTCCAAAATTTAAGCTGTCATCGAATAATAAAAACTTGTTAATGACAACTTACACTTGCTTATGTGGAATATTGTAGGCTAACTTTGATGGTTGGAGTGGTGATGATGGATATGAGCATGAGGATGGAGCTAATATGGACATTGAGGAAGCTGAAATCCAGCAACGTCTGTGGAGACACAGCTTGAAGGTTATGGGTATGCCATTTGCATCACAATGGGAGGCCTACATGTTCTATAATAACTTCATAGCGATTGTGGATTCAGTATCAGAAAAGATAAGGTGAAAGCGAGGAAAAGGACTTTCAACCACTTTACGGTATAGGCGTCGTTTGCTCGAGGCAGGAAAACCTCTCGATGAAATTTTTAAACCCGGAGGCCGTGATACCCATGAGGCTAAGACCTGAGACTCGTTGCAGTGTGGCGCACATTTAGTCGTGAAGTTGGACAAAGGGCGTGGAGTTTGGTTCGTGGCAGCTTTTATGGATGATCACAACCATTTGTTGGCTAGACCAGATGAGCTGGTATTTACTGCGGTCACATCGGTGATGGGAGATCACCGGATAGCTGAGATCTTGGCGATGGAAGAAGCTGGGATCGAGAAAGCATATCATTATCGACAACTTCATTAGTAGGTATGGCTCGTATGATAAGTGTGGGTTTACGAGGCGAGGCGTGTACAACCTATGTTGCCGAGAAAAATGAAGTTGATTGCGAAGAGTGATGCTAACACAGCAATCGGTATTATGAGGAGCAAAAGGAGAAGGATCTAGACTTTTTCTTTGAGTATGTGCTTTCGATAAGGAGGGCGTTTGAAGAGCATGTTACAGTGCGATGCGATGGCAGCGGGACTATCGGTTGTATGGAGATGTGGTATGTTCGATATGCGTATAAGATGAACAGATATGGTATACCGTTCATCCCCTTTGTTGGTGTAAATAACCACCGTTGCACCACAGTTTTTGGCTGTGCCATTGTGTCCGAAACGAGACCGAGCGGCGTACGTGTGGCTGCTCGGACATTCCTGAAGGCCAATTGTCGAGAAAAAGCCAAGGTCAATCATCACGCAGATGGAGACGCTGCAATGATCTGAGCTATTCGGTTGGTTTTTGGTTGATGTGTTGCAAATCTCTGCTCATGGCACGTGGAAAAAAACATGCAGAAGCACCTTAATTACAAATCGCTAAATGAGTTCAGGTCACTCTTGTACTACTCCACCTCTCCAGCTAACTTTGAGGCGAGATGGCACGCTTTCTGTTGGGGATATTACTACTGGGTGTAAACCGGCCAGGACAGGCCGGATAACTTCGTCAGTAGTTGGGTATGTTAAAGCCCAAGTAGGCAGATGAGGGCTCAAGGCCCATAGCCGGTTCAAGGCCTGTATCCGTAAAGCGGCATCGGTATGTAACTTGTATTGTAAGTTAGGAATAGTGGAGACCGAGCCGGATACATCTATGAACCAGCGTCGGGACTCAGAAACCGACAGGCGCCACCCATGTATATAAGGGGCGACCAGCGGCGGTTTAAGGACAACATACAACAACTTCGAGACTTAAGCGAAGCTTGTTTGCTCCTAGTCATCGATACCCCATCAATTCCATCACAACTAGACGTAGGCTTTTACCTTCATCGAAGGGGCCGAACTAGTATAAACTCTCTTGCGTCCTTGTGTCTGCTTTAACCCCTTCAAGCTAACCCGTAGTGATGGATCCACGACTAAGTCCTTTCATGAGGACATCTGCCGTGACAAAACCACGACAGTTGGCGCCCGCCGTGGGGCTATCGCATGATGGTTTCAAGTTCTTGGAGGGCAACCTTGAAAGGACTCAAGGAGCTCTGTTGTGGGCGGATGACCAAGAGTCGTCAGGCAAGCTCTACATCGACGATGCAGGTGGGGCCCCGAGGCGGATCGATTGAGTACGGGTACCGGTCCCCTTTGGTAGCATACACGTCTTCATCGGCAAGATCGGTGAACCGGGCCTGAGCGGACATACGCACCGACCTCGTCGAAATGGCTCGGCGTCGCGATCTGCCCGAGTTAAACCGGTATGAAGCATGCCTTCGTGGGAGTCATCCACGGAGGGGAATATGAGATGGATCTGAATCGGTAGCGAGACCGTTGTTTATTCCGGCGACGAGTCCTCAACCGGAGAAAGCGAATCGTTATATCGGCCAGTTACAAGACGGCGGATTAGGAGTGCATCCGATGGCGGCGATGATTCGGACCCTCGATCTGCCCAACCGGGTTGGAATATTCATGGTCGGTACACGCGTGCATCCACTCTTCTGACCGCAGCAGCAATGATCTCCGGGTGAGCAGCGGCAACCGCTGCCGGGCAGAAGGCCACAATGCACTCGCCGCTCAAGTTTTATCTCGATCTGTTTGATGCGTTGGTTGTGCTTATGGCGAGGCTAACCCGGTGGTCGTGGCGCCCACAACGTGGAAGTTGCAAAGGTGAGAGGAACAGATCACTCGGGCCAAGGCCGACCTAGCAGCCAAGAAACGACAGGATGGTCGCAGAGTGGGCGCTTTGGATCTGCGAGCCTATAGGCTTATGCCGGATCAGACCGCGTCACATGAAGTCCTGAAGAGGAAGCACCGATCTCGCTTGCCTCTGGTTTTCGAAGCCAGAAATCTCTTTAACACACCAGGAGCCGGAACTAGTAACCCGCCGGTGATAAACCGGGCGGAGGCACCTGGGCCGGGCGCGCCGGTTCAGCCTCGCCTGATGGAGCCGCCTCGACAAAACAATGTCGTGCCTTAGCCTGTCCCGACAACTCTGGGTCATTATTCCAATCCAATGGACAATCTTGTCGGCGCCGCTTCACGACTGGAGGCCATCCCGATTGAAGGTGATTCTCCGCAGGCGGTGGAGATGCGCCGGGTTAAGGAGCTTCTTCGGACAGCCTTGATTCAACAGGAAGCATATTCATACAGCCGTGACCGAATTCATTCCACCCCCCGTCCAAACCGGAGTTACAGCAGGCGTATGGATGAACCGACCGTATCAAGTAATGCATGGAACCGTGAAGCGCCCCATGGCAATAACCCGGCAGGTGGTATTGGTGATCCTCAGGAAGTGGTGGACCGGGCCCGGGCGCCCAGGGAGGCCGAGTTAGCGGCGCAGTATGAGGCTCGTCAGCTTACGCCGGTCCGTCTGACCACCTCGGTCGAGCCAGAGGTAACTTCTAGTTCTTTGGGGGTGCCCTGTCATGACCCCGCTTTACGCAATGTCTTTGCCTGTAAAGGACTTCAAGGGCCAGCGCAAGGTGCCAAATTACACGATTTATCTCCGTAAACATGGGTGGAGAGCTATGAGATGGCCATGGAGATGCTTGATGTGGATGAGGTGGTGTGTGCGAAGTATTTCACCATGATGCTTGAAGGGACAGCCGTAGTTGGTTAAAAAGCTTACCGGCCAATTCTATTAGTTCATGGGCCCGATTATGCAGCCCGGTTTATCCAGAATTTCAAGGATACATGTAAGCAGCCCATGTCGATAGTGGACTTAGCGGTCTGTGTTCAGGAGGAAGGCGAGTCAACAACCCGTTGGGTGCGGCGGGTCTCGGAAATTTTGCATTCATCAGACCGTATCAACCCTGACACCGCGGTTATAACCTTGGAAGGCAACTACCGGTTTAAGCCTCTGAAGTTGAAATTGGGACGGATGAAGCGCCATTGTAACGATATGAGGACCCTCATGGCTGCATTAGTGAAGTATGCTGATTCTGATAGTACCAAGGATCCCGAGTCTGATGATGACAAGACAGGGAAGGGAAAGAAGAGCAGCAACTCCAAAGGGCAGCAACACAACACGGTAGGTCATGGAAATGGAGGCAAGCGTAAGCGGATAGCAGCATGGACTTTGTGGCTAATACTAGTGCACGCAGGACAAAGGCCACCCGGCGAAAGGGTAAACCGTCGAATCGCGGTGGAGCTCCAAGTCCTAACCCGGACCGCTGACCTATCTCATTAAACCAGCCCTGTCCAAAGCAGCACGGGACAAAGGAGATGCCAGCCAATCACCTTTGGAAGGATTGTTACATTACGTGAGGAGTTCAAGAATTCTAATGCTTTCCGATATGATCACGGATCAGGTGGTGGCTCGGGATCCGGATTCCATGGGTCGGAGTCACGGTGGAGGAAATTCCGGTTCGAGCTTCACTGGTAATGAGGGTGGACATAACAATCAAAGTAATCATAGTAGCCAGGGTGGTTACAACCAGCAGCAGCAGCAGTCGGGTTATCAGAGCAATCCGAAGCAGTTGAATAGCAGGCAATATCATGTCTTCACCACTAGCTTGGACAAGCGAGACCGGAAGCTTCACAAGCGAGCGGTGAATACTGTTGAACCGGTCGTGCCTCGTTATTTACGCTGGTCTGAACAGCCAATCATATGGAGCAGAGAGGATAACCCTCCCCGGGTTGACAATCCGGGTTAGCTAGCGTTAGTGGTGGCACCTCAGGTGGGAGGTTATAAGTTCACCAAGGTGCTCATGGATGGAGGGAGCAGCATTAATATCCTATACTATGAGACCTTCCGCTATATGGGGCTAACAGATAAAAATCTTAAACCGTCCAATACGGTATTCCATGGTGTGGTACCTGGTGAGTCAGCATATCCTGTTGGCAAGATAGCTCGGGAAGTGGCCTTTGGGGATGATCATGATTCCAGGTCAGAGACATTGACTTTTGAGGTGGTGAAGATCCGGAGCCCATATCACGCCCTATTTGGGCGGCCGGCTTATGCCAAATTTATGGCACGACCTTGTTATGTTTATTTGCAACTCAAGATGCCGGGTCACAAGGGAACAATAACTGTTCATGGAAGTCGCAACATTGCTTTGGAGTGTGAAGAAAGGCGTCACGGCCTATCTTGAGTCGGTTTGTGCCACGGAAGAGTTGAAATACTACAAGGATAATGTTGATCCGGCGGACATGACTCCATTGAAGAAGCCAACTACAGAGCATGATCCGCCCTAAAGTTCAAATCGGCAGGTGAGACTAAGCTTGTTGACTTCGTGCGGGGATTCGTCCAAGCAGTTCGATGCTCGGTACCAACTTGGATCCGAAATAGGAAAGCGCGCTCATCGAGTTCATCCGTGAGAATCGGGACATTTTGCATGGAAACCTTCGACATGCCGGTGTACCGAGGGAACTTCGCTGAGCACACTCTTAATGTCGATCCTAAGTACAAACCCGGTGAAACAATTTCTCCGCCCGGTTTAACGAAGAAAGGCACAAGGCTATTGGAGAGGAGGTGGCGGGCTCTTAGGCTGCTGGCTTTATTGTTGAAGTTTTCCATCCTGAATGGCTGGCTAATCCGGTGTTTGTCCTTAAGAAAAAGCGGCACTGGCGCATGTGTGTGGATTACAGACCTTAACAAAGCTTGTCCAGCGGATCCTTTTGTCCTCCCCCGCATCGATCAGATTATTGATGCTACTGCGGGTTGTGAGTGTTTGAGTTTTCTGGATGCATATTTTGTTATCATCGGATCAAGATGGCAGTTAAGGACCAGGAGAAGACGGCGTTCATAACTCCCTTTGGAGCCTTCTGCTATGTATCTATGCCCTTTGGGCTCAAGAGTGCCAGAGCAACTTATCAGCAGGCGTGTATAGAATTGCCTTCATAAGCAAATCAGCCGTAATGTACATGCCTATGTGGATGATATTGTGGTTAAGTCAAGGGAGAAGGAGACTCTGGTTGACAATTTGAAGGAAACCTTTGATAACCTACGGACATACAAGATGATGCTCGACCCGGCCAAATGTGTTTTTGGTGTACCGGCAGGCAAGTTATTGGGTTTTCTGGTGTCCAACAGGGGAATTGAGGCTAATCCGGAGAAGATCACAGCTATCACCTCCCTGGCTAAGCCGAAGTGTATCAACGACGTTCAACGCTTGGCAGGCCGGATTGCCGCGTTGAGCCGGTTTATCAGCCGCCTTGGTGAGAAGGCGATCCCTTTGTATCAGATGCTGAAGAAAACGGATCAATTCGTCTGGAGTTCGGCTGCTGATAAAGCGTTTGAGGATTTAAAGCGGCAGCTAGCCAATCCGCCTGTTCTTGCTGCTCCGATTGACAAGGAACCATTGCTACTATATGTGGCAGCTAATGCTCGTGCAGTCAGTGTAGCTATTGTGATGGAGCGCAAAGAGGCGGGTAAGGAATATCCGGTTCAGCGTCCGGTTTACTATTATCAGCGAGGTGCTTATTGAGTCCAAGCAAAGGTACCCGCATTGGCAGAAGCTGGTGTATGGAGTTTTATGGCAAGCAGAACTTAAGCAATACTTCGAGGACATGCCATCACGGTGGTCAGCTCTGCTCCTTTGGGAGATATAATTCGAGCGAGGAGGCAATCGGCGGATTGCCAAGTGGGCTATAGAGCTTGGGCCGCCGCGGACTGAAATCATTACCTCGAGCGGCGGTTAAATCTCAAGCACTTGTAGATTTCATCAATGATTGGACGGAACTACAAGCACACGAAGAAAAGTCGGATCACACTTATTGGACTATTCATTTTGATGGGCTCGTTGTTTTGTCGATGGACAGGACTTGTGGGCTGATTAAAAGGGCCTGTGACATCAACATGTGCCTCTTTCGCAGTAATATCATGATCTTGGGATGGTGGGTCATTCAGCACATCGTCGTGGATGTGTTCTTCGGGATCTGGTATTTTGTCCAGTTCAGGACCGTCGTTTTCTTCTGCCGCTTTGTCCAGACGAGCTTTCTTGCTTGGCCTAGGCTTGGCCCTGAAAGGAAAAAGACGGATCAGTCCAGTGAATATTGAAAGTGATATATCAAACAACACTATAAGGAATATGGCTCACCCAAGCACGGTTTTAGTGGTGGGAGCTGGGTGGTGACAACTCATGGGAAGAAGAATGAGAAGTGCCACGATAATCGGAGTCGGATGGATTAAGAGGTTGACAAAACAACCCGCTTTAGGATAAGCATTGACGAAACAGTTAGAGACCTCTGAGCGGTGTTTCCGAACCGGACTGCTCTCGGTAAACCGGCGGAGTTAACTACATGGCTGTCTGTGTGGTTGTGCGGCGAGCTTCATGCTGTTGTGTCTTCATAAGAAAGTTTCGGTCCAAATAAGCAAGAGGATGAGAATATTTAATTTTCCGGTTTGCTCGACGGATTTTTAGTGAAGGCAAAGGGTTTGAATCGGAAGAAAGAGCGATTACCTCTACAACATCAGCGTGACTGACTTCAACGTCATCCTGGCAATAATCATTATCAATAAGGCGTGTGAAAAATAAACCAAGTGAGTCAAGCTCTACCTTAAGGTCCGGATTGCCCACATCATCGTCAGCTGGTGGATTGGAGGATGCAGTGGTTCTCTTCCTATTGGCCGGTTTCTTCACAAATCTGGTTTTGGGCGGGTTGTTTTCTCCGGTTTCTCTTGTGGAGGCTTCTAGCCCAAAAATGGATCATCACCCTGTTTGAAAGATGTTAACGTCAACAAAGTGTGCTTAAACATATACAGATTACATCACAGCATAAGATATCAGACTTACTGCAGGCGGTTTGTTAATGGTCCAAAAGGAGGCATGCGGTTTGAGAGCAAGCAGCTTCCGGTTCATTTAATATCTTCTTCACAGCCTCAGTAACCTCGTTATCTGTCAGCTGGATCTCAATATGCCGTAGACGGTCTTTTACATCTCCTGTGTATTTGCACATCAAACCGGAGCGCAGGCTTAAGGGCAATATACTCCAAGATATCCAGCAGCGAGCAAGGTCAACTCCTGTCAACCCGTTAGCCATGAAGGCCCGGATCTTGGATAATTGAGGAGCATATTTGCTTCTCTCCTTAGCAGTCAGTCTCTGAGGGAAGGGATGCGTGTTGCTTAGCCGCTCCGGACGATAACCCGGCAAGGGATTTTCTCCATCAGGAGAGGTATCTTTGCAGTAAAACCATGTTGAATTCCACTCTTTGGGATGGCTGTGCAGTTTGGCGTGAGGGTAAGTGACCTCTTTCCTCTTTTGAATCGCCATACCACCTAACTCGGTATTGGGACCGTCGATGAAATTGATGCGGCGGTTCAGATGGAAGCAATCATGAATAATTCAACTGTGGGCTCCTCTTGAAAGAACACCTCACGAGCACTTGAAAGTGACAGTTGTTGAATTCTGAGTTGGGGCCAATATCTTGTGGGCCTTGATTGGAAGTTGGCCAAGACATCCCGATAAAACTTTGAACCAGGCGGACTGAAGCCCGGGCTAGATGGTCAAGTAAAACAACAACCTCTCCATCTTGGGTTCGGAGGACATTCCGAGCGAGGACCCTCCGATTGAACGACATCTTTTTTTGCCTAAAGCGCCGGTTTGGACTAGGTTATTCAGTTGAGTCTCGGTCATTCGAGAAGGGACCTAACACTTTCGTACACTTGCTTGGCCATGGTGCAATCTGCAAAGCAGTAATGCAGTTCAAGAATATGTTGGAAGGGTATATATTGATGCATTCATTGCTAAACCGGAAGCAGTTACTTATAAACCGGAGTTCTGCAAAGTGGTAATACTTAGCTAGGGAATCCTGGCGGTTCAACAAGGGGCCTAATGGCATATACCGAGTTGTCAATTTTTCTACAAAAGTTAAACACTTTGATGCGAAACATTGAAGAGTCAAGATTGCAGATGAGTAGGTGTGCGAAAATAATTTTCACAAAATTACATCACAGTTTTGGATCTGGAAGATGTTCAGAAAAGGGATAAATATTCAAGGTCCAAAAGGCAGCACTACCGAATCAATGAGCAAGGATACATGGAGATCTATGGCTTTGAGATGCAAGTAGTGACGAATGATAAAAACTACCGCTTCATAGAACAAAGATTCTGAGACTTGTCTAAGATTTATCATATGAACAAGAAGCAAGCGATGAGCATTTGAAGAACATGGAAACCCTAGAACAAATCTATGATGAAAAGATAGAAGACTTACCAGAGCTGAGGAAGAAATGGAAGATCGCCGCGATGCTACGGTATATTGAGTGATGCAGCGGCCAAGGTTGGTGCGAGAAGTTGGACGGCGCGGAGCTCCAAACTGGGAGACGCAGGAAGACGAAGCAGAAGGGCACGAAGGGGAAAAAGAAATGACCCTTGGTCTTATTTATAAAGCAAGGACATGTGTCGGTAGCGAAAATCAAGGGGCATGAAGTTTGGAAGCGGGCTGTCGCCTCGATTGTCGCAGATCCATTAAACAAAAAAGGTATCGTGGATAGATTTTTATGACAGGTGACGTCACGCCGGTTTACAACGACCAGAGAAGATGACATCATGGCGGTTCACCAAACTACACAAAGATGCTGAAGATGAAGTTTTTTGCTAAGGATTGACATGAACCTGTTCAAATCAATCTGGGGCCTAATGTTGGGGATATTACTACTGGGTGTAAACCGGCCAGGACAGGCCGGGTTAACTTCGTCAGTAGTTGAGTATATTAAAGCCCATGTAGGCAGATGAGGGCTCAAGGCCCATAGCCGGTTCAAGGCCTGTAGCCGTAAACCGGCGTCGGTATGTAACTTGTATTGTAAGTTAGGAATAGTGGAGACCGAGCCGGATACATCTATGAACCGGCGTCGGGACTCTGTAAACCGACGGGCGCCACCCATGTATATAAGGGGACGACCCGGCGGCGGTTCAGGGACAACAGACAACAACTCGAGACTTAGGCGAAGCTTGTTTGCTCCCTAGTCATCGAAATCCCATCAATTCCATCACAACTAGGCGTGAGGCTTTTACCTTCATCGAAGGGGCGAACTAGTATAAACTCTCTTGCGTCCTTGTGTCCGCTTTAACCCCTTCAAGCTAACCCGTGGCGATGGCTCCACGACTAAGTCCTTTCATGAGGACATCTGCCGTGACAAAACCACGACACTTTCGTTCGTAAATGGAAGACTGATAAAACAGAAGAGTGGCTGAGTAGGATGTACAGGAAGAGGAGTCTATGGGCAGCATCATATCATCGGATGGTTTTTTACGGGTATGCGATGAATCGGAGGAGTGAAAGCCTTAACTCTTGTCTTCACCTTCTCACAGGACGGTGTATGACTATTGTTGACCTAGTTGTGCATTATGAGAATTGCATAGTTCGACTATACGTGAGAAACAGGCGCATGATGACTGTGTTTCAAATCAGTCATTGCCACCACCAGTCTCATAATATAAGGATATTGAGAAGCATGCAGCCTAAGTATTCACTCAATCCAATTTTATATTCTTCAACAAGATCTGAAGAAGATGGGAGAGCTTGAGATTTTTGAGGCGCTAGTGGAGTTGACTACCACACCTTCATCGTGACATGGAGAAATAACGCAAATTTTTGTACAGCGTGAATTATCAAGCTGAAAACTACGAGAATACGATAGACTGCGATTGTGGACGAATGCTTCGGAAAGGATTGCCTTGCAAACACATTCTGTATGTGTTGGTTCATCTGAAAATATCTAAAATACCTAAGTGTTGCATCCTTAAGAGGATGTCGAATGTTGCGAGAGGTGGGTTGCCTACACAGCGGAAGAGTGACATGTTTGGCTGGGGTTGGACAGGGGAAGAGCAGCGTGCTCGCTATAGTCAACTCAGTATAACAGGAGCTGAAGCTTTTCACGTTGCTTCAAATGATCCATTCGTCTTTGATGAGTTGATGCAGTGTCTGCAGAATATAATAATAGCGAAGAAAAAGGTCCCCGATAATGATGTTGTTGGTAGTAGAAGAAATGTGCATGAAGAGCCACGTCGGCGGAACAGCATGTTGATGTCATAGGTGATCCTGTGAAAGTTTCCACGAAGGCGCCTGTAAATAGAAACCTGACAGGCGGGCAAAAAAGATCCAAATGTTACAAAAAATGGAAGACCAAAATCATTTTCTGAAAAAACCCGGTCCTCTTTGTGGCATTTGTAAGAAAGAGGGGCATAGACGGCTTAAGCGTGCCCGAGAATGAAAAAGTAAGTTTTTACATTATTTTAATTATTTTTGTTTCTCTCTTTACAATTGTCCGATTAGGCTTGTTTACAATTTATTATGTAGGAACCGGGCATAAAAGATGAAGTATTCATAATCAATTGAAGGCTTGGCAATTTTAGTTTATTTGTTTAAGGATAAGAGACATGGCACTTTGAGTTTATTCTTTAAGCCACCTTGTTCGATGGAAGGCAGCACTTTCAGTTTATTTGTTTAAGCATAAGAGACATGGCACTTTGAGTTAATCTTTATGCCACCTTGTTCGATGTTATGAGACATGCGATTTTTTATTATGATGTGTGAAACATGAATTTATCAACTGATTAACATTTGAAAAATTTAATGTATGTGAATTGTTTCTAGAAAAAGGCACGCGCCGTGTAACGGGCGAAGCGCGGACAGTATACTACAATTGCCTTCACAGGAGGCCTTTCGGCCGAACGGAGAAAGCCACTGACGTACAAGAGGGCATTCATTAGTGTTCTCTAGCGAGGTTGTGAGAAAGGAGCGGGTATATAAACCGGTCGGCGCGTTTCTCGCATGGTGAGTGGGACAAAACCTGATCGGCAATAACGCGTCACCATCCGGCTTACCACGAAGAGGATCGTACGCGCCCGGCGGCGTCATTTATGAGCCGACGGATCGCCATATTCCCCCTCGAGATCGTTGCATGTGCCCGTTGGGTGGGCGGGGCAGGCGCGTATGCCACCGGGCGCGGTTGTTTTCGGTCGGCTGCTGGGCCAGCAGATCAGCGGCGTGGCGCCGCGGCGAATCGCGCCAGCATACTAGCCGGAGTCTTGGCCCGCTCCTTGCCTCGGTGTCGGCGACCGCACCGCAGCTAAGGCGGAATATTAGTCGGATCCAGCGCCGCTACTACCACCAGAATCGACGTGGGAAATTGTGCAGGTTTTGTCCACATCGCGCCAAGTCAGGACGGCAGGGATATTTTTTATTAAATAAATGACCGCCATGAGTTGAAACAACAAAAGTACATATAACATCGCAGCCGCAAACTGATACATTTTCGGACAGCAATAATATTACTTGCCCACACGCATTTAAATGTTTAGTCTCACATGAAAGCGATAAATAAAGCGTGAAAATTGTGAAATCTGTCCCAGTGCCATGTCGCATTACAATCGATCAAAGTATCGAACAACGGTAGAGAAACCTTCTCTGGGACTAAAACCCTACCCATGCTAATACCTATTCCTTGTCCATGATTTTAACAATTGTCATCTTGACCTTCTCTAATTTGTTCACCTATGAAAAAATGATTTCCGCGACAATACGTTGCCTTGACTCATTAATCTCTTCCTGGTCAAATTCATGTGTCCAACGATCTCCGTCCCAGTATTTTATGCACCACATCACAAAAAGTCCACAACACACTCTGCAATGAACATGTGTGATCAGCTTACCATATAGCATGCACTTGCTTGTACTCATTTAACTTACCCATCTTTTTGTCTCGGCATTTTATACTCATTAATTGGCCACAATGAGACATCTGGAAATTTTTTTGATTCAAGAGTTGAGTTGGCCTCCATAATATCCTTAGAAATTTCAGCTCTCTGAAACAAATTAACACAACCAGAATTTAATGTATGACTCAATATTTTTTTGAATACGAGTGTGAAAATTATAGCGTACCAGGGTGGCAATCATATATATTGCGAATTCTTTGGCTAATTGCGCCTTTAGAATTTGAGTCAAGAACTTTAAACTCCTCCTTGACGGTGTGCATCACTATGGTTATCCAATGATTATCATTAACGTGCATAGAAAAATACACCTACATAGTAATCAAATGACGTTAGTGCAATTAAATAGTGATGACTAATAAAAACAAATAAATATGAAAGCAATACCTTGTCCCGTCTAAAATACTCATCCATTACTCTTGCAATGACTTCTGTTTTCTTTGTAACATGTTCTGAGTCTAAATCATTTACTGACTTGGTCTTTCCCCTTGCCCTACTCAACATAGATTTGGGGAACCACGTTGTCGATATGTAATGATCAGAAAAATCACGGTGTTGTAGGTGTTTACAATATGCATTGATGATCTGCATACATCAACAAAAAAAATTTATCAAGTTGTGAAGTACAAATGAGAGTTTTGTTAAAACCAAACTCATACTTACAGCGCCATTCAACCATTTAAACGTGAGGACATCGTGAAGCATAGCTGGCGTGTATATGTCCCCATCTGGTGGCGGCATATCGACCACGGTTCGGTGTGCATGCTTCTTTGTCGATCTGAGAGTCTCAACAAAACTCTGGCTGCCTCTATGTGATCCGAGTCATATTAAGAGAACTTGCTAGAATTGAATGTGATGACGATGCAAACAGATCTAAAACAATGCAGCTGCAGTCATTAAAAATAATAAAAATTTACATAACGTGAATGAATTATAAAGTAGTACTTGACTTACTTTTTTTAACACGTTTCTTGTGGGTAATGAGAATGTCGCCGTGGGATTGGCAATATTTCGACTTTTTCTTTTGCGCTTACCATCATTTTCCTGACTGCCTTCATCATTACCTATGATGCTCTCTGCCGGGTAACTCTCGAACGTGTCTTCGGACTTTGTTGGTGACAAAGCATCCATAGACTCACCAGAAATATCAGCATTCTGAGGGGTTCGGGACATAGACAGAAAGTCTTTTGTACGTACAGTTGATGCCGAAGATGGAGAGTTTCCATTATCGTCTATAATGAAAGGATCAGTAGCTTCACTATTACCCGGTGTCGTCACCGGAGCACCCGTGTCATCAACGGGCACGGATGTATCATTGATACCCGTGAAAGATGTTCCTATCTTTACGTCGGTAGGTGAATCAATATCTGGCCAATATTTTGATGACTTGTACCGGCCATTCTCCATCCCAACTCCTTCACCTACATTATCAAATTTGTCATTGTTGTCCCTCTTATTGGGTTTGTACAGCACACCTTCCGTGTTCAACCTTTCCATTACCATCTGCAAACACAAATGAAACACGATAAGTAGTTGAACAATTAAAACATGTTCAATACAACTTCTAAATTACCTGTGCACATCTTTCGGGTATATCGGGAACCTCCTTGTGAAGCAGCTTTATGTATGTCATCACACTATCCATACTATAAGTCGTGTTCGATGAAACCGCGGACGTGCTTGGCTTTCTACTCCTGCCACCACCTTTCCGTTTAGGTTTCTTCGTTTCTTCCTCTGGGACAGTTCCTTCACGTGCTACCTTAGCACGTTTGTACTCTTCCTTCGCTAACGCAGTTTTCAATCTGTACAACAAACAAAAAAATAAATTAAATAACAAATATACTTAATTACTATGTGCAACCACTACAGGAAATCTGTTAATCCATGACGGATTTGCGGTGACATTTTCGGAAATTGTCATGGACGGCCTAGTGTAGCCCCGCAAGCCCGCTCAAGCCCACCTAACCGCCCCGTATATATAATGCTAACCCTAAAGGCCTAAACCCTCATCCTCGCCCCCCTCTCCCCCTCCTCCCCAGCGGCGCAGCCAGTCCTCTCTCGATCCCCTCTCTCTCCACCACGCCACTCCTCGCTACCGTCGCCCGATTCCGGTGACTTCCCGGCGCTATGGCCGGCGCGCAGCACACCCTCATCCTCCCCTCGCCCCCCTCATTCTTCCCCTCCGGTTAGATTCACCGGTCCCTGCCCCAGCGCTAGCCCGCACGCCCTTCCGTGGCTAGGGTTTCGGCACTGCACGGCTCCGACGGATCCGGCAGCTCATCTCTGGTGACCGTGTGTGTTCCTCCCGACCATCGGGCACCTCGACCTGTAGCTGCCCTCCTCGACCGTCGGGCAGCTCGATCTGTGGCGTCCCTCCTGATAGCAGCTTGACCTCAAGTTCCCTCCTCTATTGCTGGAACTCACGTTCATGCACTACCCTAATGTTGGAGCTCGCATTGCTGTCTCCGGCCACCACTGAAGGTAACTTTTCAATTTTCAGTCAAATTTGATATGTTGAGCGCTAGTTACGTTGTGTATATTCCCATAGATTCTGAATTCAAAGTGAATGTGATTTTTTTTCGTTGTAGTTGAGTGTCAAGTTTACGATATGGGCTTGAGGGCCATCCGGTCAAGTACATCATGAACAAAGGGAAGGTAATACACGGACATCCATTTTACCTTGTTTTTTCTCAGTTCAGTTAGTATGCATTTGAATTAGTTCTGTAGGAATTTGGTTAGTACGTAAAAACATTTGGGAAGGCGTAATTTTTAAGAATTGGGTTCAGTTGAGACAAAATTTGTGTGTTAGTAATAGTAAAATGAAACTGCACATCCGATTTTTAGACTATTTTCTTCGTTCTGGAAAATATAGTCCGTACATCTCCTTCCCGATCGACGCCAAGAATATAGCAGCAGCATTACTTTTCAGATTTGCTTTTGTTAAGACTTAATCGTGGCTTTTCAGCTTCGGTGAAAATAATTTGCGTGCTTTGACATTATATTGATGGGTGGACTTGCTGGTCGTACATTTGCCCTGTACTTGTTTCCTGCGCTTAAAACGTTCTAGCAGCATCATTTTAACTTCTTAAAACCATTCCCTCTTCTATTCAAAAGTAGTTGAAGTATTTACTCATTTGCATTACAATATCTTTTAGATACCCGGTTGTGATTAGTTTTTCTATTTTGTTGATCCAGGTTTGGGTCTTCTTACTAAGTACGCACTACCTGAGCCGCTGAGTTTGAGGCAACGGCCAAGGAGCTTGAGGCATTGCTTGTTGAACAAAATCAAGAAACACATGCAAGTACTGTGGTGCAGCAGTTCCATTGTTTTCCATATTCCATGGCATATGTGATTGCTTTGAAAATCAACTAATATTATTACTCTATATATTCATTTCGGAGTTGGCGGTTATAACTTACTATAATTTTGTATGCG
Source organism: Aegilops bicornis (assembly GCA_021605145.1). Taxonomy (NCBI): domain Eukaryota; kingdom Viridiplantae; phylum Streptophyta; class Magnoliopsida; order Poales; family Poaceae; genus Aegilops; species Aegilops bicornis. Next base: position 1,799,955 of record JAHIAL010000022.1, read on the forward strand.
TTTTGGGTTCTTTGCAGGTTTGGCAGTTAGTCCGTGGTACTGGAGATTGAAGTTTCTAGCAGGAATTACTTGGGTCTGAATAGCTACCTGGTAGTGGTGGTGTAGTGTTGGAGATTAAAATCACCTAGTAGTGCATTTTCAATGAAGTCTTGTTACTCGATTTTTTTAAATGCTTTTACCACCGTGTAGATGTGCCTGTGATGTTTTAATATTAATTGTGTTTTCTGAAATCAGACCAGAATGCTGGAAATCTGTACTGTCTTGTGAACAAATGCTATTTTTAATGAATATAACTGGTTCTCTTGTAAATGTGATTCATCGAAAACAACTGCCCTAAAAAAGGGGCTAATCGGTTGCACTAGAATGAAGTTATTAGGCGAAACCTTAATTAGGCTGGGTACTACATGGGCCATGCTGGCCTCCACGTTACATCCACGTAGATCCATGTTGGCTCCACATTGTGTCCAGGTCATGTAAATCGGTGACGGATTGTTCCGTCATATCCTAGTTTGGGCTGGGCGGGCCTGGGGCAGATCCTTGTGACCAAATACCGTCATGGAAGGTACTATGTCAAATTATGACGCCGATATACATGACAGATTTCAAATCCGTCATGGACGGGCACGCATGACAGTTTTTGGCTGGTCTGTGATAGACTAGGACCGTCATGTATTAACAAGTTTCTTGTAGTGAACCAATAAGGACTATACTTATTGACTCACATTGCCCGTGCCACGCCCGTGCATGTTGTCATAGTCGTCTCGCTTTTTCCCTTACGTTTCTGGCCAGTTAAGCATTAGTGGGTATTCACGAGACAAAGGATCAAATCTATCCACACCAATTAGCTCAACTTTTCCCGATATATACTGCATGATCGTAAACACAACTAGTCGGACACATAGATCACATAAAAATTATATGTACATACAACTATTACGAAATGACTTGTACTGAAGCGAGCCAAGTTCCCGATAGGCCACTTGATTTTTCAAGATCTTGACCGATTTTTAATAGCATCCATGCACACCCCCAACGTGAAATCGTTCCAATTGTATGACTTGATAGCGTTCACGTCCTCCACCATTTTGTAATAACGATAAGGAACAAACTTGGTGGATTGTGGTGCTAAGACTGTACCCATAAGAACCGGTCTGGCCCTTCTCACAAAATCATCATCATATGACTGAGTATCAACAATATTTTTTATCAACTCATCGATGAGGATTAGGCCTGTTCTTTTGTCTAGAAACCGATTCGGAACAAATTTTTTGGCATCTAGTTGTACTGTTGCTATCATGCTCACGACATCATCACCCTCGTTACGTGGCCCGAATATGTCATAAACATCTTCATTAAGCAAACTGATGCCGTCGATTATTTGGCGAATAATAAATCGCTTTCTACTACTATCATACGTAGTAATCATAAATTCAATAAATTTTTCCTCATTTCCACCGAAGGAATTCTCAACATACTGTCCAAATTTGTGCCACGTAGCATCATGCGTTATGCAGGTGTGAATTTTCCCACCAATTCACACCACTTCTCAACCGAGCAGTACACATCTCCAAATTCTTGCATTCTAAATAAGATGACAGTTACCTAACTAGTTACGAGATTCAAAAACATTATATAAGTGATGGTTTAATACCATACCTTCCGCGTCTCGGCGTGCCTTTGGCAGCCCACGTTGCCTAACCCCACCCGGTGTGGGTTAGTCGTGGCAGCCGCGCACCCTCTGCCCACACTACCGCACTGGCCGACGACCCGTCCTAGGGTTTAGGGTGCGGGCGACTTTGTCGAAAACACTGACCGGGACTGAGATCCAAGTCGCGCGCGCATATGCCGGACTGTATGGCCGCCATCAGGCCGGGCAGGGCCAGGAGTTGGGGCGGCCAGCGGTGTGACCGTCGGATTAGGGGAGGCGTGCGTGGAGGCGGCGGGGTTAAGGCGATCTGAAAGGCGAGGTAATGGCGGCGTGGTTTCAATGCATGCACGCATCTGACGTCATATCATTAGTCACGCCATAGTGGGCCACTACGCCCGTCTCCAGATAACTACCGCGGGTGGCCCACGATGCATTTATTAAAAACATGCATTCTATTTTACCAATTCAGTTTAATACCACATCGCTAAGCCGGCGCGCCGTTCACTCCTTTATATTATTTTCTATTTGTCAATGCACAAACATCTTAGTTTGTGGGACTATATTTGGAGGATATGCAGGATCGATGTGAGTCTTCACCTGCTCAGAGCTTGTGAAGGTTCACATGGATCATGCATTTTCTTCAAAAAGAGAGCCATTATCTCCGATGTTTTTTTAACGACAGAAAATATTAATGCATTTTTTTAGTGCAATATTCATAATTTTCCGGCACCGTATGAATTTCCTATGGTTTTCTTTTCTGACTCAGCCAGTGGACCCTAACTTTTTCCACACGCACTCATCGCCTGGGCCATCATGCGTGCAAGTTTTCATAATTTTCCGGCACCGTATGAATTTCCTATGGTTTTCTCCGTGAAACGCACCGAAAACACTGACGGCGTGGCCTTAGCGTGCGTTTGGTGTCCGAATTCATTCAACTTTTGCATTGGGCCCTAAGATGGGCATGCCCATCGCATCCCAAATTTGGGTGACGTTTAAATGCGTGCCACCTCGTACCACCCATGCAACCGCACTTGATCGGATATGAACGATGTCAGCCCGTCATCGTGTTCTCTTTTCTGACTCAGCCGGTGGACCCCTAACTTTTTCCACACGCACTCATCGCCTGGGCCATCATGCGTGCAAGTTTTCATAATTTTCCGGCTCCGTATGAATTTCCTATGGTTTTCTCCGTGAAACGCACCGAAAACACTGACCGGCGTGACGCAACGTGCGTTTGGTGTCCGAATTCGTTCAACTTTTGCGTGGGGCCCTAAGATGGGTATGCCCACTTCATCCCAAATTTGGGTGACGTTTCGTGCGTGCCACCTCGCACCACCCATGCAACCGGCACTGATCGGATATGAACGATGTCAGCCCGTGCATGCATTCTCTTTTTACGACTCAGCGGTGGACCCCTAACTTTTTCCACACGCACTCATCGCCTTGGCCATCATGCGTGCAAGTTTTCATAATTTTCCGGCACCGTATGAATTTCCTATGGTTTTCTCCGTGAAACGCACCGAAAACACTTGACCGGGCGTGACGCAACGCGTGCGTTTGGTGTCTGAATTGCTCAACTTTTGCGTGGGGCCCTAAGATGGGCATGCCCACTGCATCCCAAATTTGGGTGACGTTTCGTGTGTGCCACCTCGTACCACCCATGCAACCGGCACTGATCGGATATGAATGTTGTCAGCCCCGTATTGCGTTCTCTTTTCTGACTCAACCGGTGGACCCCTAACTTTTTCCACATACACGCATTGCCAGGGCCATCATGCGTGCAAGTTTTCATAATTTTCGGCACCGTATGAATTTCCTCTGGTTTTCTCCGTGAAACGCACCGAAAACACATTACAAAAAACTCATCATTCTTACTTAAAAATTAAAAAAAACGCATTATTATTATGTAAAAACATTTAGCTGTTAATGCAACACATTACAGTACTAAAGTTTGCATATATTTTAGACATTAATTAACATTACATAAATATTAAAAATGTAATTACTAATCTACACAAATAACTGATTAAAATATTCATTACAAAAACACATTATCAATTAATTATCAGAAAATGCATTATTGTTTTAGCAATTAATTATAAAAAACTCATTAGTTTTTTCGTATAAATTTTGATAAACAACTCATTATTATTATAATAAATATAGTTAACAATTCTATATTATGTATGGATTTTCATTAATTATAGAATTTCTTTATACTATAAGCCGGACATAAATAACTAAAAACTTAATACTACTTAAAAAAGTCTTGACGTCTTGCTTGACGGCTCGGTGTCTTGTGACGGCCAGCGTGTGGGCGGCCCATTGAGTGTGCCAAGTGGTCTTGAGGGCAGGGTCGGCGGGGGTGAGGACTAAAGTTTAGTCCCACCTCGCCCGCCGAACGACGCCGCGACCGGCTTATATACCAACCTCCCACCACCGTTTCGAACTCCTCTGATTCCCGCCCCGTCCCGCCACTGCCCCGTTGGCCTGTGCTGCAGGCCGTCGCTGGGCCGAAAGGCCAGCCCTTTCGCCACCCGGCTTGATCGGTCCGGACCGATTAAGCGCAGCTGCGGCTTGCAAGCGCAGGTGGGCTTATTTTTTGTCATCACTATTTTTTTTCTTCTACGATTCATGGCGCGGGGGGAGGTGGAAGGGGCACTTTTTTAGTCCCACCTCGCTCGCCGAGGGATGCCAGGACTGGCTTATATAGCGGCCTTTGGGCTATTGATTAGATAAGGTAGTAATAATGACATATGACTTTAACTAAAGTCAAATGACATTATTATTATCTTATATTTTAATATCAGCTCGTCAATTGCAGTAGAAATAACAATAGTAAATTTCTCATATGTATAATGTCAACATGAAATAAATTCCGTATTAAGTACTCTTTTTAATATAATTACTTAATAAATTCTGTATTAAGTAGTGTTTTTAATTTAACTACTTAATAAATTCTATGTGAAGTAGAGCTTTTATGAACGGTCGTTTCCAAATTATTAGTTATACCTAAAACTAATAAATATTTGTTACTAAGCTGCAAAATGTTAGGCATTAACACAAAACTCATAAAAATTAAACATATACTGATTATTTTTACCTATAAATTGTAATAAAAAAACTCATTAATCTTACTTATAAATTAAAAAAACACATTATTATTCTGTAAACACATTTAGCCGTTAATGCAACACATTACAGTACTAAACTTTGCATATATTTTAAATATTTTTAGACATTAATTAACATTACATAAATATTAAAATGTAATTACTAATCTACACAAGTAACTGATTAAAATATTCATTATCAAAAAAACTAATTATTGTTTTAGCAATTAACTAGTAGACTGCCCGTGCGTTGCCACGAGCATTTGAATTTGAATTGGTTGCATGTAAAATTTTACATACATAGAAAGATAGGCAATAACAAATAAAAAAATAATTGAAATCTAATTCACTTGCAATGTACTTCGATAAAAAAAAAGTAATTAGACCCTATACACCTGATGCACAAAATAAAGAAGGTGGTACACAAACATTGAACTCTTTATTCTGCAATGCATTACAAATGATAATAACACTTGAATGCATTTTTTTAGTTCTTAAAATCGATTGCCTCATGAAATCATGTGCATTGTTATTATCCATTAATTAAAAGCAACACAAGAAGGATTTTTCCCTTTAAACAAATGTTCCAAGATGTTACAACCAGAAACTTAATTGCAATATGCAATTGGTTGGCAAACTATTACATAATATGGATTTACAAAGCAACTACACAAACATCCCAGTTCACAAACTGTAACCCTATTCACTGCTCCTGGTTGTGTGAAATTTCTTCAGCAAAGAGAAAAACAGAGACAGGAGATAGCGGCAATGATGACGTGCACCGTCTTCCCTTACCTCGCAGCCTTGCAACATCTAAGCCAAAAATGCAGAAGCGCATTGTTAATTCATTCCATTCCATTTTTGAAATTTTCATGACAACCTTGAACAGAAATAGTGATTTGACTTCCCAAATACAAAGTCGAACTTAGTGAATAAAAACAAATATATGAGAAAGCAAGAAACATTGCTTACCTCAACCAATGACGACAGGTCTGCTGCATGGAACATGCCAAACGTGAGTGTGTGAATGCTTCCCCTTGGCGACATGGTATCACATGTAATACTGTTTAAGTTACCATATTCTTCCTCCACAAAATAAATTATGTACACCTTAGTTTATGCACCTAAGAATGACATGATGAATCATGGGTAAACTATAACCAGCCTATAGTCAACTTTTTCTTATGACATTTATAGTACAAATAAATACTCTATTCACCTTTAGGTATGTTGCATTTGCTGCTTCACAAGGAAGAGTAGGAGACTCATGAGCTGAGACCTTGAGGGCACGTCCGAGTACCTGAGTAGAAGAGCGCTCGTCCAATTCCTAGTTTCACTACCACAAATTCGGTAGACCAGATCATAATTTCAATACCACAATTTAATATCAATACCATATACCCGAAAAAGAATGGTTTCATTTTAGTAGAAAATCATATCCACCAGTTTCAGTGAAAAATCAAAATCCATTTTGAAAACAAGTGGATGTATCTTAGTAATAAAAAAATACCATACCCATTTCAGTACAAAAATGAAAGCCAATTTCAGCGTCCGATCCATCGCAATGTCAATATTTTAATTGAAATCTTAGAACCGCTGAGTCAAAATAAATATTAAATTAAAATCTTATAGGGACTTTATCCGGTTTAGGAGTTGAGCCAAGCCTATCTGATTTTAGAGTTTAGGGTTGTAGTGTCCACTTAGACAAACGAAAGCTGAAGATAAAAGAACTCACAATCCTAATTTGAATTTGCTAAAACCAAAACTGATTTTAGTTTCAATATTATAATCATGCTTCTATAATTCTTTTAAGATTGATAATTGAAAAGCCAATTATTTATTTATTTTTGTTATTTTATGTAATGGGACCTAGTAGACATGCATGTTTAAAAAATCTGGTGACGTGGTTAAAAACACCCCTGCAATAATCCTCGGATATACTCAATCTAGGAATCTGTACACTATCTAATTTTGTCAGTTTATCGTTTGCTTGTGTTTTGACTTCAGGTTTGTATAGCATTACTTGAACATTAAGAATCTAGAAAATCATAATTTAGCCATCACAACACAACGTGGAGTTCTACAAACCTATAGGCATACTGTGTGCATATATACAGACACAAACACATCGACCAGATGGTTAACAAATTCATTTGGAGCTCATGAATAAAACCTATAGGTACGTGCGTTATACGGGCAAAATACATGAAAATAAATATAACTAATGACTAAGTGACACAAGTGAAGTCCTTTGAATATATATCGACTTTTATGAATTTCTTTAGCGGATACTATAAGAGCAATTATGCACAGGTGGCCTGTTTTTTTATTGGTGGTAAAATTTTGTGATCATCGTCTTCTTCCTCTCCTCTTCTGTCCCAACGACCCTTCCACCGCCGGTAGCAAAAGGGTCGTGCGTTGCAACGGGAGAAAACATCGGTTATCGTGCAAATCCAAGACGATGTTTAGTCCTATTTGACTTCATACTAACCTAATTTGAACTTTATGGATCATATATATCTAAGATAGTTCCTTTACAAGTAAAAAAGAAACAAGCAGTTAAATATTGCCGTATTATATTTTTCTCAGATGGCAATATGTACGATGTTTGCTGCTTCTCCGCATAGTACAAAGTTAAGCCATTTAATTTGGAACAGAGGGAGTAATAATTATGTAAGACAAAAATCATGGGAAGTAGATGTAGCATAGCATGACATACCAGAAGATTTTGCAAATACACCACTGAATATATCAAGTAGGACTACTTCTTAATATAAGATCTCCAAATAGGTACATGTTTATTATGACCACTCTGAAGCTATTTTGTGTAGTCTTCAAAGGATTTCCAGAAAGTTTTTGCTTCATATCAGAGATGAATAATTTTAACATATACTAATTTATTCCAATGATTAATTATTACTGCAATATGACACAAAGCAAGGAAATGATACATATGTTTGCCCTCAAAAAATGAGACATAGGTTCATCCTTCATACAACCGCAAATTGAAGGCTGCAGAGCGAGGCGGCAAAACCAGTAAGATGCAGCAGCCATGTGAAGCACGATAGAACTGCCACCGCAAGATCAATCAACCATCATTGAGAGAGAACAATCCTTGACCAGCATTTAACATCTGTCAACGAATCCAACTCCGCTTCTACTGATGATAACCAAGGAAAATGATTAGACTGTTATAACAATAATATTTTGACCCCGAGGACCCAAATTCAGAGCTATGCCATTATGTTTGTGCAAAACCCGTTAACACAACACATAAAACCAAAATTGAGAAGCTCCTATGCCAAACCGTTACATCCTAAACTACAACATGTCAGCATATAACATATTCATTTAGATTCGATGCCTTGTACATGCCAGGTTATGGATACTGGTATTTGCTTAGATTACGTGGTACACTTGTAGAAAGCAATATTTCCTAGAAGCAGCAAATGACTCAAACCTTTCACCTACAGACCAGGAACACACGTACATGAGTCTGCTCAAACATATCTGCACATGTTGGTATTCAACCAAGTAATTAAGTAAAATAATTTTGTTCTTCGAAAAAAGTAAGATAAGCTTGCTCGTCTATGTTAAATAGTTAACAGGATCAAACCTGTCCTAGAACGACCAAATTTCAACAAAAAGAAAACCTTAAAGAAGACACATACACGTGCATATTATAGACAAGACTAACTAATAGCACGTGGACAGGTTATCTGGAAGTTAGATAGGTTATCTATGCTGGTAGTTCATAGGGTCATACCGAGGTCGATGAAGAGTCTGGTGACCGACAGCTAGAGGATTGGGCATGACTATGGAGATGAACAGGTGAGTGGCATCGCCAGCCCCTGGAGAATCACTGGCCCGTGTTGTCCGCTGACACAACTGTCCTTGGATCACTGTAGAAACTATATTTAGGACCTGAACGTGAAGAGTTGCTCCACATGAACCAACTGATCACTTCTTCTCCACTGGATGTTCCATCGTGTATTGGTTTGCTGTGATCTGGCATGTAAGCTAAGGAGATTGAAAGAAGAAGAGCCAATTATTCAGCAACTTCTTATGTAATAAGAAGGAACCGGAAAAAAATCAAGCGGTTATAGACAAACTCACATGCCCGTGTATTGCAACGGAAGATAAAAATTGAACTCCCTAGCTTAATAATATAAGCATGGGCCATGATTTTTATATGGTTGATATTGTTCTCAGAGAGAAAAAATCATTTTAATGTCCCTAACCCAATAAATTGTTTTAAAACAATGCCTTAATATGAATAATACTTGAAAATGCATTGAATAAACCCGATGAGTCCGGCGCGCAGATTGTCTTGACATTGCAAGGCAGGTTCCTTCTACAAATACTTCAAAGTAAATCTTGAACACAAGCTTCTTGTCCTTCTCTGCAAAACAAATTCCACATACCACTCTAGAGAGTATAATATGTTCACGAGTCTAATCCACTGACAATTTTTCCAACGTGACATTACGTCATCGTCTGACCATTATTTTAAATCATTTTTCCAACTTGCTACTCCATGTTTCGCGAGGCGGTTCTATTGGCACGTCTTGTCGAAGTAGAGATCGTGTCCCCTTATTACGAGATTCTCATCAATACGAGCGTAGATAACCCAACTGTTCCATTGGTATGATTCCTTGGGAATAGGCATGTTCCAAAGGCGAAGTAGGGGACGTTTGATATTCATCCTCTTTATAAAGAGGCCAAGACCTGTCTTTTTGTTTCCGCGCTAATCCTCTCCTCGTCCCACCTCAAGTTCCAACACCCAAGGTTTAGCCCAGTCGCTTCGGACCTCTGACCATGTCCAGATCCAGCCTTCAAGGCCGGTGGACAACCTCTTCTGTCACAGAGGATGACATCACGAAGCTTAGGGAGGCAAGGTACTTGACTGTGGAAATCCTTCACAGGCTACCTGCTCAAGGGCAGGTTATCCCTACTCCCAGATCCAATGAGAGGGTCGTGTTCATCCCTCACTTCCTCCGAGGGCTATGCTTTGCTCTTCGTCCCTTCGTTAGAGGGCTCATGTTCTATTACGGGCTAGATTTTCATAATCTAGCTCCGGACTCCTTCCTTCACACCTCTTCATTCATTGTCGTGTGTGAGGCCTTCCTCCGTATCTCTCCACACTTCGGCTTATGGCTCAAGACCTTCAATGTGAAGCCGAAGATAATCGACAGGAGACACGCGGAGTGCGGAGGTGCTATAATAAGAAATTTTACCAGTGTTTTATGGCCAAAGGGTTCCTTCCCGGAAGCTTCCAACCTATGGCAACGAGAGTTGTTTTATAGGCGGCTGCACCTGCCTTCCGATCTGGCCCTCCGCCACAGCTTGCATCATGGGTCAACAAGGGGCTGGACTGGGGATTGCTTGATGAAGTGCGGACATTGCATAGCCGCATTCAGGATCTTATCGAGAAGGACATCAGTCTTGTCAAAGTAATCCAAGTAATGCTAGTCCGTCGGGTCCTACGATGCCACGGACGGCCTCTCCGCATTTCGGAGTTCAAATTCAAAGGACCGTGAACCATTCAGCACTACGGCATGACGCTCGAAGGGATGTATAAATTATTCTTCGGATCACGAAAAAAGTGTCCGGACACTACGGAGGACACAGGCCTTGACTGCAACCACCCAGATAATCCGGTAAGAACTCAACCACCGAAAACATTTCCGTTATGTTTGTCATAACAATATTTTGAAAAACCATACTCGGCCAGGGCTGGATAAAGAAGGCGGAGAGGATCAGGTGTTCGACCCCTCTTCCCGAAGATTCAGCGGTTCCGGTGTTGACAAGGATGCTAGCTCATGCACCTTATCAAGTGCCATCGGGAGAGGACAAGGAGAAGAGTGAGAAGAAAAGGGCCGCCTCCGGAGATTTAGAGGTAGAAGCTTCCATGCGAGGGAAAAAATCCCCGTCAGGGGGTTCTGTCTCGGGAGGCAATGTTGCCACCTTGATTACTCCACATGGGGGCCGGCCCCTAGCTGAATTGTAAGTGAACATAGGCGTTTTTAAGCATACCCTGTTCTTTCCCTGGTCATGAGGGTAGTATTTGAAACACACATTTTGCAGTTCGGCCTACATCCTCCCTCAACAATCTTCGTCCTCGGGGGACCTTCTTCCAGAGATGATGGAGAGCGAAACGCCTCCTCATACTTCCCCGCTCCATAGGGTGGACGAACCTGAGGTGTCGTCCCGGAGGATCTCTCCCGATCAGCAAAGGAGGACTAGGTCGGAAGGTGATACTTGACGCCCAGTGGTCCGGGGTGTTCGCTCCTAAAGAGACCAACAATAGAAAACCGGGCTATCTAATATTCAGCCAGATATGTTGACAAACATACTGCGGCAAGCGCCTGTCACAGAGGAACATCGTACCTTGATGGGTACAGTGATGGAGAAAGTTTTATCCGCGAAAAGCGGATTGAATGAAGCTTTTATGAGCCTGCTAAGAGGCTTGGAGGTACGGAATATAACATTATCAATTGTGCTGCAAACACAAGGCGTGCATGTGTACAGATAGTAGCCCCTGAGACTCTGGTTGCCGTCTGAATGGAGGTGATCAGAGGATCAAAAAAAGATAAATGAGCTCAGGAAATAATTTTGCCAATTGACACACATGCTGCTTCAGCACTGGCGACTGCCCGGGCTGTAGAGGTTGCTGAACTGAAGCGGCAACTTGGCATGGCGGATGATCACATCACGCTCATAAACAAGTGGCTCGATGAGGCGCAAGGTATGTCTTCAGGGTGGTCAGTAAGTATAAATACGAGCATGATGCTGAAAATTGTGATGTGCATAACTGCAGATGGTGATGCCGCCATAGAGGCCCTTCGGGCTGAGCTTGCCCGAGGCAAGGAGCAAGCTAGGGTGAGTAATGTGGCTGCCGAAAAGGCAGCTGCTGATTTAAAAGTTGAACATGCTGTTCGGTGCCAAAGCGAGGAGAACCAAGTCCGAATAGTCAGCTGGAACTAGAGGTGCCACAAGCCCGATGTGTACTGCTCGAGAAAGAGAAGCAAGCACAAACGGCTGACCTTGAGAAGGCCTTACAAGCGGCAAGGGAAACCCGGTCTGAGTCTAGAGTAGCTCGGGAGGAGATCCAGCAAGTTGGGGAGATCACGGCTGTGAAGCCCTTCCTATTGCAAACTAAATTCAGCGATCCTATGTATGCCTCGCTTGATCAAATGTGGAGTTCTCCACACGCATATTTGGACTTGTCGAAGAGTGCTTCAGATGAAACGCAATTTTCCAAGCCCAAGAAGGCCGTGAAGCGGAAAAACATTTCTGGTCACAGTTTAGCATGCCAAAGCGTCCGCTGCTATTAAACGAACAGATGGCCGGGTGGGCCGAGCTCCACAGGATATCCGGACTAGCCATGAAGGCTGTCGTGGACCGGCTGTGGCCTGGGGAACCAAGTCCGAATAGTTATTTTGATCTGGTGCAACGACTTGTTCATGCGATTATCGCATATCGGCGTTGTCAAGCGGTCAACGTGCATAGAATGCGCATGGATGGCACTTGCCCGCGTCAAGACGTACTGGGCGAAGATGAAGGCCACCGATATTGCAACAAGGGGTCCACCCTAGGGCCGGGACATGCCAGAGCATTATTTTGAAGAAGTCTTGATTTATACTTTTGCCTAGTAAGTATTTTGGTGCCTCCTGTGCGGCCGTTTTGTACATATATATAACCTGAAAGTTTACTAGTCATCAGCTTCAGCCCCCTCGCATATAACGCGGGGGTGTTTGGAGAATAATTGATCACTCTTAATCCAATGTCTTCGTCCATTTAAGGAGATGTCAATGGGGTGAACCAGGCAATCGGACTATAGGGCTTTAACACTTTCACTTAGCCATATGAGTTTGACGGTGGGGCTACGATATAGCCCCTGGTATGTGCGCAATTGTCCGAAAGTCTGATGCCTTGTTCATACGTGACCGAAAAATCGGTCCTTCGTTAATGCGGAAGGAATCACAAGGATTCCCATGAGTTAGCGAGTGGTTGACCAGCTCTGACCGCATCATGATAGTCAGTTTTCGGCTTTCGCTACTGAGGTGCTCATCTGGATGAACCAAGACACAATCGCAGTAGTTCTCCCTTTACTACCCTAGCCGATATAACGGAACATAGGGTAGCAAGCACGAGAGCCGGGCAACCCAACTATTGACCAAAGACATGATTCGGAGCTGATGCATATAAGGCCAAACTTCGAGATGCGAACACTCCTAAGGTGTTCAGACTTTTCACCATATACCGGGCTGAATACAGCCCACAGTAATGGACACTGGATTCAAGGCACATGTGGTAATCTGGCATGGAGAAAGAATGCAGGTGGTGGGAGAATAGAACCCAAAACACAGTTTGAATCAAGCTGCTTCTATAGCATCCATCATTAAGACGGCAAGCCGTATTATTACAGATAGTGCCGATAACCTCCTTGGACAGTTTATATGTCAGGAAGGTATGAAACAAAAAGAGATAGAAAAGGTTTACACAGGGGCTTAATCTTAAAAGGAAACCTTAATGCGGGCCCTGCTCCACGTCTGCGCCTTTTTTCTCCGTTGTGAAGTGTCCTTGAAGGGTATAGTGTGGCGGCCATCTATAAAAAGGGAAAAACCAGGTGAGGGAAGCTGGTGTGGCGTAAATAAAACCGGTTCGCTTTTAATGAACCATAAGATATAACTTTTTAAGTCTGAACAGGGTCTAGCCGAACTATGGACTTTTTATGCGCAGTGTGCCCCCCGCGCCACCCAAGGATTTTAAGTGTACATTTATATGTATGTTGCACTTGTGCCATCTCCTCGTGGGGCGATCGGTGGGGGTGTGTCTGCTAGTTGAGCTCAGGTTTATCTGAGCTGCCGCACTTCCGTGTGCGCCGAACACGTTTTGCTGTTTCTACGGTCTTAATGACCGAGAAGCTGTTCTATTTGAAGAGGTCGTTTTGTGCTTCAACAGCCAGAGCCGCCGTGTATTCTTCTGTACGAAGAGAGCGCTCTGTGTTTCCACTGACTATAATGACACCATGAGGTCCAGGCATTTTGAGTTTTAGGTAAGCATAATGCTGGACTGCATTAAAGCGGGGGAAGGCCATTCTTCCAAGTAGTGCATGATAGCCACTTCGGAACGGAGCTATGTCGAAGATTAACTCTTCGCTTCGGAAATTGTCAGGAGAGCCGAATATGACTTCCAATGTTAGAGAGCCCGTGCAGCGGGATTCTACGCCGGTATTACTCCTTTAAAGGTAGTGCTGCTTGGCTTGATTTTTGACGGGTCTATTCCCATTTTGCGGACAGTGTCCTGATATATCAGATTGAGACTACTGCCGCCGTCCATGAGGACTCTGGTGAGGTGGTATCCGTCGATTATTGGGTCGAGCACTAAGGCAGCTGAACCCCCATGATGGATACTAGTCGGATGGTCCCTGCAATCGAAGGTGATCGGACACGCCGACCATGGGTTGAATTTGGGGGTGACATGCTCGACAGCATAGATTTCTCAGAATGCGCGTTTGCGATCCCTTTTTGGGATATGAGTGACGTAGATCATGTTCACTGTTTTGATCTCCGATAGAAATTTCTTCGGTCCCCCTGTGTTTGGCTAGCGAATTTCGTCCTCGTCTCCGCTTTGACGTCCCTTCCCTTTGTGTTCGGCGTTGAGCTTTCCGGCCTTCTTGAAGATCCAACATTCTCTGTTGGTATGATTAGCTGGCTTATCGGGAGTGCCGTGAATCTGGCAGGGCCTATCTAGAATTTTATCCAGGCTGGATGGACCGTCGTTGTTGCCTTTAAATGTCTTCTTCCGTTGACCGGGTTTGGAGCCCCTGAATCCAGCGTTTACCGCTGTATTATGCAGGCTTACTTCATTGTTTCGACGTTTGTTTTATTGCGTCATGGCTTTCCATTGCCATCCCCGACTTGAATGTGCCAGATCGCTGGTGCTGCTCTGAGCCAACCAGCTGTCCTCACCCGCACAAAAGCGGGTCATGAGTGTAGTTAGGGCTGCCATTGTCCTTGGCTTTTCTTGGCGAGGTGTCCGACTAGCCATTCGTCCCGGACACTGTGTTTGAAGGCTGCTAAGGCTTCAGCTTCCGGACAGTCGACGATTTGGTTCTTCTTAGTGAGAAACCTGTTCCAAAGCTTACAGGCTGATTCTCCGGGTTGTTGGATTATGTGTCTTAGATCGTCTGCATCCGGAGGTCGGACATAGGTCCCTTGAAAATTGGCCCGAAAAACGTCCTCAAGTTCTTCCCAGCATCCAATGGAATTTTCGGGGAGGCTTTTCAGCCAGTGTCGAGCTGGTCCTTTTAGCTTGAGGGGTAAGTATTTGATGACATGGAGATCATCTCCGCGAGCCATGTGGATGTGAAGAATAAAGTCTTCTATCCAGACCGCAGGGTCTATCGTTCCGTCGTATGCCTCGATATTTACAGGTTTAAACCCCTCTAGAAATTCGTGATCCAGCACCTCATCGGTGAAGCACGAAGTGCGCTGCACCCGATATTTGGGCGTAATGTCGTGGCATGGGTTCGACGGTTGTAATGTTCGGTGTAGGTTCTGAACTGGTAAGTGACCGGCATATTTGGTTTGATAGCCATGGTCCTTTATGGGAGCACGTTCCCTGGATCCATAGATAGACCTGGCTCTACTAGCCTTTCTGTAGATGCTCTCACGTAGATCGTGTTCATGGTCCTGAGTCGCACCCTCCCTTTACGGGGACGGGGTGCGAGTTGGTTTGCGGTGTTGCTAGCCGCTCTGTCTCGACCACGAGGTGGTCGGTCCAGCTTATCTGTTGTGTTGTTCTTCGGCGGTATGGGCGCATTGCCTCGTCGTCGAATTAGGGCAGCAGTTTTCGCTTAGGTTAACACTTTGTTTGGCGATTACAACCATACTTTTCCTCAGTGTCGAGCACTTCGTTCCATCTGTCATTGAGCGTATCCTGTGGGGCTTTAATCCGCTGCTTCTGCCTCTTCAAGCTCCTCGTGGTGGCGATAAGTCTCTGATGGAGGCGCTTTTGTTCCAAAGGTTTTTCCGGGACGATGAATGCATCGTAGTTCTCGACTAATCTCCTCTTCGGAGATGGGTTGATAATTGGTATCTTTAGCGTCGTTGTGGTTGGATAGCGGCCCCATCACTGTTGTTACCGTGGCGTGGTTTAGAGCGGCGCCATCGACATCGGCGCTTTGGCTGCTTCTCAGGAGGTTTATCCTCAACTGGATCCTTTTTGTCATTGCCATTGTTTTCTTTGGGTGTATCCACCATGTATACATCATACAAGGAGGTGGACGTCCAACATCCTGTGCGCGGTGGATCTTGCATCTCCTCTTCTCTGGCATCGTCATCCGTACCATCGATGTCTTCGGAATCGTAATCGAGCATGTCGGTCAAATCTTCGATAGTGGCTATGAAGTGGGTAGTGGGTGGGGATTGAAATTCCTCGCTCTCAACTTCCAATTCGAACCAGATATAGTTCGCCTGAGAATACCCGGATAAGGCAAGGGCCCTTAATGAGTTTAGCACATCGCCTAAAGGCGAGTGCCAGAAGATATCCACGGAGCTTAAATCAACGATCGGCGCCGCTTGATAGGCGCGGATATCTGTGATTCGGAACGTATGGCCGGAGACGAGTCCGAAGTTACGACAACCACAGGCCTCATTGGAGGTCATATCTGTGTTTGGTTCTAACGCCGCTGAAGTCTGCGGCTTCCGTGGCGGGTCGAGCCTCCCGTCCTTGGATGACACAATTGTCTTTTGAATCTAGGCCGGAAGTAGTTACATGCGCTATCTCCCGAACATGGTCCGACGGCCAGATTTAGGTCATGTTCATCGTTCTATGGCAGGGTGCGGCTCTCTTGGGCTCGAATCATCCAAAGATCAAGTCTCTACAGATGTCGGTGTAGTTCAAGCTTCCAAACCTGACCTGATGGCCAGGTCGTAGCTGTCGATCTGCTCTAGATGGCCAAGCGAGTTGGCCCGTAGTGCAAAACTACCGAATACGAGGATCTGTCCGTGGAGGAAAACCTCACCCTAGACTGAGTTGTTGTAGATGATTGATGGAGTCATCAAGCCTTCTGGTGACGACATAGTGGAACTCTCAATGAAAGAACCAATGTCGGATCTCGGGTAGGGGGTCCCAAACTGTGCGTCTAAGGCTAATGGTAACAGGAGGCGGGGGACACGATGTTTACCCAGGTTCGGGCCCTCTCTATGGAGGTAATACCTTACTTCCTGCTTGATTGATCTTGATGATATGAGTATTACAAGAGTTGATCTACCACGAGATCGTAATGGCTAAACCCTAGAAGCTAGCCTATGATTATGATTATCCTCGTCCTATGGACTAAACCCCGGTTTATATAGACACCGGAGGGCTAGGGTTACACAAGGTCGGGTTCTGAGAGAAGGGAATCTACATATCCGAATCGCCAAGCTTGCCTTCCACGCAAAGGAGAGTCCCATCCGGACACGGGATAAAGTCTTCTAACTTGTAGATTCATAGCCCAACAGTCCGAGCGATGTATATAGTCCGACTGTCCGAGGACCCCTTAATCCAGGACTCCCTCAGCGGTAGTAGCAGAATCTTCGTTGAATTTCTTTACTACTTCTTTGGCCTGTTTTGCCAATTAGGCTTGCCGCTTGGCCCATTCTTGATGCTTGTGGGATCAGCCTTTTGGCCAGGTGCCAACCGAGGTCTTTTCGGAGTAACATATCGGTACTCCCTCCACTCCCGAGCCCATCTGCGTTCAATCTTCTGTATGCGCACCTTGCGCTCATTCTTGGTTTCCTTCCCATGTGTTTCCTCATCGATGCATTACCCTACATAGATGTCGTGAGGGATCTCAAAGGCGGTGTTAACTTCCGACTTCTTTCCTCCTTTCTCGATGCCTTTTACCATCTGCCATTTTCTTCAAATTTGAGGAATTTAAATAATAGAGTTCTCTAAAGAAGTATGCAGTTTTTCTTCAAGGAATGTTGCAAATGAGTTAAGTTAATGAGAACCTAGTGATTCAGCAGCAGAACATGTGTACCTGTGAACAGAGTATAGGTCTTGCGGAAATTTGGAGAGGTCATATGCATTCTCAGAAGTTTTTGCAAAATGGAACAAGTTTGAGGAAATTGACCAGTTGAGGTACCTGTGAACAAGTTTGAGGAAATTGAACAGGTTCCAGAGTTGTGCGGATTGTGAAATTCACACAATTGAGGAATCTTGAGGAAAAACATCACTTAGAGAAACAGATCAAGAACAAATGATTGTGCTAGGTGTTCAGAGTGTGGAGGTTGAAGCATAAACACCTTTTAAGGATTTGATGAAAATCATCAGTAGTAACAAAGGCAGTAAAAATAACTTTTAATTACCCTTGACGAAGAACATGACGAATCGGAAGTGTAGGTTTGGAAGTTCGTCAGTCTGGATCTTCCACGCCCCAACTTGGCAGAGGAAGACGACTACGGCAGTGGCGGAGTGAAGAAACTGCGTCCGGCCTTGACGCCAGTACGATGACGACGAGGTCGAGGCAGTGAAGCTCGTCCTCATCGGCGACGATGGAGGTAGCGGCGGCGCTAGGTCTGATGAGCTTGAGCGAGGGGAGTGAGGTCGAGTGGGGTAAATGAAGTGAGAGGAGGGTGAGGGGTGAGTGTGAATTGGAGGACATAGATTTTATTGGTGATGTGTTCACATGGAGACGTGGCGAAATTCGTGAAAGATTAGACCGTGCAGTTTGCAATGAAGCGTGGTCTGCAAAATTTCCTCTAGTTGTGGTTTCTCATGAACCACATGTTCACTCAGATTTTACAGGAAACCACGGTGGATGAGATAGTTAAATCTGCATGGGATCGAGCAAAGCTGATGGGTGTTGGCCCTTCCCTAGCGGACCAAACACGTGTTGTTCATGGTGATCTTCATGTGCGGGACCGAGACACTTTGAAGGGACCAAAGAAATGCATCAACAAACTGAAACGTGAGTTAGAAAAGTTGAAAACCGACGGCCAAACTTCTGAACGCAGAGCTCGGTTAAAGGAAGTGCAAGTTCTGATTGAAAACCTGTTGGACCAAGAGGAGATGTACTGGATCCAAAGAGTAAGTGCAAACTGGTTGCTACACGGCGACAGGAATACAAGTTTCTTTCACAAAGCTGCGTCGGTAAGAAAGGAACAAAATCAAATTAAAGACTCGTGGATGACAGTGGAATTGGCACCAAGATTCAGATCATTGCATGCCCATATACGAGATTACTTCTCCAAGCTTTTTAGTTCAGAAGTGTCTGAACCAGACCCTAATGTTATTTCAAAGGTGCACTCTCGTGTCACAAATGCTATGAATGACATGTTGATTGCCCTTTTCTGCTAAGGAAGTCGTAAAAAGCCCTCTTTGATATAGGGGATTTCAAAGCCCGGACTGGATGGCCTACATTCCATTTTTTATAAACGTTTCTGGATGATGCTTGGTGATGATCTGGTGAAAGAAGTCTTGCATGCAATTAACACATGCAGGATACCCTCATGATGGAATGATATTATTATTGTTATGATCCCCAAAACAAATTCCCCAGAAAAGGTAACACAATTCCGTCCTATGAATTTGTGTAATGTTGTTTATAAGGTCTTCTAAAAAATGATTGCTACATGGCTGAAACCATTACACCGTGATATTATTAGTCCTACCCAGAGTGCAATTGTGCCACGTAGACTAATTCATCGATAATGTCCTAATTATGTATGAGAGCCTTCATGCAATGAAGAACAAACAAAAAGGGAAGGAAGGATGGTGTGCGGTGAAACATGACATGCATAAGGCCTATGATCGAGTTGAATGGGTGTTCTTGGAAGCTATACTTTTAAAACCGGATTCCATGTCAACTGGGTTAAGTTGGTAATGCAATGTGTAAGATCAATTGCAATATAGAGTAAGATCTAACTCTGAGGAAACTGGCACCTTTCAGCCATCCAGGGGGCTTAGGCAGGAGACCCCTCTCCCCTACCTGTTTTGCTATGTACTGAAGGCTTGACTGCTCTATTATCACATGCGGAAGAAACATGAGCCATGGTGGGTGTACAAGTATGTCGTGAAGCCCCTGCTGTTACTAATCTTGTATTTGCAGATGATTCACTTATTCTCATGAAAGCCAACAGTTAGAATGCTGAAACTTGAAAGCTCTTCTTGATGCATACTGCCTGGCATCGGGACAGAAAGTAAGTGTTGAGAAGTCTAGTATATTTTTCAGCCCTAGTACTCCTGTTGACATCAGAGCCCAAGTGTGCACCACCTTGGATATTATGACTGAATCATTGAATGATAATTATTTGGGACTTCCGGCAACAGTGGGGCTTGACAAGAGCGAATGTTTTAATTTCCTGATATAATAGGATAAAATCCAGAGATTGATGGGGTGGAAAGAAAAGGTTTTATCACTAGGGGAAAAGTGATTCTTCTCAAATCGGCGGCTCGGGCAATACCATCTTATGCAGTGTTGGTCTTTAAAATCCCTAAAATAATGTAAGGGAATAACATATGCGATGGCGCATTTTTGGTGGGGTGATGATGCCAACCATAGGAGAATGCACTAGTTCGCCTGGTAGAAAATGTGTGTCCCTATGAAAAGAGGTGGAATGGGCTTCGTGAACATTGATCGCTTTTAACCTTGCTCTGTTGGCGAAACAGGCTTGGCGGTTGTTGGATGATCCAGAATCTTTATGTGCAACAATTTTGCGAGCAAAATACTATCCAGATGGAGATCTTTTAAATGCACCACTAAAAAAGAAATCATCATTTACATGGCGTAGTATTATGGAGGGTGTCAAAAGCGCTGAAATTTGGACATATATGGCGTATTGGAGATGGTCGTAAAGTGAATATATGGGTTGATGAATGGATACCCCAACCAGCTACCAGCGTCCGGTTACCGTGCGGGAACTCAACTACTGCCAAAGGTTTACGAATTAATTGACCCGATTCTTCGACACCTTGGGATGTCGACCTTGTAAAGCAAACTTTTTGGCCAGTGGATGTACACCATATTCTGAACATTCCTTTGCCTTCCTTTGGTAGCGGCTGATGATTTTGTTGCACTGGCACCCATCCAATCAAGGCAGATTCTCGTGAAGTCTGCCTACATGGAAGTATGGAAAAATCAGTATAAAGCCAAAATTCCCATTGGAAATATGCCAAGTTCGGCTGCCTAAAACCCAATATGGGAGTTCATCTGGAAACTGCCATGTCCATCAAAAAGTTCGGATTTTTCTTTGGCAAACCCTGCACGGTATGCTCCCCTGCCGAGTTAGCCTAGCGGACAGACATATGAAATCACTACGAAATGTCCTGCTTGTGAAGGTCCGGAGAGTGTGAAGCACATGTTATTTCAATTTGGAAAGGCAAAGCAAGTTTGGAAGAGGCTGGGATTAGAGACTGTTATTGATCGTGGATGCGTGGTTGATCGGGTGGAGAAGCGGTGCTTGAATACCTTCATCACTCCCGGCCAAATGAGGCTGCAGTTTTAGGTCATGGGAATGGTGTTGTGATCATAGCTGTTGCATGTTGGTATTTGTGGTGGGAGAGGACAAAATTGGTCCACCGAGAAACAGTACAACAACCGGCACAAATCGCATTATCACTTCTGGCTCTAGCTGAATGTTTTACTGCTGCTGCAGCTAGTTCGACAAACTGAATGTGGATGCTTCGTATGATGCTGATTCGCTTCAAGGAACAGTAGGAGCTGTCCTGCGTGATAGTTCCGGGATGTTTTTGGCAGCAGGTAATAATAGAGCTGGCGATTGCATGGACGTTTTCATGGCAGAAGCCCTAGCTCTTCGCTTTGGGCTGAACTTGGCAAGCTACATCGGATGCACAAGAGTGAACGTCAAATCTGATAGCATGGATGTAATAACAGCAATGCAAGATGGTGGTATTACTTCAGGTTCATCAGCTGCTATTACGGACCATTGTTTTCACATGGCGAGCAATTTTACTCATGTTCGGGTTTGAACATTGTCATAGACAAGCAAACTCTGTTGCAGATGAACTAGCTAGGCTTTGTAAATTCTCTCTCCCCAACTCTTGGTTTGATGATGCTCCTATTTCCATCATGTCCCTTCTTGTAAAAGATAATGTGTTGATCGCGAATGAATAAAGGGGTGATGATATGTTAAAAAAAATCATGTCCGCATGTTGAGATTGGGAACGACCTTATTATTGCCCAAAGGCGATCCATCTCAGTGAATGTCACCAACTCCATGTCAAAATTATGCCATTTGATGCTATCAAGCTGCGCCGCTAACGCTTGTCCCTTATCGTAATGGAGCCAGAAGACACGGTCTCTCTCCACAGCCAATGCCTCCTCATGACGGTCTCATCAAATATTTTGTCGGCGTGGATGTCTGCGTCGCACGTGGGTAGTGCTCATCCCATGCCTTCTTAGCACTGAGGCGACCAGGAGCCGATGGTGGGACACGTCGTGGCAAAGACCTCTCTGCCCATACAGGTGAATTAAGCAGCCATGCTCAAGATCCAAAATGTTGGTACGTGTTTTGGGATGCCAACCCATCTACTCGTAAGGAGGGAGGGATCCACATACGCGGCCTCTAGCACAACACAACAATCCCACTCTTCATCAGTGATGACGATGACCGCCTCATCTGTATCCTCTTCTGGCATCCGCTTCTCCTCCTTCCGAGAGCTGCACCCGTCCAACTGCAGGGGAAGAGACATATCGTCTGGAGATAATTTAACTGCATGTTACTTTAGTATAGACATTGATGGTATACATCAGGAAAACGTGGCGGACGGAGAAAAAAGTAGTGGAAAAAGTGGTGGCAATTGCCGGGGCCACTTGGCATCGTGGTTCCCGCCATTCATTTGCTCGCTTCCTAACGAGTTGGTCGTCTTCCCTATTGACAAGAAGGGAAGATGGGCCGTGGGAGAGGATGTGGACGTGGGATGAAATTTCCCTACAACGTGAGTGGTTGGTGTTGGAGCATGCTTCAAAGCAATGCCCCACGGTTATCAAAATATGGACGCTCGTGGGTTTGAGATAGATCGACCACAATAAATTTTGGTTATGTAGGGAGAGATGATGATTCTACTAGATCGCCCATTCTGGCAAAAATAGTCGAGCTGATGTTTATTATGGTGATCGGCCTGATATGACAACTATGCTATAGTTGTTCTAACCAACATACTGTCTCCAATACAAGTCATTAATTAACAGCACTACTGCATACTATAACGGAGTGTTAGAGATACAACAGACAAGCAAAACAACAAAGAAAGATATCAACACGGAGGAACACGAGATTTTCATGTGGTAAAACCTCTACAACAAGAAGGCGAAAAACCACGAGCGCTAGCCAGTAAATACCACTATATCTGGAGAGGTTAAAAAGCTGGGAATTAACAACTGACCAACTTATCCCATGCGGCGGCTTAGAAGAGGTATCTATAACAGTGGTGACATGGACAATACTAATCCATACCGCGTGAGGCCTTCGCCCCCCACCCATGCACCCCCAGACGTCCTGAAAGGGCGGCCCACATGGCCCAAGACTCCCGTTGACGGGCCTAAGCTCCACTCAGTTCGTCAGTTAGACTTTAACTTTATACTTGAATTTGGATCACAACATAGCTTAAAGAGCATCGGCACCCACAACTTAACAATATAATTTAAGAAATACTTGCCACCTAGTTAGTGAAACTAATTTTGGAAATGTTTTACATATGAGGCTTCGGTTCTTCTTTGAATGGGCACTTCTGTGTGTGGAAATTGCTTTCCTATTTTCTAAAAGTTAAGGAGTCTTCTAATAATGGTAATGATTAAAAATGTTATTTCTCTCATTTTTCTGAGGGAAAAGGTTCTCATTTTGTATGATTTATAGAGATTACACTTGCTGGACCAGTAAGATAGTGACGGGAATTTAAGTTTGTCCTAGGTGATAGTATGAAGATGGTCATCATAAGCACAACTATGTTTAGAGTGATGGATAAGTTTGGCCTGTACGTTAATGTCAAACTTCCTCCCATGACAATTTGTCATCGTCGGTGTCTCCCAAGGTGTACATGTGGCTAGGCGGTCATTTTCTAAGATTTAATGAGCCCATGTGAAACATGTTGGGAGACTTCCTCCCACGACATTTCGTCATCGTCGGTGTCTCCCAAGGTGTACATGTCGCCAAGTGGCCGTTTTCTAAGATTTTATGAGCCCACGTGAAACATGTTAGACCAGTGAGGCAGAGACACAAGTATGTGTATCGTCTTATTAAGGTCATCGTCTTCAGCAGACGCCGGGATAAAAAAATTGTGTGTGCCTTAGGACCTACTATAGGAGCGCTCTTGTGGGCTTTTGCTATTAAGGAAATCGAGCGCACGACCCCTCCCCTGAGGATAGTATCCCCCGATGGGGAGGCTTTCCGACCTTCGTGATACTTCCGTTGCCACAGGAAAAGTTCTGCTTGTAGTCAATGCCTTGAACCATGCCAAAAACCTTTCGTAACAAGTTGAGCCTTATAAACGTAAATATTTCCATCCATATCAATATTTGTTTATTTGCACTCGATGGATTTAACACCACCTTGCGGGTGAACCAAGTTTCAAACTAGATTTTCTCCCATAAAATCTATGTAGGATCTCATGGCACTCTTCTAGCTTTTTCGCAGAGTATATACGGGTCCACCATTGCTTCCACATAAGTCGTAGAACCATCATTGTCTAACTACAATATCTTGCGTGAGTTTCGGAGCCATTCTGACCTTCGTGGTGCTTCTTTGCCATGGTTGGCTCAACTTGTTCTGGCCAGTGAGCATCACTAACGGGGTCATCCACGAGTGGCTCTGAGCTTACTGAAAATATTTTACTTTTGGTCCTAGTTGAATTCCATTAGATGCTAGGGTTTTGAACATCCCCATTTCAAATTTCCATGAAAGTTAAACATGATGCAAGCATTATGCAACACTAGGCAGAACCAGAAGCTAGGGATGTGAGAACTTTTTCTAGTAGGTTGGGAATTGATTGACGAAGATCATGATGGTGACCTCATAAATTGGAATGTAGAATGGATTGATGTATTCGCTCAGTTCCTAAATATAAGTCTTTTTAGAGATTTCAATATGGACTGCATACGGAGCAAAATGAGTGAATCTGCACTAAAATATGTCTATATACATCCGTATGTAGTTTGTAGTGGAATTTTTAAAAAGACTTATATTTAGGAACGACGGGAGTAGTGAAAACTATTGATGATGTGTAGTCGATTGTCCTTGGTAGAGGATTCAACGTCATGGAGTTTGGTGTCGAAGTAGCGGAGGTGGGTGCCATAGATCTTGCCGTCGAGGGCTTTGTGTCCTTCTCGGCGCGACTTCAGCAGAGCATGATGATGTTAGCTTGTTGAGACGTTGGTAGATCACAAATGGAAAGTAGGTATGGAATTAACACTAGATGCAGGGTAACGCTATCTTCTTTATTATTCAAAGAAACATAAGTATACAATATGGTGCCCCTATCCAAAATATACATAAATATATAATATGCCTTTTCAAGTAGGGGAGCAACTGTCCGTAACTTGCAGCAAC
Organism: Aegilops bicornis; assembly: GCA_021605145.1. Classification (NCBI taxonomy): domain Eukaryota; kingdom Viridiplantae; phylum Streptophyta; class Magnoliopsida; order Poales; family Poaceae; genus Aegilops; species Aegilops bicornis. Next base: position 1,825,277 of record JAHIAL010000022.1, read on the forward strand.
GAGAAAGACCCGCAAAATACATGTATAAATTCGGGATACAGCTCCCATAGAGGTAGAAATCGACCAAGCAGAAAGAATAGCAGAAATAACAATTGTGTAAGGGTACAGCCATGTTCATGTAGCTCGTTATTGGCAGCAACATATTAATTTGTTCAACATTGGCCACCGGGGTAGACATGTCCCATCAGGCGTGGTTCGGCGTGCAGCACAAGCGGTTTTGCTAGGAATAAATCGTGCTCCGACTCACTGAGATCGATAGATGCTACACCCGCTGGCTTGGTCCATGTGAATCCCTGCAGTAGCCGTCCGAAGAGCATTACACACATGGTTGTGCCAGCGACGCCGCCACACACCCACGGGCGGCGGTGCTGAAGGAGATGAACCGCAACTCATTCTCCGTGAGGGTGACGTCGTTGTGGGCTGCGGTATTAATATGACGCTCTGGCTTGAAGTGTAGCGGCTCGTCCCAGACAGCCGGGTTCCGGCCAAGTCCCCTACGGCTGAGTAAGACATGGCTGCCCTTGGGGACACGGTAGCCGGCGATGTTGCTGTCAGCGAGCGCGGCGTGTGGCATGTTGAAGGGCGCGACGGGGTGCAGCCGGAATGCCTCACGAATGCATGCCTTGACGTAGGTGAGGCGTGGGATGTCCGACTCCTGCACCAACCGCTCTCGGTCCACCACCCGGTCGATTTCCTCCACCGCCTTCCGCATCACCTCGGGCATGTTTGTCATCTCTGCGAGCGCCCACTCCACCGCGTTGGATGGGTTGTCCACGGCGGCAAATATTATGTCCTGCACCAGCATCCCATGCAACAGATTAATGAAAATATGTATACTTTTTTTGCATCTTGGACCTTCATAGACACGTTTGATGTTGACATCGGTTTTTCTTTATTTTGCTTTTTGGCCCCTGGATGTTTTTCTGGTGGCGTGCCCTTGGAGTTGCATGGATATGCATGCGTTATGTGTTTACGTACGTACCTGCGACTGTGCTTTCACCTCCTCGATGGTGAGAAGAGGGTTCCCCTCTGCGTCCTTGAGCGTGATGAGTACATCGAGGAAGTCCTCGAGCTCCTCCATCTGGCCGGACTTCCATTGCCGCCACCTCTCGTCAATGACCGTGTCGTGCAGCCGGTTGACCGTCGCATTGGCCTCCATCACAATCTTCTTGTGTCCGTCGAGGTCGAGGCCGAGGCCGCGCAGCCACGGTAGGTAGTCGGAGACGCAAAACGCGTAGAGGAGCCCTAGTGACGTGAACACAGCGTCCATGTGCTCCACCTCCGTTGCACCCGGGCCGCCATCCTGACGAGGCTCGCCGAAGTAGCTCCTGCCAAATACGAGCCGCCGGATGACATTACCACAGTAATGCCTCGCCACATGCCTCACATCGACGGCCGAGGACGGCGCGGTGGCGAGCGTGTAGACGTAGCTTGTGAGGTTGTCGGCCTCTTGGGCATGCTGGTCGTGGAGCCACCGGTGCCGGGAGGGGCAGATGATTTCTGAGGTGAGCACGCGACGCATCTTCCTCCACTGGTCGCCCATGGGGGACAGCACGGCGTTCTTGTACCCGCCGCTAAAGGTGGACGAGGCGAAGGTGAGCGGGCGGGAGGCGAAGTTGGCATCCTGCTTCTTGAGTACCTCGCGGGCGATCTTCGGGCAGGTGATCGGGACGACGAGGACGCTACCGAGGCGGATGCATGCGATGTCGGTGCCCATGTCCTTCATCATGGAGTGGATCCATCGGAATGCCGGCTTGTTGAGCATCATCTCCGGCAGGTTGCCCACAAGGGGCCAGGAGAATGCACTGCCCGGAGGGAGCTGCGTGGCACCAACGCACGTGATCTTGCTCTTGAGCTTGGGCATGAACATAAGGACGATGAAGGCTAGCACGGGCAATAGCCCCATTGCCACTAAGAACAGCTGATCCATCGGTGCAAGCACTGCTTTGTTGGATCCACAGATCAAACTAGGCACTAGAAACTTTTCTGCTCCCTCCCTCGGGTTGCTGGTCATCAATATATAGCTAAACTTTTTATGCATGTCTAGGCTGATGGTTTAGGGCACCTCCAACGTTGACCCGTAAATTTGCTCCGGCATCCGTCCACGGACGGGGAGGTCAGTCCACGAACACAGATGCCCGAGACGGGGCAGCATACATTTGAAGCCGGGTTTCAACAAATCGGACAAAATTCGTACAAACACGACGGACTTTATCAAAGTTCAGATAGAAAATAGCGTAAACCATACATACATAGCATGTAAAACCTCGTGTTCATTTAGCAACACATCCAAAGAAATTTAATTCTTGGTAGCCTCCATGGTATACCCAGCATGTGTCCCAAAAACTTCCAGCACCATGTGCTAGTTCCTTTTTTTTCCAAACAGATCACGTGCCTTTGCTTTCTACAGTAGTAGTACTGCATCAGTTTCACACCTCGGACGTCCCTGTGGTGCACATGGTCGGTAACGCAAGGACGAATCCAAGGGGGAACGAATCGTAGGTCTCTAACGCAAAATAAATCCCACTTATGGGAGATTTAGCAGGCTAAATCAAGCAATAACAATTACACAAATCCCATCATGAGCAACATGAAAATCAGCAGTGGCACGCACACCAATAATTTAGGTTTTGGCTTGCTGCTGCTTCATGCGCCACAATTAAACCTGATTCCAAATTTCGAATCCGTCGGCACCAGCAAATGGGGGTGTGGCGCGGCAGTGATCCACAGTCCACAGCCTCGGACGCTCGGTAAGGAATGAAGGTTAGTTTACTCTCCTCTAATTCTATTTTTTTTGTTTTTTGATAAACTCTCCTCTCTATTCCGATTGTCTTAGTTAGTTGCTGGAAAATCTCCCAACATTTCATTAATTTATGCGTTAATTAAGAACTACTCCATTCGTTTCTAAATATAAGTCTTTTAAAGATTCCACTATGGACAACATACAAAGCAAAATAAGTGAATCTACACTCTAAAATATGTCTATATACATCCTTATGTAGTTTGTAGTGGAATCGCTAAAAAAACTTACATTTAGTACGAGAGGGACTATAAAAGGTACCATAGTGGAAACTACGGTCACAGAAACTAATTAGAAAATTTCAGATTGATCCATGCAGACATGAAGTGGAAGAGAAGCAAATCTATTATAAAATTACACAATCTAATTGTTTCAACCTCTCAATGTGCTTGTGCCATCGGAGGGTGTGTGGAGGTGTGTCTCCGGTGGATATTGTCGGTGTTTGTCTTCGGTGGATCCATGTGGATCCGGTTTTTTTCATGTGTGTTCGTGTGTGTACAGGTTGGATCCTTTCGATGTGAACTTCTCTTCAATGGCAACAATTGTTGTTTTGGTGCACTTTTCTATAGGGCCTTAGCACGACAACTTCCCCAGCTGTCTACTACAACAAGTTTTAACCGGCGCCATTGAAGAAGCGGCGATGACGGCGGCACGTCTTCGGCTTGCTTCAGTATTCGTAGTCGTTGATTGGTGGTCAATGGATCTGGATGTAATTTTTATTATTTCTGATATTCATTATACTATCATGATTGATGATCAATAGATTCGAAGTTTTGCTGAAAAATAATATGTCATCTGTCCGTCCACACATTTCACAGGAGCTCGCCTTCGGGAGATTAAAGTACTCTCTCTCCCCCGCCCCTCCCTCTATCTCTCAACGCATGCGTGCATGCAACTAAAAATCATCTGAATGGATGCATGCATATACTCCAATGTCATCAATCAATGTTCTTTGAATTTTTTGTCCTTTGCCATTGGAGTTTCTTGCTAACTAATGATTTCTCCTGCGTCGACCATATGTACATAGGGTTTACTTTGTCCTTCATGACTACACCCTGGTGTCTTTGCCATCCTCCGTTCTTCTCGACTCTTGATTTGCCTGTAGTTTGTCTTGGAAATATCTCCAACTTAAAAAAAGTGCTTTGGTCTTCTTTTGTTGGACATGTTGCCAGAGTGATGCCTGCGTGAGCGCGCCACATCTTTACCTGTCGGGATGTTGGGACGGACTCATAGAACTCATGTAGAATAGAACTATAATAAGTTGAGTAATTTTACTTTTCTTTTACGGGGTAGAACTGCATTGCTGGTGTACACATACCACCAATAATATCATGGGCTGTTAACATGGGGGCGGCTTCTATATACACAAGAGATGTATATACATGGGTTTTGAGCCTTTGGAGACACACCGAAATGACCCTACTGCTACTTGGGGCGACTTGTATTGCTTTTTTACAGTCTTCTTGGATTTTCTTTACGTGTTGCCTAGGTTTCAACAATATCAATCTATGCGTTCTGAGTGCTCCTTACCCCTTCTTATATAAGTGGACAGTGGTAGGATCACAAGGTGTTGCAAGCTTCTGCAAGCCCATATTCAGTGGAGGAAGACATGATACCGCAAGCCCGTGTTCGAGAAGACTGGATGATCTTAAAACAAACTGAGAGATGCGATGGATGGGACCAAAGGAGATTTACATCTATATACGGAAATGAACGGAACTAATGTTCTCAGAGTGTATATCAAGATTAAGACAGAAAGGGGGAGGATAGACTAAACTCTGGTTTCTTATTGTATTGGAAACGAAGGTAGCAGTGGCGCCTGCAGCCGGTTAGTAAATTTGAGTCAACCAGAGAAGAGCAATATGGGCTGGGGTAGACGAGTTCTGTTTTCATAGAAAACTCATGGAGAAGGGAGGTTCCTGAGTAAATTTTGCATCGGACGGGCTGTCAATTTAATTCAGAAGAAAGGTAATAGTGAAACCAAAATTCAAAATGTGTCACCAGAGTACGTGTCATGTATTTTTTTTTAGAAAAGGAGGTTAAATCCCCGGCCTCTGCATCAATCGATGCATGCAGCCATCTTTATTTATTATTCCACAAAAGTCTGACAAGAAGGTACATCAATCCACCTGAAGCCACTACTCACACCTACAAACTCGATAATGTGGAGTGCTCTCATTCCCCGCATATTAAACCGGTGTCGTCGCCGATCCATCCACATAGTGCTGCATTGACTTGGGGTGAAATCTTAGGTGTTCGCTCTACGTTTTGTAGATATAGCATTTTCATTCCACGACACACACATGCACACACACACGCACACGCACACGCACACTCACACACACCTACCATCGTTGCTCCCCTGGCTGCCGCTGATTAAGGGTTGGCGGTGTTTAAGTCCACTGGCTGCCACTCATAACGGGTGTCGGTGTTCAAGTAATCGGTTTTATCTAGCCTTCACCATTGTTGCTTTTCGCTAATTGGCTTCTCTGATGATCCTTCAGACTACAACATCTGGGGATGGAGTTAGCTATGCGTGGATGCATGCATATACACCAAAGTCATCAATCAGTGTTCTTTGCCATTGGAGTTTCTTGTTGAGGAGCTGTGGAGAAGAGGAGTAGCTGCGGAGACTAATGGTTTCTCCGGCGTCCACGAGTGGCAGGCATCAACCGCGGAGGGTTGCACTGGTAGCTGCTGCGGCACATGAGTGCATGCACATGAATAGATATTTAATTGATGTTGCAATTTATCGGTCATGATCCGGTGAACGAGACATCATTTATTTCGTTTATTTCGGTCGCATGCTTCAATTCTGAGACGTGAGAATGAGACATCATTTATTTCGTTGTCAGGCTGTTACCATACGCCACTAGTAGAAAAAGGGTCAAATGTGAAGCACAATAGTGCCGGTTGGAATTTCAGCCGGCACTAATGTGTACACTAGTGCCGGTTCGTGGCGGCGATCAATAGCACCGGTTCGTGGCGAACCTTTAGTACCGGTTCATGCCACGAACCGGTATTAAAGAGTTTGTGTCAGCCTGCGGTCAGGCTATGGCCCCACCACCACCATTTAGTGCCGGTACTAATGAGGTTATGGCAAGCTGTTTTTTAGTCCCACCTCGCGAAGTGAGAGGGACTAGGAGCGGTTTATAAGCCCTGAGTGCAGAGCGATGAAGAAGAGGCTCAATGCTCACGTTGTAAGCTTCAAGCCTTCAGGAATACGGTAGACTGCATGGAGCTATGCGGTGCAGTTTACACTATTCCGAAAGGCTTGAAGCAAATTAACGAAACATTGCACCTCTTTTTATGTTTAATAACTTATTACAACTCCGGACTTCTTCTGTTATGGCAAAAACTAATTGCACGTCGACATTTCTTTTTTTAAGTTATAACTCCAG